>JBAMCF010000497.1:0-514319 GCA_037075285.1 Drosophila lutescens
ATGCGCAATTGAACGCGCATGATTGTTGTGATTTGTAATGCTCTGCTGAGCAGCCGGTGACCTGCCTCCCATGTCCTTGCACATCGCAAGGGCGGGACTTTGCTGTCCTTCTCCATTATTTCATGCCGCGTTTGCCCAGGTGGATCTAAATGGGCCGTAGCAGCAGGTGAGGTAAGCCGGCAATGGACTTTGATCTGGTTGGTTGTTGGTTTAATTGATATTAAACTTAGAAGGCACTCGGTAAAGGAAGACCTTTCTAGTGCAATTTTGAAGCTATATTTCAGGCAGGTGTATCCTTAACTTTTTCAATGCTTAAACGCTAATAACATAATAACAATTAAGGAGAGAGATAGATATAGAAAACAAAAATTCAATTCAAAATTTAAAAATTTTCAATTTTCGATCATCATGCTGCTTTTACAGAAATGTTTGTAATGAAATGGCCCACTGTCTGAACCTACTTGAGGGCTAGTACTCAACCCAACAAAAAGTCGTCCAAAACAAAAAACTTCATATGAAAAAAAATTCATAAAATTTCGTTTCATGTGAAGTTTTTTGTTTTGGACGAATTTTTGTTGGGTTGAGTACTAGCCCTTATGTAGAAATTTGTACGTTCAAGTATTTTTTGTAAAGCAAAAACAAGAAGAAAAATGTGAAAAAATTGATTTTTGACTTTGAGAGAGTGGCACAACCAGAGTTTTTGAGATATTCTAGGTAAGTTAGGTTCAGACATTACATTATTTCTTAACAAAATAAATTTGGTTTTATAAAAATCGGATCTACACAGCGACCTGTGGACGATCAGCAGCTAGCCTACTTATTTTTAATATAGCCTAAAAAAAAATTCCCAAAAAAAATTGGTTAAAATTATTTAAGAATAATGTTATCATTCCAAGTTGCGAAATTCCACCACAACCCCTTATTGGTAAAAAAAATCACGAAAAACTTGAAATAATTGCATTTCTATATGTATCTCCCCCCTTAAAGCCCTTTTAAATATTTAAGTGTACTGTGTAATTGGTACTGGTACTGGGTGCGAAGTTTCTTGATTCTATTTATACGAGATATTGTTTTAAAAGTTAACGATTTTTGCTCGCCAAAATTATGTTGCAAAAATTTTGGATTCCGCTATTTTTAGTCAGTGTGTTAATTAAAGAGCAAGAAAAAATGGAACAATATTTCACGCGATGGCTTAACCTTTGCCATTTCATCACCCTTTCACGTGGCGCCCTCGAAATTCGTTATCCATGAACTGCAAGCCGTCAAGAGTGTCAACAAAATGTTTCGAGTACGCAGCTTATGATAAATGATCACCCAGCTCGAGTAGCGTTTCCACTGCTCCTGGCAGACTACTCGGCGTTTAATCTGCACGTCAGCAAACTTCTGACAAGTTACATATCACAGAACACAGAACACAGGGCAACAGTTGGTTCAAGTTCAGGAGGAAGGCACCGGGCATCAGGCAACCTGCCTTGAGCTTTAAGTTGCGGAGCAGCCCAACTGGATGGTAATTTTGAAGCCTAAAAGGTAATTGAACCAACTGGTAAGAGGTCATTGAACATATGCAAAAGGTAAGAAATTACCAGAAAGAGCCAACAGGTCATCCGGCCACTTGAACTCCAAACCCCAATGGCCAAAAGAGTTGGGCCAAGCCAACGAAAAGCTGACTATGGCACTCAAAGTTTCAACTTTTGACCGCAGTGAAGCCGGAGGCACAACACACACAGAGTGAAGCCTTGAATGGTATTTTTTATTAGATTTGCCGTCAGTCAGGAGATGCTGGAAACTCAGTCGGAATTTATCAAATTTTATGCAAGTAACTTTTGGTTTTTTTTTGGTTTTAGTTTGGGTTTGGGTTGGGCGTAAAGTAAATATGCCTTTGTGTTAACTAAGCTGAAAATACAAAAGGGTTAAGGGGGAAGCCCAGTGACGTTGCAGGAATGCAGTTGCGAATATCGAGTGCCAATCTAGACGACGGCTCCTGCACACATAATGCAACCCAAACACACACACACTACATGCAGCACTCACCCGATGACGGGAAAAGTAGGAAAAGCATTCGGCAGTGCAGTTTTATGGAAAAGTTTTCAAGGCACGCTTCGCACGAGGAAGTGGTGAATATTTAAGTGTTTTTGTAGTTTAAAATTTAAATTAATGTATTAAGTGCGCAACTATTTTTATGAATTCTGGGGACACAATATTTTGTTATTCTTTCACATTTTTTTTAAAAAGTTATTTAAGCCTGTAAATTATATAAACAAGTTAATTCTCGATAATACTAATGTGGAAATATAATTTTTTTTAGTTTATTAGACTGCCCGTTTTTTTAGCGCACATTGAAAACACATTCTTTTGAAACGAATTCAGTAAGGGCACGCTCCCCTCAGCAGCCAATAGAATGTACCAGTCAGCTGTAGGATCAAATTCCAACCTTCCAAAAACCCCCATTCACCACCCCATTTGGCCGCACTTGAGTTGCAAAAATATTTTTCTATAATAGTTTTTGGAGTATCAAACTCGGCAGCTAATGCGAAAAGTTTGCTACAAAGATTGCAACAAAAGGCGTGGCCAGAATGCAGAAGGTCGAGAATGCAATTGGGGGAGTTCCTCCCCTTTGAGAGGGGGGCGTGGGAACGGGGGGTTAATGACAGGTTCTTTTCCTCTTTCTCCAAACTAAAAGTGCTGGGAACTTTGTGGCGAAGCAACTGATTTGCATACCTTTAGAGGCTAAAAGCTTTTCGACGGGCCACACAAACCCACTCGAGGACACCTGTTGGCATTGGAAAAAACGCCTTCGGGACCGCCGTTGCATTATTCAAATGCTTTGCCAAATGTCAAATGTGCAATTCATTTGGAAAGCGAAAAGAAATGCGAAAAAAGCTAGAGAGAGTGGCAAAGTTTTCGCTCTCCACTTTGGCACTATTAAAGTGCAACAAATAATTTGATATGCAGCCAGATGGGGCAAGTTGCAACATTTATTTAGTTAGTTAAGCGGGCGCCTCCCCGCTTCCTCCTTGTTTACTCCCCCCTTTGCCACGCCACTGGCATCGCATTCTCGTAAATCAGAGAAATTTATTGCGAAAGCTACAGCAAAAGGCGCGCACATGTTGTCCAATTTAATGTTTGCGCAATTTTTCGGCGGAATTTTACAAAACATATTTCAGTTTAGTTTGCGCTCACGTTTCCCTCAATGTAATTTATTTGCAAATCTACCAGGGTCGCGGGCAGCGGCAGTGCAGATAGAAAACAAATTAAATTGTTTTAAGTGGAAATTATAAATTGAGCTGCAATGTCACACATAAAGAAAATAGGACCTTAAATGATGATCGATTTACTCAAGTATTTATTTATACTTCGGCTATTACTATTACCATGTGTAATAAAATTTATTAAACTTTTGTTTTAAAACATTTATAAGGCTTTAAGCACTGGTATCCATTTATTTTTCTTTGTGTATGCAATTTGAAATGGCATTCGGGTAGTTGGCTTCTAGAAGAAATTGAAATTCTATTGAAATTTGATTTGTAAATCAAAATGCCAGTATGAACAGAGAAGGAGAATTAAAATAAATTGCTGTGATTAGAATGGAAATCCCAGCCATTAAAAGTCTTCCCCTTTTTCGGGGCCAAAAATTTGAAAACTGCTACCACGACCAACTTTCTTCAACTTTTCTTCCCAAACCCTTTCAATTTGAGCCCCAACACACATCTAAATTATAACACCATTTTGGTAATTACACTTTTTGAGTGTTTTAGCTTCGCCAAAACGTGAAACGGATATTACCAACTTCGGTGCACTCCCCCTCCGGAACCTCCAGAACCTCCGGAAGTGTTTTCGACGACAAAACAAATTAAAACTCCATAAAAGTGGATACATATTTTATACTGTTGCTGCTGGTGTTGGTGTTGGCTCGGTTGTTATTGTTATTATGCTCGTTATTTGAACAAATGTTTTTGCAATATAAGGCCGGGCAGGGGGACACTGTGTGTGCGTTCTAATAACGCCAGGCAAAAAGTAAATGTAGCAGCTAAAAGGAAATCTAATAAAATAACGACAACACCAGCCACTAATAATGCCGAAAGCGGCGGATAAAGGGGAACCGGTGCCAGAATGGGCAAACAAGTGTTAAAATGTTTTCAAATTAGTTTTCGTCTGGGGAACGCAGAGCGGCAATGGCACCAGGAGCTAAAACGCAACTGTGGCCCATTTTGCGCCAAAATCCTTTTTGGATGCAAGGCTCGTTCTCTTCCTTCTTGTCTATTTCGGTAGCACAGAACTAATTAAATTCGTTATTAATTTATTGCCATATTTTCCACAGTTGTTGCCAGACTGTCGTTAACCCATTGCTCGTGTGAGTTGACTTTAAAAAGCAAGCGGAAATAATGCGGCAGGGGAAACAATTTTACAAAAAAACAAGGGAGAACGCTATAATCGAATACTTCGACTATCAGATACCCGTTACCCACCTAAAGGAAGTGCGAGGGAGACGGAGATATGCATGCAGCAAAGTGACTGCTTGCACTGCTTGAATTTTATTAGTTGGGCATAACTTTTTATTGACTGGTCCGATTTGAAAAATTTCTTTTACATTTCGATAGGTATTAATAAACACTACTACATTTGCTTTCATACTTTTCCGAAATCTTTAAAGATGTGGGCGCCAGATACACTTTAAGGTCGTTTAAGTGGGCGTTAGAGTGGGCGTGGCGCTTGGCTGAAACAAACTTGCGCTGCGTAAGAAGCCCAAGAATATGTGTGGTTAATCCCAACCTTCTAGCTTTTGTAGTTTCCGAGATCTCAGCGTTCATACGGACGGACAGACAGACGTACAGACAAGGCTAGATCGACTCCTGATCCTGATCAAGAATATATCTACTTTATAGGGTCGGAAACGCTTTCGTATTTTTAATTAACTTACGTTTTGGTTTATCCTTCTCAGCTTGTTTTTGGCAAACTGGGAAGCCACCGCAACACCGAATCCCAGCGCGAAAGTGGTTATCCTTGAAAACAATAAAATACAAGCAGTTGAACAAACTGTAAGTAATCATTTGGCCAGACGGGGGATCCACCGAGTAGCTGGGTAGTTGGGGGTACAGGACGGAGTTGAGGAACCGCAACTTAGCATTCACCTGCTGCATTTATTTCCGTTTCCGTTGCGCGGTAACTGCTTCTTATTGATTTCTGCTGCGGCTGGGGCGGCTGTTGCTGCTGCCTTTTCCCTCTGAAAACGCTACTGCCACTTTCTGCAGCACATGTTGTGCGAATTGAAATAGTTATGACAGGCCACGTGGCGTATGCGCAACGAGCGACGCAAAAATTACCATATAAATGGATTACAGAAGGTGGATGCAGGGGGGATGGAAATAGAGTGCGGCAGATACTGGTAGGAGAAAAAACGAAAAATCACCGAGCAAACGCCGCAAACGTTTTTCCAATTTGCCAAACGGAAATCATTTTCTTATTAAAGTTGCAGCCATCCTGCAGCCAACACGAAGGAGCGGCCTCGGCGCCCGATAATCACCATCGCCATCATCATCATCGACAGTTTTGTGGCTGATTAGCTTCGAGACTCTTTGCCACATTAGCGCCACTTTTACTGTCAACTCAAAAGGAATTATGACCCTGGCAGCCGGAACCGGCAAGTTTTCCCAGCGAGCTGCGGAAATTGCACACTAAATGACAAGCCAAGTATTTATGATTATGCCTTGTGCTCAAAGGATTGGAAAAAGGAGAACGAGAAGTTTCTTTTCTGGCAGAGACAGGATTGTGAAATATTAGTTGATCGGGAAAGGCTCTCGGGCTGGCTATAAATTTAAATGGCTTTTTAATGTATGCAATACAAATCAACATGCGAAATGGGATAGTAATAAATTATTAATTTTAATTCTTCATGCGGTTCAAACTTAATTTAACTTTGACATTAATAAAATATTAGGGAAATAAAACAAAACAAATATACATTTTTAAAAAGGTTTCGATTGTTATAATTTTGTATTGTATTAAATTAATTATTTGCTTTTAACGTGAACATTTTCTAGAGTAAAGGCCAGAAAGAATTCCAGAATCTAGTTCATGATTTCCTCTCAGATTGCATTAAAGCCACTTGGAATAAAATTTCTTTCAATTAAATGTAGTTAAAGAAGCAAACACACACATTAAGGCCGGCACGTACTCTTAATGACTTGGCCAAGTGCAGTTGTAGCGGCAGCACATATTGAACTAAAACAGCAACAACAAAGCCAGTTCGGCGGGAAAAAGGGAAATGTCGGGGAAAAGGCGGCCACTTGTTCGAAAGTGCAGTATAAATTCCGACTGCAAATGTTGCCGAGTGCGGACGCCACTGACCTGACCCGTTTCACACGCCAAATTGCTTCGCTGCACACACACAGAGTGCAGGGGGGCGGTGGGGGCTCGGGGAAAATAGGTAGAATTTGTGGGCGGGAAATGGGAAAAAGGGGGGTCTGGCTGCGCCCATGGGTCAGTTGGCCGCTTACGACGCGCTCACAAACTCATTTTTCAACATTAAAAGCACATGGATTTCATGGCGCATATCCTTTCCACCTTTGCAGCCATTGTGACATTGTGTGCGGCTGACTTCCGCATCTTTTTGGCAGCCAACTTCTCCATGCACAATTAAATCTCTTCGCAATTATTATTTCTCTGTTGTATTCCCATTGTGCGACGTCCACTCTCTGGAAATCCCCTTCCTTCTGTTAATGAAATTTACGTGATTTTTATTGAGTGCAAAGAGCAAGGTGGCTGTGACAAAAATACAAAGAATATATTTCTATAGGTAAACCATATATCAGGAGCTCACCTCTTCCGTCCTCTTCGCTGCGCGCAAATGTCACGTGTTTCCTGTCACAGATGCGTGGGTGAATCGCATCCAACATCGGCAGGTGACAGGCGCCTCAGCGGACAGGTAAACATTTGCTCCGAAATGAGTTTACGACATTTGGTTAAAAAAGGAGAAGAGGCTACAGAAAAAGTATGGTATGGAATAGCACTTTACTTACGAAGTGAGGTGTCTTTTAACTTCAGAAAAGTTGGTAAGTGGATTGGGTGATTATTATACATTGATTAATTTTTACAACCAATAGAAAAATATGAGCTAACAAAATTCATCAAATATTATTTAGATAAAAAATATTTTGTATTTAAATTATAAAAAGGATTCTAAATATTCAATGTAACAAAGTTAGTCCAAATGTTCTATGTGTGGTTTTTGCATGTGTTAATGAGAGAAAAAATAAATTTGCCATTCATTTTCGATAATTCATATGAATCTTCCCTTCATGGTGAAGAAATACCAAGATCAATTAAGAAAAATAATCACTTTCATTCCTTACTTTCTTTTTAATTACGAACATTAATCCCTTAACTCTTCCTTTCTGCCGTTTCTCTTCCATCACATCGCCGACTTCAGTTGATTCGTAATATTTTTCGCTTCTTATGCTAATGAGAAAACTGCCTTTTTAAATTACGCAACATAAAGAAAACAGTAACTGTACTTATACATATATGGGCGTATAATTTAAGAGGGCAGAAAATTCAGACAGCCATAAACTTTTGTTGCTGCAATCCATTTACCGGCCCGGTTTCCATACAGCCCAGATATATGACTGCTGGGCAGTTATGGGGCTGCTCAGACCGAGTCCCTTTGCCCATGGCTACTTTATGGAAATTAATCAGCGCAATTATGACTCGGCAGTAATGCAATTTGCGAAATGAGAAACGATACAGTGGCGCAGAAAACCAGGAAAAAGGGTTAAGGCAGAAAGCCAATGAAATCGAAAGATATTGCTAAAGGTGCTGGTATGAGGTCTTAAATTTTAATGCATATGAAAAGCTTTCGTCGTATGTGCGGCGACAATCGATAGCTGAGGGGAAGTATTAATTTGGCTTTTTACGTCCCACCTTTGAGGGGATACTTGGCATATCCTTTCGGCACGGCGTCCATTTAGCATAAATACGCAATGACAACTCACGCACACAGAAATTTCAATGAAATTGGCTTTTTTTTTGCTCGAGAAAAACCGATTTTTCACATTTTATTTAAGTACGTATGTGCACTAAGAAAAACTTAGATTTAAGTGGATTTTATTTAAGATATTTAAAATTTTAAAATTAATTTTTTGGTTGCCAAAATACACAAATCCTTTCTTAATTTAAATCCTGGATATTTATTAAAAGAACAATTATTTCTTTGTAGTTGATTTTCAAGTTAAGTTAAGTTAAAAATCTTGGGAAGTTTTTTGCAGCAGTAGTTTTCTACAATATAAAATATATGGTCCTTGGTCAATGAGGAATATTCCAACTGAAGCCTGTAGTTAAAGGTAATTTGGATTAACTTTCATAATACTTTTTTTCGTTGCACGGGCGCGCTTCTCTGGCCCAAAAGTTGAGGCATTTATTATGTCCTTTCAGCGGTTCGGACCACGTCAAAAGCCCTGCCAAAGAGTTTATCAGCAAGAAGTGTAACGCAGTGGGTTTCCTTCCTCGCCGGCCCCCTTCTTTCGTTTTTTTTCAACAGTTTCCCGCGCTTTCCACCTCGTTTTCCCTTGTTCTACCTCTTCCGTTGCCCATTGATATAACGATTGCAGTTGCAGCCTCTGTTGTTGGTTCGGTTGTTCGTTGTTCGTTCTCGCCACCGGGCTCTACTGTACGAGCTTAAGGCTAACACAGACATATGCAACTGTCCCAGGATCCAGCATTCAGGATACAGGACCCAGCACTGGCAGTCTTTCATTAAAATTTGTTCGCTGTTGGCTTTTATTAAATGTATATCCATCCACCCCCGTGTAAGGGGGAAAATCTCTTCCGCAAATGGAAAGCAATCAGAAAATGTTACCGTTGTATGTGCACATACATTTAAATTACTCGAAAGAGTTGAGCGGCATTCGCGTCGCATGGGGACATTGTGCTGAAAATTACTCAAAGTGAAAAAGAAACGTGATCTCCAGTGGGGGGGGCTTGTTTTTCTTAAGGTTCTTACTCTTATTTGTATCGGCGAATATCTTAATGGATTTCGATATTGACTGAGGCATTCAAGGCGATTTCCCTTCGCAACTGGAGCTCTTGAGATTCATTAAAATCTGATTTTGGCTTTTCACTAAGTAGCTGCATTATTAAATCGCATTATATAGACTCTGTGGATAAGTGGATAAGGGCTTACTGAACAGACAATCTACTTAGAAATTAAATTAGTTTCGGTTGAAAAGAGCGAAGCGAAATACGGTGATAAGCTGCATCATCCAAAGTACTAGAAAATGGTTTAAATTAATGTAAAGAACCAGAAGATATTTTGCACAAATGTGCGACAGTAGCTAGCGAAGGCGATCCAGTTCTAATGGATAAAATGCTTATTGTCTTATATTAAACACATTAATGTCTTAGTATATTAAACACTTTATCTATTAGCACTTTGGTGGAAGATACAACACTGGCTATACGACGAAAAAATAAGAAATACCTTAATTAAATAAATTACCATATTATTGAAATTGAGCTAGGCAAGGCAAAGCGAAAATGTGTGTACCTAGCATAAATGTAAATACGTTGCTCAACATAAAAACGGTCTAATGCGGCACAGCACAAGCAAACGATACACATCACTTTCGAAAAGATTTTAAAAATTGCACGTAATCACTACAAGATATGTCAGAGCTATTTCAATAAATAACATACTTTTAAAAGCATTCATATATAAATAATATATGCACTTAAAAGGAAATCAAATAAATCACAGTTTTCTTACTTTAACACAACCAAGCCAATTTTCAATTTGTAAAGTGCACCTTCAGTAGGCCTTGGATTAGTCTATGCCAACTGCAATGCAGCTAAATAGGCTTATTCGTTATTGAGCCATCACTTAATATATACTAATGAACTAATCCCTGGGCGAAACACCAAATCCGATAACCGCTCTAGACACCGACACCCACAGGCATTAAATGTTGACCCGGAGACCAGAGCAAACATTAATCTAAGTTAGTTGATGGGGATGTGTGGGATGTGTGACCCAAAAATCCAGAAACCAAAGATACCAATTAATTTCAGAAATGGCGGTTAACCGCCTGACATGCTGATCTCTGTCCTCTCGAAATGTACGAATCTCGACCGGAGCTTTGGTTTTTGTGCCTCCGATTCATCCGTTTTCTCTAATGCAATTAAAACCAGCTTAAACCCGCCTCTTTCGGCTCAATTAGATGGAGGGGATAGGATGGGATAGCTCAACAGACGTGCTCGACGACAGTTTATGCAAATTTGCGAGGCAGAAGCAGGAACAATCAACATTTTTGGCGCCCCACTCAAGAGCTCAAGGCTGCCAGCGAGCCAAAGTATTTGCATATGGCCAAAAGGATATATCCCATTCGTGCCTCGACGGAATCCGAAGGCATTCCCACATTCATTAAGTAATTTGTAGCCACAAATTTAATATGTTTCTAAAGTGATCCGTGCTATTTATTTAATGCTTGTCAACCAGCGACCGTTGTCCCTTTTCCTTTTTTCTAATTTCGTCCTAGGGCAACCCTTTTGACCTTTGATTGACTGACAAGTTGGCCTTAACGACCAGCCGCAAGGCCTGCGGAGGGGTAAACTGCGAGGACAATCAAATTGAGCCCGATTAGGATTTAAATTGCTCAAGTTTTCCAGGGGGTTATTTTAGCAGCCTTCTTTTTTCTGGATATTTCAAGTATTTCCGTGATGTGCACGCGTGGGTTTAGTTGAACATGTTTTTATGTGTCTTTTGGGTACACGAAGAAAAAAGTAACTCTTATAGATTTTAAAAGAATAAAAGAATAATACTATTTTCTTAATTTATTTTTATTTGACGAATGTCAGTTAGAAATGCAAAACAAAATGTATAAAAACGAAAATTTTAGATCCAAAATTACGCGAGGCATTTTTTGAAATCTATTCGCAGCCATCTGGCCTGGAGCTGTCATCTCTTGCTCTCACTTTCAGCATTTGCATGTGTTGATTTTCGCCTTTGGGCCAAAACATGATACGCTCCTTTCATTTATCCCCTTGTTATTTTCATTTTTCTGGTTTTCGCTCAAGATTTTCCGGTGTGCCAGGGGATTTTGTACGAGTTCGCTGGCTCGCAGCTCGACTTTGTTGTCTTGGAGCGTTTCATTTCATTTGCGAGCGACAAATTGTGCGTGTTGACTGTAGGAAATGAATGTCATCTATGTGACATGTTGGCAAAATATTGAAATATGTGGGCGGCAGAAAACAAAGCCGGAATCTGGGCCCCGGTCGAACATATGAACATATGTGGATGACATGTGCTTATCTAGTGCGCATATTTACTGCACGCTTTCGGGCGCAAAATCGCATTTGAAAATGCCTTGATTGCGTATTCCGCTTTGAAGCGCAAATGCGATAAGTATCATTCGCATTTGAGTGAGATTTAATCAGTGGCCAAACATCCGCAAATGCGTTTCACGTGTCTCTCGATTTTTCCACTTTAAAGCCCGTCCATTCTTCGCCTATAAAATTCCATTCAAAGTTGGCCCGGAGCAATTTCATAAACTGCAGCACTTAACTAAAAAATACCAGACATATTGGCTGGCCCGAAATCGAGAAATGTTCGCCTTTAACAGCCGGCCATAAAAGAACACCCACACACGTATCGAGATCCGAAGCCCAAAAGCGGAAGCTGAAATCGAAACATCCAGCCGGCTCATCAAACTGCTGGCCCACATCAAAATCAATACAAAGTCCACAGAAAAATGAGTATAAAATATGGCAAGGAGAGTTTAATTTTTGTATGTGATTTCCCTTTTTGTTTTTTCATTAGGTGAATATTTAGAATGCACCATATAAATATTTGAGCTGTATAAGAATCAAACAGCTATTTTTTTTCTCCCAGTGTTTTACCCAGAGGCAATAACTAGAATTTTTACTGCAAATGAGCAGGAGCAACAAGCCCTGCCGGAAGAAAGGAAAAAATCCGCTGCGAAATGGAATGTTGTATAGTAAAAGGACAGAGGAGCAACAAGCGAAACTTATTAGATGAGATAAACGAGCGGCTCTTGTCAGCGCCAAATTCATAAATTTCGCAGCCCAAAAACAAAGCCAATAAATACCAGTGGGGTGGGGGTTGAAAACAAACAAAACCGAAAGCTTGACAATGAAATCGGACGGGGAAAGTGAGGGCGAGCTGGGAGAAAGCAAGGGTTGGCCAATAAATCGACAGCTGCACGGAGACGGCTAAACAAATTGTTTAGCTAAAAATAGTCCGCACAAATTGTGGCTTATAAATTGTGCTTGAAGTGAATGTTTGCATATACATATACATTTTCCTCAGCCCGCACCACTTGGCGTATGCGCAATTTGTTTTGGCGCCTTAAACAATTGTTGGAACGTGCCAAGAGCCGGCGAAAAGGGCAAGACAAATGTTCAACAGGGAGCAATAATATTGGAAATTTGATGCCTCACTGGAAAATGTAAGGGGAAAAGCTCCAACCCCCACTATACATATTTGCCCTTGTGGCAAAGCGAAGATTTCATTCCCATCTTTTGACTAGAAAAAAGGAAATTGTAGTCGGGGCCAAAAGCGAAAGCCAAATCCATTTACGAATCTTCAGCGTTTGTACGTTCTTTTCTCGGGGCAAAAGTGTTTCCCTGTGTTGTGTATCTTGTATGTTTATAGTTACTGCTGGTTATATTTGCTGATATCGATAGTGTGACTGCAGACAAAGGCCACACACCCGATATAATAGTGTCTGCCCGCGGCTCCGAGCTTGTCTGACTCAACATTGACATTGGCATAATATTGGTTTCATTTGATACAGTGCAATATGTAATATACAAATAAACAAATAGCAATGTGCTCGAGAGCTACCTGCAAGTGGAATGGCCATTGTAATGCTAAGATAACAACGGATTACTGTCTGGGAGGTACAAACATTTACAAAGCCTGAATGAGAATTGAATATATCGGTCAGGGCTTGTAGAACGCTTTATTTCAATGAAAATAAATTCAATATTTTTTCCCAAATCATAAACTCAAGCAACAGCAGAATAAGAACAATGAAAACGAAATTCATTTTACTCACTAAGAGACTTAACATTAATTTTCCATTAAATCGTGTTGTGAAAGACCCGCCCCCTTTATTCCTTATTTTCTCACCTCAATAAAAATACAGTTTTTCCATTTTAGTTTTCCATGTAACGTTACAGATTCTTTATTTATTTTTTATTCTTTCTTTTTGTTTGCTTTCCACTTTTCTTTTTGTGTGTTTTCTTGCTTTTATAATAATTTCTCGTTTAATATAATTGCAGTTGTTGTTGTCTATGAGTAAATGTGTGTATATGTCAATGTGTTTGTGTGTATGTTCGTGTATAGGTTTCCTTAACTAAGTCCCCATTTTCCTCAAGTGGCGCGATTAGCTTACAAGTTTTTCGCGCCTTTTCTCTGTCGCTTACTCAATTAGCATTTTTATCGATTTCGATACTGACACAATTGATTTGTTAGTTTTTCCAGCAGTGTGCTTTGCCATTGTTTTATCATTATTACTGGTAATTTATTCATAATTTCATTTTTTAATACTAGTTTCCGTTTTCTCATTTTCTGTTTGCTGTATATTAAAGTGATTTTACATAATAATGTACTTATATGCAAATTTATCTAAAACTGCATTCAAATCGTTTTTTTGTTTTTCGGTTTCGCATTTATTTTCGTGTTAGTGTGTGTATCTGTTTCCATTTTATTAGACATAATGGGCTTTAAGTTTTATAGAGGAGATTCGGTTTTGTCTGCCGCTTTTTTTGGGTTGGTAAAAAATGCATACATTATAAATACATAGTTATCAAATAGTATGATTCTTGCATCGCATGTATGGTTCTGTCTTTCAGTCAGTCTGTCAGTATGTGTGTGTTTCTGTTTGTGTTTGTGTCCTTCTGGTGTAAATGTATTTCGCATTATATATGTATGTGTCTGTGCATTATTCAATAAATAGTATATGCCTCTAACTTACATTACAAAATATATAACAAATACGTGTAAATGAGTATGTAATCCACTTGCCATTCTACTAATTGGGTTTTATTCAGAGTGTTTTTCAGCTGTTATCATAAATATAAAATATCGCTTCGGTTCTTTTGTTTGCTGTTTATCTGACTGTCTTCAATTTAAAATGTTTGCCTTGTAGAAAGTGTGTTGTGTGGGTGTCTGAGTTTTTTCTATATTTTTCGTTTCCGTTGGCTGTTCGACCTATACATATATAAATGCAAAATTTATTCATAGTCAGATGCGTCAGGAATAAGGCCAAATGAAAAGTTCAGTGCGTGAAAGAAGAGCGAAAGCCAAAAATGAACGGTTCGTTGAATTAACCTTACTAGTCTTTGCGAAACTAAACCATAATTTTGGCAGTGTTCCGTGTGTCTCTTGATTTGCGGACTTGCTGTACCGTACCGCACTGTAGCTGCGCAGGCAAATCATGCAAAATGGCTTCGGTTATTCGTAAATGGCTACTTCGAGTTAAGGTTCGATTTAACAATTAATGTGCTTTAAAATTTCTATGAATTTTCTCAAACAAGTACAGCAGAGAGGTGTATTATTATTTATTTCGCTGTATGGTTTAACAATTACGTTAAAATCTTTGCACTTTTCAATAGTCAACTTTTGTTGCAGTTTTGTTAGATTTTTCATCATTTTCCTTTGTTATATGTATACGGTAAGTGTTGCTTAAGTACTTTTCATTAACTTTTCTCTTGTGGTAATAGGAATAGTTCGAATACCGAAAATTCTGAGTGGCTGTGGGGCTGTTTTGTATCTGCCTAAAGGAAGAATATGCGAAATTAAGGAACTGAAATGAAAATTGTAATACGATCATGTTTGCGGCCGTGGAGCCTGGAAAACTCTATGATTTAGATAGACTTTATATATAATTTTTATTATGTATGTACTTACGGTTCTCTACAATCTGTAATCGGTAAACTGTTTATCTGATTTCGCTTTTCTTGCTGACAGTTTGAAATGATCAAATGAAATGAAATCAACTTTTATTACGTGTGGGTCTATGCAATAACAAATAAAAAGTAATCAAAATGTTCGACTGCTATCGATAGATAAAAGCTCCGTCGAACAAATTGGGAAAATAAAATGAATCTGCAAAAACGCATGCTTTGTCGTGTGGAAAAAGTTTGTTTTTAAATGCAGTTGGTTTTGGGTTTATGTATATGAAGGTTTTTATTTTTTTTTAATTTGAATGCGTTTTTCCACTCTAGTTGAAATGACTTAATAAGATTTTAGGTTTTGCTACCAATTTAATTTGGTTTAATATTGTTGTTGTGTCTGTGTGTTTCTTTGTATACGTGCTAAAACTAATAATATATACAATGTAAAATACTTGTCCATGCTTTCATCATTAATATATATCATTTTCTTTCTTTTAAGTATTCAATTTAATTATATCAATTGCGCTAAGTTCATCTAAAGGTAATTCTTCTTTACTTTTACTCTTTATTTTACTTTACTTTGCCAGCATTTCTTCGGCTAGGTTCGCTTTGTATGGAGATTTTAGCAGAAGTGTTTCGCATTTAGAATAATTTTAGGAGTACTTTCTCCCAGACATTTTGTCCAGGATTTTCCGATTTGGTTTTTCTTTGAATTGAATGATACACAATGCGACATCTTGCGAAACGCCCTTCGATTTGCAGTTAAAAATTTCGTAAGGTTTATATGATAATATATATATGTTTCGTGTTTTAATGTATGTATATACTTGTTATGATGGAACGAAAACAGTCTTTGGGTATTCCTTTATATAAGTTTTAATTCTGTTTAATTGTAATCCTTAAAAAGTAATGCGAAATAAAAAATGTTTAACTTAAACTATCGATAAATTAAAGGCTTTGAGAATTTGTTCTGGCCTAACCGCTAAATGACTCTCACGAACGTCACAAACTTATAAACAGAAAGTGCTTAAAATAATAATTACAACTTAAAATAGTATGCACAACAAATCTGTTCGAGAATTAAAGTTATAAATTCATAAGCGCTCCTAAACTAAACTTTGGTATGCTCTCTCCTACATCTTACAATTCTCATTTCCTCGTTTTTCGTTTAATTCGTTCTTAACTTGCCCCGCAAAAAATGCTGGAAAAAGTAATTTGCGGTTCGGGTTGTCCTAATAACTTAATCTCATTATCGTAATTGTTTAAATTTAAATGCTGATGAAATATTTTTACAAATGTCATTTTAAGTGTCATATAATATGTGTTTGATTTTTCATTCACTTCCATATTCGTTTCCCTTCCCCGTTTTAGTTTTCTAGTTCTTAGTTTCCATTTACGTAGAGAGTTCTGCCAACTTCAGCATTGAGATGCTTCTTTGGTTGCGCTTTCTTTGTGTGTGAGTTTCCCTCGTGAGTGGGGCTTTCATTTCGTTTTAAATGCAACTTTGTATCTACTAACAGTTTTAGTTTGTTCATCTAGGTATCCGCATCGGATTTGGATTCGGTCTCCCCCTTCTCCCCACTCGACTCTTCGATTCTTCGCTTCTCCTTGGTTTCTCTTGCCAGCTTACAATTCTAGTTCGGTATTGTGGGGATTGGGCGCCTCGGGTCCGTACATGTTGGCCAGCTTGTCGAAGCGTGGCCCCCAGGCCCCGAGGTAGTCATACTCCTGCTGCTCGTCATCAGTTCCTGCAATAAATAGGGAAATACACAATCGAAAATCCATATTTAATTTCAATGTTTCATTTTCAAGCCACAAAAAAAAAATATATATCAGTTAATTCTTAAATTCTGAATTAGTTCTTTGAATTGCAATACGTATTCAATCGATATTTTATCTCAGTGTAGTGGAATGCAAAGTAAAAGACAAAAATACCATTTACGGTGTTATATTTTCTGCTAAATTTACACCCAATATTCAGCTGTATCTGAGACACGTTGGCCTGGAAATGTCAGAAAAGATGATGAGTCAACAACGAATCGAGTGCTCTAGTTTTCGTTTTCAATTGCACGCTATGAGTGCTTTTCTAGTTATTTGTAGCCTACTTTTTGGGGCATCCCAGGCTTTTGGTTCTAGTTTCGTGACTAAACGGCTGCATATTGGGTGCACAAACTAGTCTTAACATATTCCATTATATTGAGGGGCCTACCTGAAGCCAACGAGCTGAGCGATCCAGCTGTGCTGCCGCCGCCTTCGTACGCATAATTCCTCAAGTCATCGAAAGGCGGCGCATTGGGATCACCATCGGCGCGCTTTTTATGCTCCTCGATGAACATGCCCACATTGGGTTCCTGACCTGGCATTAAGGTCATAACGGGATCTGGAAATGTCATTAAAAAAAGCAATATATGTTATAGGGAAAATCATAAGTCGAATATTTTAAATCAATCAATAGATTGTAATTTTTTCTTGCCCAAGATCGTCAAACCTGATTGCCTTGAAAATTCCTTGGAATACTTACACATAATTGGCATCTTCATGGGCGCCAGCTCAGGTGGCATTGGCCCTCCAATTGGTATTTGCAGGGGTGTGATATCAAAGGCGGTCATGTCATCCTCGCCGCCTCCCTCATCGTCATAGTTGATTATATTCTCGCGCACATCATCGTCGGGACCCGGATACTTGATATGCGCCTCACGGCGACGATTGTATACGACGAACACCAGAACGAGTACTGCGAATAGTTAAAATCCAACAATATTAAAATGCAATTTCCCCTCAAATATGGCCCACCTTCGGTATGCAACAACAACTTCTTAGGTTTACAAAGTGCATCATACAACGCTTAATTTAACATGCAGAACAATTTTAGTTACACTTCTTTTGCCAGCCAGAAAGCGAATCCGAAAATATCTGCACGCCATCAGCTTGCAGAAAAAATCTTAATTAAATTGTACACGCAAAACGGGGTACAGAAAAAAATACAGAAAAAGAAGAGGGAAAATGAAAACGGAAGAAATGAAAAGAAACCTTCACAAATATTGCAAACATTGTCCCAGTTTTCTGGTCAACAGAAAATAACAGCAAATCAAGCTGCAGACGACTTGAATCCGCTGCTGTCTCTCTGTAGCATTTCTAATTTTGCCAGCGCGTTTTCCAGCATATTGCGAAACGCAGACAGCATCTGTTGCACGGGAAAGCCTTGGGAAAACAAAAAGTTTTTGGGCATTCCGAGTCGTGGAAATTGCCACCACAACTTGAAGTTGACGTTAAGTAATTTGCTGCGGCTTCTTCGTCTGGGCCAAGTTTTTCTTTTTGCCCCATGCCAGCTGGCCAGCATATAATTGCAATTATTGTGTTAGTCAAATACGCGTTGGCAATACCAAAATGTATATTCTCTACCAACAAGGTTTAATATGTACTTGGATTTTTCGCGGCAACGCCCCAATTGATATGCAAAAATTTTCCGCTGACCATTCAATAAACTTTAATTTATGTAAGGACTTTTGTTGCGTTGTGTAATTTGCGGAAATGACTTTTGACATGTTTGCTTGCCGGGATCTGTCGTTTCCGGTCATTGCAGATGGGCGATTGTAAGACTTAATTAATTTTATGGCTTACGCGCGATGCCATCAATATTTAAGGGACATGTACACGTTTGATTAAACTTTTAATTGGCATAAGGAAATCAAGGGGAAATTAAAGAACTAAAAAGTGTATCGGATAAGTTTAAAGTTTAATGGGAAATTACTTACTACTTTATATAAAATTCAAAACAAATGCATGCATTAGAGTAAGGATCACTTTTCAGTTCATATTAGGTTAGCCTAATTTTTAAGGATAGTCAAACCTCAGCCTCCCTTCGATGCCACAACTCTTCAGTGGGTCTGCGGTATATACTTACGTATCAGGGTGCCCAGGCAGAGCGCCAGGGCGACAATAAAATCTCGGGATGGCGTCAATACGCCGGAGGCCAATAACTCCAGTTCGCAGTGCATGCCAGTGAAGCCCATGGGGCAGTGGCACTCGTACTTCTTCGGAGGATGATGATCGCGACAGCGACCCCCGTTGCGGCACGGGAACAGTAGGCACTCGTTGTCGTTGACACAGGTGCTGCCGGAGCTTCTGTAGCCCGCCGGACAGCTGAAGGACGAACCCCGAAAAGTTACGTACCCGAGTGGTTGGTAGTTGGTTGATTGTTCGAGTGGATGTGGGATGTATGGGTGGTGTGTGTGTTTGTGTGTGGAGTGTTGAAAAATAAAAGAAATTATTTAAAATTTGTTTCCATCATGCAGGAGTGTGGTGTGTGGATGTGTCTTGGGTAAAGTTTCTGTATTTTGTTACACTGGGAAAAAGTAATGCTCCAAAATCAGGAATAAACTTCTAAAGTATTAGCCAGAAGCTCGGAAAAATAAGTTTTTATATTTTTAAAATGGCTTCCTTATATTTATAGGTAGCATTGGCGTTTTAAAATCGTAATAATAATATTGTAAAAACTGTTATACTAAAAGTTACTTCTGTGATTGAAGATATTGCTAAACACAAACGTTTAACATATTTAAAAAAAACGTTATTAAATTCTTTTGTGTATATGAAAATTATTCCTGATTTTAGGTCCTAATTTTCCCTCAGTGTTCGGTAGCTTCTCTGTGTTCGTTTGAATAGTTATGAGAATGGAATATTTTCCTTTGCTCTCTTTCGCTCTCATCCTCTTGGAGTGTGAAAAACCGTCAGAAAGTCCTTTTAAACGTTCGTTGCAACTTTACCAGTTTTTCCTATTTTTTCGCTGTAGTTATTATTTTACGCTTTGTGAGTTTTAGTTTCGTTTTCGGTCGTGTGACAAACTTTTTGCATTTGCATTGCGCATCGACTTCGCCACCCTAACACGCATTTTAAGTGCTGTTTTTACAATCTTTGTTTGCCTTTATGATTATTACGTAACAGTTTTTGTTTCCCTGCCTGGAATTGAATAAAGTTTTTCCTCTAGCTGCATTCTTGGGCTAAGTTGGATTCATTTTATTTTGTCTCACTTTTCGTTACTATTTTTTGAGTTCGCCCTTAAGTTTGTTTTGATTAGTTTTGGGTAACGCACACTCGTTTTTTGGGAACCAGAGGGATGAAAACTTTGCTATGTCTGTTGACTTTGCGAATTGAGGTGTGAAATGGCCATGGGAGATTTATTTGACTCAAGGTCTAAGTAATTGAGATGCATGGGACTTGAATTTTTTTTTAAAACAAACTAAGTGACCTGGCTAGATAAATTCCCCAAGATGATGACAAATAGGGCTTGTAAAATTCTAAATAAATACAGATCACAGTTTAAATATATTTTCTGGTGTAGTTTAAATATATTTTAATTTAAAATAATCTACCTTTAAAAACTTTTTCTTGGTTCAAGCATCTTAGAAACTCCAAGAAGAGGTTGCTCAATGAAGTTTGTATTATTTCCAGCCAAAAAAAATGTCTACATTTCAGCTGCATTCTCTTTTCTCTCACAGCTCTTATAAAATTCATGGCTTTCGGGCAACTTTTTTTGGCAACTACAATTGAATACTTTTCAAATGCAGACTCGAGACACTTTTGATATATTGACGATTATTGGCAAATGCCATGACTTGACCATCGTATCCTGCACAGCGGGGAAGCAGGAAAAAGGAGCAAACAACTGGGAACGGACGAGAATAGAGTAAACACCTCAAAGGCAGCCAGAAACTTTCACACTAAATCAGCGCCAGTTGAAAAGTTGAATCAGGGTAGTTTTTTTCCGCATTTTTGGCTGCTTTTCCTTGCCTTCGATTGCTCCCAAGTGCGTAGTTTAAGCCCATCAGAAGTGAGTAAGGTACTTGATAATTTTTACGAAATTGTTCGTCTATAAAGTTTGCCATATTTTACGTCATTAAGTTTTAGTTGAAGTTGACTGGGGCTGTACGCTCCACGAACCGTATTTACTTTTAAACGCTAACCAACGGTGGCATATAGATGGAGCTGAGCTCTGAAAGCCTGAAACTGGCATTTTTCTGGCTGTTTACACACATACCCGGCATTTAGCGAAAGAAATGGAGATGAAAAAAGTAAATGCAAACGTACTAAATCCTCGCGAGGCATTGCCCGAAATGGGACTGGCAGCTTCTTAGTGCCACTTTTCCAACCTGCTCCTTTGAGCTGTCTGATCTTCCTGTCCTCCCTCGTCTGTATTCTTCTGTTCCTTTTTATTTCCTAATATATAGTAAGGTGGGCGGATCCAGAGCGTCGTGATTTCTCGAAATGCCAAAGCTAACAACTGCAATTGCTCTTGCTCGGTTTTGGGTGGCTTGCCCTTGTCTCCTCATGGGCAACTTGTATCTTTGACTGCACATTTGTTAACTTACCTGAAAGGCATTTCAGGTCTTGTTCTTTCTCTCGGTTGAGTGCATTTTGCACTGGGTGATGGGGCGGAGAGTTGGTAAAAGTATAGCTCAAAAAACTAAATGGATAGGGTGCTTTACTCAGTGGGATTCTGATTTAAATACCCGGCTGGAAGTTAAGTCACAAGTTCAACCTAAATATTCCACTACGTATGGGGTACATACCTTCATTTAGTTACATCAACTATTTACACACACAAACAGTTTGAATAATACTAGACATCGAGTGGAAGGCTGAACGGAAAATGTGCCAAAAACAAACATTCAAAACGGTATGGAGTATGGAGATGAAATCATAGTTTGATGAATATGGAAATGCCTTTTTGAATGGGTTAAATGTCACCGGGCATATTGAAAGCCATGTGCCAAATATATAAATTTTCATTAAAGGTAGATTCGTATATTCGGTGAGCCGTGATTTTGATGCCGAATGATTGGATTTATAAATGATAGAGAGAGAGTGATAAAATAAAAGCAAAGTGCATAAAAGCCTTTGAAAATGTCGAATTGATGGTGAAATGAAATGGTATTTGCATGAATTTTATTGGATGATTGCGACCAGCTAATTAGGTTTGAATAACGTAACAACATAGACACTAAAACGCTAAGCATTCGCTAAAGCACTAATTGCTTGATTATAACTAAGGGTGGTTGTTGTTGTTGCATATTTCGAGTATTTTATCATTTTTGGGGGCGACTCTTCGGTTGGATGCTCACTCAGTATGATCAAAAGGCAGACCAAAATCGCCGCCAGGGCGCCCATGCTGAGTTTTAAGGTCTGACCCTCCTGTACCAGTTCGCAGTTCTCGCCCCAGAAACCATCGGGACATATGCAACGATATCGAAGTCGGGGCTCGAGATTAATGCAAGTCGCGCCGTTCATACAGGGCATATCGAGACACTCGTTGCGATCCATACAGCCCTTCGAATCGGGCGACATAATGCGTCCTTCGCCGCAACTATTTCATTTCGTATTTGAATTACCATTAGTTTAACATTGATTAGTTGGGTTCATGGGGTAAGTGGCAATAAAAACTGGGCAACCGAAAATGCAAATATCGAATGGATGTTCCAATTGTGTGATGGATAAGTTAGCCTATTTGAGGCAGGTCCAAGTTAAGTCAGATAATTATGCGGGGAGTTTAATGAGCAAGTATATGGTATAATATATTCTCATCTATTTAGTTAACTATAGTTAACTTGGTTTCAAACCAAGGATTTTTGATTATGAGAAATGTAACTATTTGAAATACACAGGCGTCTAAAAGTATGCAACAATAAATAATTATGATTTTCACAGCATACTTTTGGACACCTTAAAGCGGTATTTCTAACCCCTAGTGATTTCTAAAACACTTTCCAAGGTCATATTTTACCTCAATTTAAGTCTTCCGCTACTTAGGTGATTGATTTTCCTCTGACCAAAAGCGTAAAGCCAAAAAAGTGTAAAGTGTGGTTCGTGTGTGTTAAACAAAGATAAGCGGCGTAGTAGTAGTACCTGTGCTGAGCTGGTTACTGTTGCTCTGTGTAATGAAACAAAAGCGTGAATATGTACAAAGAACGCTACAAGCCGGACAAATGTTTTTTCTCCCGCATCTGGAATCTCCAATCTCGAATCGACTTTAACCCGAAGTCAAAGCGAAATCGGAAACGTAAGCCTAAGCCGATTGATTTGTCACGCAACGTTTAGTGCCAATCACTAACTGACTTTTGCGCCATGTGTGGAGAACGACGAGTGTGGTCGTGTTGGACTGAATCTCCGGCACAAGGTCCTTTGACGGACAGGTCCAATAAGCTGCTCCTCCTGCTCTGTTTTCCGTTTTTCCTTTCACTATTTTTTCTGAGCCTGCCTTTAATTGATTAAGCCTATCAAATGTTAGCTTTGCGCTTGCTTATCGAATGCAGACGATTTGTTTTCCTTTTGTTTCCTTTTAAAAGGTATTGGTTTGTGGATTTTCTTTGCTTTTGCGTAATTTGAGGTTTAACCCTGTTTTCTTATGTTATGTTTGTGAATGTACAGTCCGAGTAGTCAATTTATTTAAATGGTTTTAATTTTTCTTTTTGATTGATGAGAAACGAAAAGCAATGGGTGATTTCCTAAATGTGAATTAAATGGATGGGTGACGGAGAAACTTACGTGCACTCGTAGACATTCCACAAATCAACGCACTCGAAGGGATCGGGGCAGATCACATTCGAGCAGGGCTTATTTGAGGGACAGCCCTTCTCCAGATTCCTGGCCATTGTGGCCTGACCCCATTGGGTGCCATTCATAGCCGGCGGCAGGGGAAGATGTTTGCCTTCAAGACTGTAGATGGAAAAATAAAAAAAAATATAAAAAATTATAATTATAATTATAGTTAAAATATATAAACCAATGTACCAAGCTGTAATAGATTAGATTACTCACCGTATATCATCGAGACAGCTCTTCTGGTAATCAGCGTACACCTCAAAGGTCCTAACGCCAGTGTACTCAGCCTTTCCGCCTGCATAGACACCCTCCTGTTTGTCCACCAGCAACCACTGATGACCCACGAACTCAAAGGTCTCGTTATAGCGACGACCCTCTCCGCCATCCAATTCCAGGGTAGCGGCGGAGCCATATCGATTAACCTTCACCACGTGCCACTGGCCATCGTTGACCACTATAGCATTCAGCCACAGATCCTTTTCCTCGGTTCGAAGAGAGTTCAGATTGTAACGGAAGTGCAGATGGCCGTCCTTGATCTCCAGGATTCCATACTCCCGATTGTGCTGGTCGCTAACGCGGAACAGTTCTCCGTACTCCTCCCTCGTGCGGAATCGCAACTGGACCTGAGTGCTAAACCGATCGGGTTCGAAGCTCAGAGCGTACTTCACATAACTCTGGGCCTTGAAGGTGGTGGGTATGGTGGGAATATTACAGGCAGGGCCCGTCCAACCAGGCCGGCAATGGCAGCGAGCTTCGGACAAGGAGCCAACACAGTTTCCATGCTCCCAGCAACGAGCTGTGGTCTCCGTTTGGGCGCAAACTTCCTCGGTTTGCGGACAGCCCGCCACACTATTCCTCGACAGTCCCGGATGAGCCAGATCGTAGAGCTTGGAGTTGTGCACCAAGTTTCTGATGCAGCCATCGAAGCCCTTGGCCGTGGGCATATAGTGCCAGTTGTAGAGGCTCTGGTCGAACTGTTCCCGGTACAAGCCACCCACTTGCAGGGGAGCATTCACATTGAGATACTCGTTGAACGGCGGGATTTGTCCCCTCGCCTGGCAGGTCATGTCATCGAACTCCGGCGGAGTGCCATCCTCCATCTCGGCTATTTCCGCCGACTTGCAAAAGTCCACCACCATGCGAATGCTCTCGGTGTCCCAAAACAGATCGATCCTGTGCCACTCACCATCGTCCAAAGTCTTTTTGGTCTTCACTCTCAGCTCCAGGGTTCCCGAACCGAAGTCAATGAGCAGTCGGGGATAGCCTCGCTCCAGTTCCAGGGCAATGAAGTCGGATATCAGCGTCTCATCGCGTTCGGGGGGAACGATCGGTCCATTGTAGATGATCAGGCCATCGGGTTTTCGGGTAATAAACTCCAGGCTCAAATGCGACTCGTCACACATCTCCAGTGGCGGATACCAGGCCCAGCCGTTTCCACGGAAGCTCCGAGTGGTCTGCTGACACCTGGGACCGGCATAGCCCACAGGACACGAGCAATGCGGGCCGAATCTGGTGTCCACACATCGGCCTCCATTGTGGCAGGGAGTCGTCCGGCAGGATTCGGGCTTGGTGAAGTTGCGAGCTCCGCAAGTACAGTCGGCAATGGTGTCCACTCGCACGCCGACCAGGGCAGTTTTGTTGGCATTCACCATATAGGGCAGGGGACTGATTTCCAGCGCATTCGTGCAGCTACCCTCGCACATTTGGTTCTCATACAGGCACTCGTCGATGCCCACCATGGTGATATTGATGCCCACATCCTTTTCGATCTCCTCGCGGTGCATCAGAACAATGCCATTCAGCCTCACCGGCTTGTAGTACGGCGATCCGTGGGCGGAGAACCTAACATCGGTTAGGGCCGGATGCTTCCTCTTCAGCTGCACACTAAATATATCCACATTCTCCCGCTCGGTATTCAGTAAATCGGCGAGCTTGTCCCTGAAACGATCCATCTTCGAGCGACTCATGCTCTGGGTTCTGTAGTTCCACACGCGAACAAAGTCTTCATCCGAAATGCCAGACAGGCGTACGGATCCCGAGTTGATGACAGCTTCATGGGGAATTTCCCTAACCGTAACCGTCACATTGGCTGGTATGTCGGTTTGAGTGTGCTTGCGGTCGTAGACCTTGAACCTGAGATGATAGCGTCCTTCGCGAGTTCCTGCTCTCATGGTAACCATGCCGGAGTCCTCATCCAACTTGAATCGCGGATGCTCCATGGCCTCCCAATAGAACTTCTTGTCGGGCAGATCCCAATCGTCCAGGTCGTAGACATACACCCGACCAATCGGAGTGTCCGGCGATTGTCCTTGGTAGTTGTAGACGAATATGTCCTTGGAGCCGGGCTGCATTTTGTTGTCATTCACATCACCAATTATGACGGTCAGAGTACTGGTTCCCGTCATTGCCGGTGAGCCGTGATCCTTGATCACGATCGGGATCATATACTCCTTTTGCTGTTCACGATCGAAGGATCGTAGAGAGGAAATCACTGCCATGCCATCACCATTGGCACCCTCTGTAAGTTGGAAATGGGATATTAAAAATGATTAAAAGAAATCTAAACAAATCCCTTGAACATTAAAAATCATTAATCTAATCCCTAACTCTTTTATGCGCTATTCAAGAGATTCCCAAGCAAAGCCGACATCTGCCTACAGGTGAATAAACTACCAATTCTCGGGAAAGTAACTGCCAAAGGACCAGCCCAAATCCAGTTGCTGTTAAGGACTTCAAAGGCATTTGCCAGTTGCCCGTAAGCTCTGACAACTAACCAACCCAAAAAGTAAGCTCTTTTATTAGCCAGCACGTTTTCCACCTGATTGCAGATGCAACTTGTGCAATGGCCCATTTGTTGTAATTACGCCTTTGAGCCAACAAGTGTTAAGTCTGGAAGTCCGGAGTCCCGAGGAATGGAAACTATTGGCCCGGAGGGGAGCAACCCCGGGAGCCCGGGCGAGAACGCACATTTGAAATGTATTTTTAAAGACACTCCATGGTGTGTTTTTAGGCAAATTGTATGCAAATAGGAGTCTGGAAAAGCCTTCTGTTCGCCCACGAACCCCAACGTTTGCATAAAGTCACAGAATCGTAGTTGTGCGGACTCCCGAAAGCCCCCAAACTTGCAGCTTTTCCCATTTCCCAGCTGGGGCATCAAAATTGGATTGCCACCCACACAAATTGTGACTGCTTGGGCACTTTTCCTCTTCCTTTTTTCCTTGGCTTTTCCAAGGGAGCTGCGATGCATACATATGGAGTTTGGATTTTGCTGGGGGGTAATTTAATTGAAAACTTGTGCATTTGCCATTTTATTTCTCGCCCAGGTGGGTGAGTCTTCTGCGCTGCCTTGCTCTTGCTTATATTATTTAAATTTTCATGTGCGATGCGGTTACGGCTTCCGTTATATGGCCAAAGATTCCTGGCTATTCATTTCGGGCATCCTCTGCGAGGTAATTGCATTTTTATGCCATTGTTAGCGTTCTGTGACACTGGCCACAACCCTTTTTCCGGTCCCCTCAATACTCGGCAAGAAAATTTCAATACAGGCACACACAAAAAGAGCAAATAGTGTTACGCTGGTGCATTGTTTAAGCTTTGACCCAAATATTTGGCAAACTTTTTCATTGCATCCGGCAAAGTTTCGGTCAGCTCGCAACTATTTTCAGATCCCTATAACCTCTGCGAGTTGAGTATGTGCAGCCATTTACAAGTAATTGGCTGGTGCTTGGAAACCAGATTGCTAAATCGAAGGGTAGAAAGTCAAAAAATACTTTGGCCGGGGGAAAATGATTTTGTTTGCATTCTTAGTTAGATAAAAATATTTAGAAGTCATTATACATGGCAGAATTGTTTTGGAAACTATGAAAAGGAAACAAAAGGCCTGAAAAGTTATTGCTAAATCTACTCCCATTTAAAAAATAATTTTTTTTTTTAATAATTCTAAAACATAATATTCCGTTCAAAAGTATATACTCACTTTGATCCTGTTCGACCTTGAAGGAAGCACGAATTATATCGTCGGCACTGGGGTCCAAACGGAACTGGAATGGAGGCCCGTTGCTCTTGGAGCGATCGTCGTCATCGGTGGCCAGGATTTCAACCACCTTACGCGGCGGCACATGCTCGGGCAGTACTGGTCTGTAGTCCTTGAGGAACTTGGGGGCATTATCGTTGATATCCTGAACGATAACCGTGAGTGTGGCCGTGGCGGTTTTCGGCGGGGAGCCATCGTCAATGGCCAGGATCTTGACCTGATGGCGGGGCACAACTTCGCGGTCCAGGGAGCGCTGAATGGTAACCGAACCATTCTGGTTAATGGCAAACTGACGCTGGCGATCCGAAGAACGATCGATGGAGTAGGAGACCTTGCTCTTGCCACCCTGATCCGGATCGGTGGCCTTGAACTTCTCGAGCTCAGTGCCCACCTTGGTGTCCTCGAACACGGAGACCTCCACATTGGCCCGATCGAAGTGCGGCTTGTTGTCGTTGATGTCCCTCAGCTTGACCACAACCCACGAGTAGGCCACATGGTACTTATCATTGTCGTTGTCCTCGCCCTTGTCGTTCACTTGAATGCGGAAACGGAAGCCATTGCTCTGCAGTTGATCCTCATAGTCCAGGGGCTGTACGATCTTCAGGGAACCAGTTCCATCGTTATTCCGCACCATGGTAAATTTATCGGCCCCATAGCCACTGTTGTCGATTACTTTGTACTGGAACTTGTTCGTTTCGTCTTCGTCGTGCACGGTTACGGTTAAAATGGGCATTTCCGGCAGAGCCGTACCATCCGTTTCGTCCACTTCCGTAAACCATTCGTCCTTCGTAAACTGCGGCGGCATATCGTTGATATCCTTAACCCGTATAGAGGCCGTCCCCGTCCCCTTTAACCCCCCGCCATCCATCGCAACGACCTGTATCGAATAGTCCGGGGTTCTCTCGCGATCCAGACAACAGACGGCGGTCTTTATCACGCCCGTATCGGGTTCGATCTCAAAAATGGGCGACCCCGTCTCCTCCTCAATCACGTTCTTCTCGATGGAGTACACCAGCCGCGCATTGGAGCCCTCGTTGGGGTCGTCGTAGTCCACGGCCGTCATGGTCATCACAACCATGCCGGCGGTTCCGTTCTCCGTTACGTTGCCAAAGTAAACGCCCTGGGGGAAAATGGGGGCATTATCGTTGATGTCCTTCAGATTGACCTGGACATCCGCATAGCCCACGAGTCCCTCGCCACCCTCGTCCTGGGCGAATACAGTGAAACGCCACTGGGGTCGTCCGTTTGGTTGATCGCGATCCAGGGGCTATAAAGGCATCAAAATAAAAGTGTGGGGTTAAGTGTAAAACGCTGTTATGGGTTAATATGCACAGGGGGTATTGCGTAATTTTAGCTGTCATAAACGCAAAACCGATTAACATCGGGTGAAGGGAGCACATAACAATGTTGTGGGTTAAGGGTTGCACCATCTTTAACCCATGAAATTCGCCCTTTACACAATGCTGGGGAAGCCACAAAAATAAAAAAAATTGAATCCTGTACCTGTCCCTGATGTTGATTGTGACTTTGATATGCATTCACAGCAGCCTGAGTGATGTGTGTTGCTCCCAGCTGGGCTCCCGAAACTCCGCCACCCACCCACCCAACATTCTCAACCCTCCTCGCACACGTATGCAAATAATAAAAATGCGCAAGAGAAAAAAAAGCGATTTTAATCAGTACTTTGTATCTGTTGGCTGCTGTCTGCTGGCAACCCTTGGAAATGCCCCAAACCCTTGTTAGCAAATCGCAGCCTTAACCCTCCTCCGTCCTCCTTAACCCTCGGCGACATGTGACATGCACAGCGGACCGACAACAAGAGGAGCTTTTCATGGCGCTGACATTGGATTTGCCGTAAAAAAATGTGTACGAGGCGACAACAACAAGGGAAGTGTGTATATAAATAATTTTTTTTGATGGAATACACCAATGGATACTCTGGGAAAATATGGCGAAGACTATAAAAATCGGACTTGAGACATTAAACCATATACTTGTTTTTCTAGACTTGGTTATGGTTAGTATTAATAAAATCGCTTATATTTATATTTAAGAATATTATATTTAAAATTATTGAAATTCATAAAGAACATCTGTTTTAAAATCCTTCACTTTAATCTGTATAAACCCTAAGCCTTTTACAGTTCACCACCAACTTAAATTCCCCAGAAATACCCTTTAAATGGGGAATAAAAGAAAAATATGTACACATAACCCCTGCGTAGTCATCGCTTTAATTTGCATGACAAATTTGCCAACATTGTTATGACATATTCAATTTAGGGGATTAGTTGTGAGTGGGTCACATACCGTGCTCCCCACCCCCTGGAAAAATGCGGTGCAGCTGTTTGTTATCCCTTATCAAGTTCTCCTCCCGCCACTTTTATAAAATTATATTCACGTAGAGAGAGATAGTCTATGGACTAAAATGTCCGAATTGTGCGACAAAAATGCTATTCGTTTTATTTTTATTTTAGCCGTACGCATGGGAATTTCATTTAATTTGGCTTTGGCGTTTTTGGGACTACACTAGAGTTAAGTGAAATTTTCCAACTCGCGTGCGGCGAGGGATTTTCAATTGTGATTTTGCAATTAGTTTTAATTTACTCTTCGATTTAGGCTTTTAGTGGACAATTTAAAGAGCAGCTGTATTCAGATCGAATATTCGTTTCCGAATGAAATATTTTCTTTTAAAATCAGCAAGACCTTGAGGGTCATCAGTCACTTTCCCTGCCTTAACGAATCCATTTAAGCATTTCATTTAATAGCTGCAATGAGAGCCCCTCCCCTTGTCCATCAACCGAAACTTAAATGTTAAATAATGAGCACGTCCACAGTTTCGCACGTTTGCATTTTGTGGGGATTGCGATTGATTCGAAGCGGGTTTAAAAGCACATTGATGGAGCTTAATCAGCAAGAGCATATTTCGAAATTTCACCATTATTTTCGGTTCCCGACCAGCTGCGGCCTTGGCCGGCATGGATTTTTAAATGCCGCATTTTATTTATATTTATTTATTTATGTGTGCGAGCATTTTTGCGTTTTTGCGCACCGGCCATTGGCAATTTGTTAATGCTTAAATTACGAGCCAAGCATTGCGGTATTGTTTCCGCTGATGACTTACCTTTAAAACGAATATTTCGCCGGTGGTGCGGTTGATGTCGAATTTGCTATTGGCGGGATTATCCGGATCAATGCCTTGGCCCGTGAGGAAGTACACGATGTTCTGGGGACGATCCTTGTCGCCATCTGTGGCCGTAACCTGTTCATTCGGCGCGGCAAATAAATACAGATATTTATTATTAACGATCGGGAAAAGGCGGAAAAAATCATTATAAATAAAACAAACGAGAAAAAAGGACGAGTCAAGTAGTAAAGAAATAATACAAACAGGCCATGCAAAAACTACTTCAATAACAAAACTATTTCATGCTTTAGATTAAATATATTTTGTAAGTGCAGAGTATATTTTTTCACTTTTCCAATAACACTTCGCCATAACATTTATTTACTTTAATTACCATTTCGGCGTTTTTTATCATTTTTCTGTGGATTATGATTTATGTTTGCCAAGTGCTGTCAGGTATTAAGTTTGGCCAGTGAAAAAATAGTTTTATTAGAAGTGAGCGCACATAAATGGTAAATAAAATATTATTTGCTTTCGGTTAGTAAAATGTAAATACAAACAAAGTTAAAGTGCTGACTGATTGATTTTAATTCCCTTTGTTGGCCTTAAGCGCCGACTACGTACATTTTAATTAAATTAGTTGGGCACCAGTTGGCCACAAGTGAAACATGGCGAAACCACAACAGAAAATCTGAGCGGGTCAAGCTTAATCGTGCAAATGTGCGGCATTAATACTTAAAGAGCGTATTGAATTTAATTAGCAGCTTTTGGTAGCAAACAGAAAATGGCTAATGGAAAATATGTACGATAAATAAAATGTGAATATTGTTGCACAATATTTACGCAAGCAATTGAAGACCGCAGGGATTTTTTCAACAAAATCGATAGCTCGCTTAAGTCACCCCACTAATTGTTGTGCTTGCCGAACCTCAGCGCAAAGTTATAGACTTTTAATACGTAATGCCCAGTGGAATTTTCTTTTCAATTTACACAATTACCGCTGAATGATTTTTAATAAATTCGCACATTACACCTTGCACACGGCGATTATTCATTATGTTTACGTATTGTTATGGCTGGTTTACACAAAGTTTACATGGGAAATGAGACTGAATGAGATTTTGTGTGGCTCGGTTGTTGGGTTAAATTAATTGTTACATGGTGGAGCCGGAGCTGCTTTGTTGGTTTGCTATATGCTTTATTTTGTATTCAGGGTTCAGTATGGTTTTATGTACAGGACTCTGATATGGTAAATAATATAGCGACCTGCATAATGGTAAAGGGCGTGTCGGTCATTCCCTCGTCGAGAGTTCGCTCATAGGATGTATGCGGGAATTGCGGCGGCAGATCGTTGACGTCGCGCACATTTATGACGATTGTTGTTTGATTTTCATTCAAACTGTCTGACGCAACCAATTTCAGTTCGTACTTTATGCAAACATTAAATAAAATATATGGCCAACGGAAAATCGTTGAGGTGGTGGGGGAGAGAACCAAAAAGTAAAAAACAACGAAATTAAACAATAAATTTTAAATGCACATAAATTACGGAGAGAACATAAAACTATTGATAAAAATTAAATGAAAGCTCGCTTGATAATTTACACACGATGAAGATGCATCCAGCGAATATCTTGCAAATGTTTTTCCACTCTTGACTTGACAGCTCATTTGCATTTTCCATATTTAACCGCACGGTTGTTTACTCATTAAAATGCAATCATTTAATCGACTTATTCAATTATGCATTACAAACTGCATAGTAATTTCGAAGTAATAACATATTTTCAAGTCATCTTTACTTTTTAAATATTTTTTTATCGTTGCCTGCTTAATGAGAAATCAATAATATTACCATACATTTTTCTGCCAACCGCACATTAAATGCTTTATGTGTGTGTTCTCTGTAAATAAATTTCACATTTTTTTTCATGCCCACATTTCACAACACTTGTCCTCTCTAGAATGGACAGCATTTTTTAATTGTTCAATTACTTTTTGTCATTTTTTTTCACTAGCCTTAAATCAAACGAAAAAGCGGGGAAATGAACATCATGCAAATGGCTTCAAATATTTATGCAGCTTTCTCCTATACTTAAAAAATGCATTGAAATATTTTTTTTGAATGTAAGTATATTCGAAAAAAAACCACAAAAAAATGAGTATTTCAATGTCTATTAATATTGTAAAGCAGTAAATACCTTTAATATGCCAACAATTTATTGAGTGAATAAAGAAAAATGTAAAAACTCCTTTCTCCTGATTGAAATAAATATTTTCCATGGAAAATAGATTCCAAATCGCACATTTCAGCGGAATGTAACCATACATAAATAGTTCTAAAAACATTTCACTCTAACATTCTATGTGTGTATATATTGTGCAATTAAATGTGATACAGGCAGTTTTTGGAGCGGGGAAAAACTTTAAAACAAAAACTCAACACATGCAATAAAAACTAGCAGAATGAAAACTCTACTGAAAAAACAAAACAAAAGTTGTGAACTAAGTTTTGGATTCATTTTGTTTCATTCATTGACCTGCAAGACGCGTTTGGGCAAATTTCGATCATCCTCTTCGGTAATCTGGGTTCGATAAGTGGGACGCTCAAAAACTGGGGGATTATCGTTAACATCCTTGACATGGATAATCACGGTGGTGTAGTTCTCCTTCAAATTATCGGAGGCGGCCAAACGAAGTTCGTACTGAACGCACAGAGAGAGAAATGTATCTTATAAATGCATCGATGGTATCTTCATAAAAAAACTTGTTTCACCATAATATGAATGGAAAATAATACATTTTACAAATTTAATGGGCACATAGGAATATCTATTTCATTATTAATTTATTTCCCTTTTCAAGAGAAAATAAATGCTATATTTTTCCTCATGCCCTTTGAAATTTGACCTTTTTAAAGAATTTACAAATTATTAATTTTCATATTTATTATCAAATTCATATTGCAACTTTAATTGTTTGGCTTAATAAATGGAAATATTTGCATATTTCCTGGGCAAAGTTTCCCTCGCCGCATTTCAATTAAAGTCACGAAAAGGAAATGACTGACTGACTCTGCACTTTGGCCAATTGTTCGAATTGCAATTCAATTAATGGTTGGCCATCCCTTTTCTTGCCTTTGGTATTTGACTTTTTGACCTCAGTTCGTGTAACAAAACTTGTTTGAACTTTTAAATATTTAAGCAGCCTCGCGGTATGCGAAGCGTGTAAATTGAAATTCAAAGGGAGAGCGAGTTTCTTAATGAATTTTATAGTTGGCCAAGAAGAAAAGGGCCTTAATGCCTGCTTGGGCAGTGAAATGAAATTTTCCTGTGGTCTTGGGGGATTCGGACTCCAATCGACGCTTAAAGCTTTCTATTTCATTCCCTAAACTTTAGTGACTACTCTTCTGGTAGCTTTAAGCAAATTTATATTTTTTTTTGTTATGTTTTATTGTAATTCCTGTTGTCCCTTATGTATTCTCAGCTTTCCAATGACATAAACAAATCTCACAGTTGACTAAGCCCGCAACGCTTATGTCATAAATATATCTGCGCTGCGAAAGAACGTTTGTCGATTACAGAGGACTCCTCTACGGGTTTCCACTTTGCATTTTTCATTTTTTGTGAACGCGGTTCTTGTTGTTTCCTTCTTTTTTTTTGGGTTTTTTGGTTTTTTACTTACCCGGCGTCGAGTTTCGTAATCTAAAGCGCCAGCTACATAAATGGCACCCGTCATATTTTTAACCGCAAAAGCGCCGCCGATGTTGCCGCTTGTAATTTCATAGCGGATACGTGAGGCTGTGAGGGAAAACCGTAGAAAAAAAAGAAAGAGAAAAATGTGTGTGTAAGATAATAATTGCGGAATTTCTGGGCATATTTTTGGGAACAGAGGACACCCTCTACTTACACTCGTCGTGATCCTTGGCCGTTACAGTGAGCACTGTGTGTTGAATGTCCTCGTTCTCGTCCACTTCGGCCTCGTACAGCGATTTGTCGAAATAGGGCGGATTATCGTTTTTATCGGCGATGCCAATGCGTATGAACTTGGTGACTGTCGATGGGAAAAAGGCAGAAAAACAACCATTTCGCTCGGTTAAATTTCTCGTTTTCAATTTGACACTCAAAGACTGTTGGTACTTCGCAATTATCACGTACTAGACACAATAAGGAAAACTTTTTCTGCCAGACAGAGCAACAATTTGACGCCTTTTATTGGGGCGACAAACATTTTGTTTGCCTTTTATTTAAGACTTTCCCCCATTTTCCTTTCGTTTTATGTATGTGTGGGAGTTTCAAACGCGCTTTGCATATTAAACAGCCTGGGATATTTTGGTTTTCCATTTGATTTTTATTTGCATGTGCGATGATGTAATTTATTTGATATTCATGGATTTTCCATTTGATCACAGACTTGAGTAAGCGGTAATACGATTGCAAATGAATTCGAACGAAATTGTATTTTCAGCCCATTTAAACCTCTTGTCTCGAGTCTTCAGTCGCATAATTAACTATTATTACCGCTGGTAATGTTAAACAACACCTATTGTGGCTGCCGAAATTGCTTCGAACTCACCGAAATGAATTTCAAATTGCCCCACAAAGTCCTCTCATTCCGCCCGAGTTGAGTCGAAATACACAGATGATATAATATGCCAGCCGGGCAAATATAACAAGGAAAATTCCGAGGGAAGTACAACACAATTGGGGGTGGAGCAAGGGAACGGACAAACAAAGCCACTGACAATGAGACATATCAGTGAGCAGAGATGTCAGGCAGCTAGTAAATTACATATATCATTTATAATTGCACCAATAACAACGGACGACAAAGCCAGTGTGTTTTAATTAAATAAATGCAAAGACCATCGGACCAAACGAAAACCTGAGGACCATGCACAGATCTAAGGCAACAGATGCGCCATAGATGCGACAAAACTTTTGCCGCTTAACAGCCCATTTAGAACTTGGGAAGTACACAGGGAAAAAGCATTGGATGGAAAATAATTTTGAATATTAAATAAATCATTTGGAATGCATCGAAATAGGACTCTTATCACATTTAATTTAAATCTTAAAATTAATATTTCGCTGTATAGATTATATAAAATAAATTCTCACAGGTATTTTCTCCCAGTAAGTTGACTAGGATCTCGACACAAATATTTCTGTTTATCAATTTACTTAGCAATCCTGAGAAGGACAACGGAGGACAACTTTCTCTTGTGCCTGCGTTGTTTGTGTTTCGGTTTATAATTTAGCTGCCTTGACTGGGCATTATCTGTGTGCAAGAATTATGCACATTTGGAGCTGCAGGTTGACAACTCCCATTGCAACCGGGCGCACATGGCGTATGTGTGATAAGTTCCTAGCCCGTTGCCCTTGCCCTCCCACCATGGCGCTTAAATTAGCAAATGTTTGGGGCCAATTCTGAATTAAATTTATTGCAAAACATTGCTAATTGCCAACTCGACTGTGACTAGGTGGTTTCTATGTGACGACATTTTAATTAAAACTTGGCAGAATCCGGCTGCTAGGACGGCATTAAATGCAAATCATTTCCAGCATACTTATTAATATTAGTGCTTCACTCAAAGGCCTTGCATTTGCCAGATGAAAATTTTTGTATCCCAATTTTTTGTGGCTTCTGAAAGAGCAAAGGGAATTTTCTCATTTACCTAGCCCTGCTAATTACCCGTGATATATCATTAAAAATAATGGCATCCATTTGCAACAGAAATCAAATTAAGTAATTGCAAAATCCGAGCTTAAGTCTTTTTCTGCAATACATATTGTTCTTAATTGGGACATTTAATTCTTAAAATTAATAAGAGTCATTTTAATGTCAGGACCACTGTTATCCTCCACCGCGCAATTATGTTCAGTTGGTCGCTTGGCTTCGTTGAATGGTAATTTATATGGTGACCTCCAATATATGTATGTATATGGAACCCAGAGTTTTTTATTAAATCCTCACAGAAATTTCTTCCTTGACTTTATTACGTCAAAATTCAATTTACCTGTATGCTGATGAGGGCGAGTTTACGCAGTGTATGCGATATATATTGAATGCTGATGTTTAACTTATAAAAATTTCATGTTGTCTCATACATATATTTGTGACGCAGATTTTTCCGCATGCCAGCCACTTCTTTGAGTTCTTCTGGCTCGGATAAATGAAATTTGATGAGTTTTTATTAAGCACATTGCCGGGATGTGTGGAATTTAAAGCGCGATATAAGCGAAAATATAATTTATAGGGTGAAATATTTTACAATAAAGAAAACACCCGGGGCGTGGTGAGCCAACCAAGTCAAAAGTTAACCCAATTTGGAAAGCTTTTATCCCATCGCCTTTATCGGCTTACGAGGCGAAGCCCAGCCCTTGAAATACTTTATCTATTTATCTAACGCCAATTTTATTGCATTCTTCAACCCGACCGCACTCCCATAAACTAACTCGAAAGCAAATAGAAGATATCCCATTGAGCTTTTGAGCTTTCTGACACACACATTCGCCCGCTGACATTCAGCGAATTTGATGGCGAATTGTGTGCGCCATGTTTGGACAGCTGCTGGGGAATCCTTTAAGTTTTGCAGAGGGTTCCTGTTCCTCTAGGATCTCGGGTTCTCGAGTCGGGTCGGGTCCTTTGTGCGGCCATAAAAGCTGACATTGAAGCAATTTGGGTTAACTGCAGTCGAGTGGCGAAATCAAAGTCAACTTTATCACATATTTAACTCATGGAAAATGTGTCACATTCGCTCTCTCTTCTCTTCCTCGCCAAATAAATAGTGTTCGATATACAGTGGGGAGCAAAAGTGATTCCATGTTCAGAATATGCATGTTTGACAGATCATAAAACGTAAACCAATGAAGCAAATGAAACAAACTTTTTTTTTCTCGATTCCTTATTTAATTTGTAAGAAATAAACTTAAATACCTCAATAATACAAAAAGAAATGTAAGAGAGAAAATTAAAAAACAAAAACAGAAGGCATGTACTCAGTTTTGCACCTTTTATGAAAAATTGTAAAAAAATATCAAATTAATATTTGGTCCAAAGACCCTTATTGTCTATTACATTTTTTATGCGCTTTGGCATACTCTCAACTAAATTCTGTAAAATTTCTTTCGGAATTTGGTTCCATTCAATCTCCACGCGTCTCCAGAGATCGTGGAGGTTGCATGGGGCCGATTGATACTGCCCGAGCCGTCGCTTCACAATTGACCATAAGTTTTCAATTGGATTGAGGTCGGGACTTTGAGCTGGCCACTCCATGACCTTAAACTTTTGTTTTGCCAACCATTCTTTTACAATTTTCGCCGTGTGCTTGGGATCCCCATCCTGTTGGAAAGTGATTTCTCCTTCAGGATAGGCAGTCTTATCGAGAAAATTGGGAAGACGGGTTTTTAAAATGTTTAAATAGTCCTCTTTTAGCATTATCCCATCAATTTTGTGCAACGGCCCAACGTGCCACCATGTGAAGCACCCCCAAGCCATTATATTTCCTCCTCCATGCTTTACGGTTTGCTTTACATGATGTCTCTGAAGCTTGTCACCGGGCCTATGCCAATAATACTGCTTGCCATCCGACTGGAAACGGTTAAACTTGGATTCGTCCGACCAGATAACACGTTTCCAGTCTTCTATAGTCCAGTTTTTGTGTGTCTTTGCAAATTTTAACCGAGCTCTAACATTTTTCTCGGATAGAGCTGGTTTATTTTTTTTAACAGAAGCGATATATCCAATTCTACCCAGTGCTCTTCTGGCTGTCCATCGACTAACGGTTTTATTTAACTCCTTAGAAGCCTCTTTTGGTGTTAAAAGCTTATCCTTCCTCATGTTGGACATCATAAGTCGAGCGTCAGAGTCCGTTAGAAGGCGGCGGCGACCATTCAATACGGTTTCGGAACAAACATTTTGTCTCTTTTTCACCTTGACCACCACTGACTGACTAATTTTCAGCTTCTCAGCAATTGTGCGTGTCGAACAACCACTTTTAGTCATGGAAACAATACTATTTTCGGTACCTCGCGATAATTTCTTCATTTTACAGATATAAATTGGAGACTAATTTCTTAATTCATTAAATCTACTTTGAACTATAAGAAATGTGCGATATTCCTCATTATGAAAACGAATAATAAGTGAAAAAGACATAACACGGTAAATCTGCAAGTATTGATGATAAGAAAATAGGGAGAGCAAAAACAAGTGCGAATAACGGAAGGTGCAAAACTGAGTACATGCCTTCTGTTTTTGTTTTTTAATTTTCTCTCTTACATTTCTTTTTGTATTATTGAGGTATTTAAGTTTATTTCTTACAAATTAAATAAGGAATCGAGAAAAAAAAAGTTTGTTTCATTTGCTTCATTGGTTTACGTTTTATGATCTGTCAAACATGCATATTCTGAACATGGAATCACTTTTGCTCCCCACTGTATATGGTTTTTTTTTTTTTTCGTTTTCGATTTTTTTTCTGCCCCCGGAAAGCTGCCACGCTTAGCTGCACAAATGCCACATGCCACGCCCCCCTCCAATTCGAGTGTCATAAATTTATGCGCTATTTTCGCTTGTTCAGGCGTTCCGCCATCCAAACATATTTATATATGTATATGCACTACGTGATGTGGCACAATGTCAAAATCAAAGACGCCATATTTTTCCACAGCTTTCTTAACAGTTTTTCCTCCGATCCCATTCCATTCCATTTTTCGCGTCTGCTATTCTTCGGTGCGGCAAAGTTTATCGACAAGTTTCGCACTTGAATGAATTTTAACGATATTAAATAGCAGAACGAAAATAAACAATAGCAGGAGTCGGGAGAAATATTTTTACAATGGTACTTTTACCATCAAGGCTTTAAGTTTACGCGCAGGGAATCAATTTAAGTAATTTTTCGATAATAATTTAAAAAATAATAATTTATATATTAATTTAATATCTATTTTATTAATTTAAACAGTAGTGATTAAGATTGCATTACAAGCTGACATTTTCAATATATAAGTATTATAGTATCCCCCAATAACTATATTTTAAGGGGCCGCACTTCCTTTGCTTACTTGAGGTAAAAGCTAATTGGCCAAGATGCAGTTTCCCTTCAGCCATTTCATTTTATGTCCGCCGTTGTTGCAATGGCAACACAATGTACGATATAAAAGGAAATCACTGGCCATCCGCTTGTGGGGATGGTTCGGCCATTAATGGCGCTTAATGTGCCCAGGCTATAAAGACATGTCCAAAGCTAATGCCGCCGAGGGGAAACTGTGGCATCTAAATTGTTGCAAAAATATTTTATTGCACTTCTTAAGCCCCAGCTCGTAAAAACCTGTTCAAATGCATTTTGTCGCTTGGCCGCTGCTGATTTTTTTATGATTGTGGTCTGGCTGCATGTCAGTTTTCCTGTCTGTCTCGCTGACTGGCAGCTGTTCCCTGCTGTTCGTCCTTCGTCCTAGGATTTAAAAAAATATATGTATATCTACATACATACATATACCACAGGCGAGGCCTGCAACAATGTTTCTGCGGTTCATTCGGATATTTTGTACGCCCGTCTGCGTCATGTGTATATGATTGTCCTGTTTGTGGCCATTGAGGTTTTTCTTTTCCATCACTGAATTTTGTGTGTTCACTCTTTTCCCAATTATCGACTAATTTATACTCCCGAAAAGATTTCAAGGGTCGATTTTTAATTAGTTTAAATGCCGGGCACAGCCACGAAAAGCCATTAAAATCAATTGACAGGGGACTCCATCTCCAATCTCCTCCCGAAAGTCGACAAGAAATTGTTGTCACGTACTAAAAGCGAATTTATGAACCCAAAATTTGGCAGGACATTAATTGATAAAGAAAAAAATATGTATATATAGGACCCAGGTGGATGATAAATCGTCACGAAAAAATCCCCTTCAAATTTTCTTAAAGAAATGGAAACACGCAAGTGAATACTGAATGGCAAGAACCGACCTTAATATCGTTTTGGGGCTCCCAACGATGCTGGCGACAAGGAGCAAACGAGTTTTCCTGGGGGCTTGTTGCGGTTTTTGTGGCCAGCAGCAAGGAAAGTGAGAATAAGAAACATTTCTCCCCCTGGCTGATGACAGTTGGCCCGAAAGAAGGGGGCTGGAGTCCCAGAATCATGTTGCAGCCCCCGAAACAGTTGTCATCGCCCTTGTTTCTGCTGCATACGATTGTACAATTACCAAATGGCCATAATTCTGCTCTGACCAAAAACTAGTGACCCTGTTCTTGCACTTGACTTGTTTATGCTGGTCTCGGTCTCGTTCGAATTTATGCGGACAACAGTAGCAGCTTTTGCATAATGAATGGCCACAAAAGGGGTTAGCCAGTTGGGGGACCGACTCACACCCCCCCACAATTGCCAGTTGTCGCCACTCGAGCGGGATTCGTTCTCGGTTTCGACATCGCAAATTGACTGCCAGAAAACTTCGCTGGCTGTCAATGGAGTTTAAGGAAAATCAAGTGGATGCTGACTACACTTGGCCAAAAGTAAATGTCGGGAAAAGGTTTTTCTGAAACTTAGGAACATTGCTTCAAATAAATAAGCCCGAAAAAGTATTTAATTTGCATCTTATTATTTAGTTTTGCAGCAAGAAACATTATGATAATTTAGGAAAATGTACAGAAATAAATAAATTTAGTTGTAGTAATAGTTTGATCAACATTTTCTTTAGTGTAAATGAAAAGCAGCTCCAAAGTGTCGCTAAACTACGTCAAGTGGACAAAGTGCTATATCACCGGAAACTTGCCAGGACACCTGCTACCTTCAGCCTTCTGCCTTTTGGGCCAGGGGACGACTAATCATGCTGAAAGGACGGCGGCGGAAAGTTGCGGCCCTCGTGTCATAGTTTAAATTATGTGCGCAACTTTGGCAAAACTTTTAATAGCATCCACAGCTTGCCAATCGAACGGTGTAAACATGTCGGGCATTTTGGCCCGTTCTCTCTATCGCAGCATATGCTCATTGATTGGCTACACTATCCTTCCTACCACTAGTTGGCCCAAATGCGTGCCTCGCATTCAGAAGTCTCTTTCCGAGGTAAATGAGTTTTCCACCGCATCGCAGTGAAGCATTAAATTGTATCTCTCAAGCGAAACTTTCAGCGCAACTGTCCAAGAATATTCCGGAGTTTTCATCAAGTATTCCAGCCAAAAGCGACAGGTGGACAGGCGCTGGCGAAATAAACCCATTTAAGTTCTCGGCCAAGTTAAATTCCTTAAAGCTGGCCAAGGACCAGACAATGAACTCGACTCGAGTGGGGGTAAATGGAGAAAAGTGGCCAACAAATTAGAATCCTATTAATAAAAATTACTGGCCTGGCGCTTTTGAAGAGCGACTGTTTCTGCTCTTCAGCTTTTCTCTCGAGTCTGAACGGCGAATGGCGAATGTCTGTCGGTAATGACAGACACCAAAAACATCAGTGGCATCAGCCGACATTGTATTAGATACACAAATGGAGATAATTATCCTGCTCGAATGGCCATTAGGCCTCGAGAGGCTGGCCGAGGAGAACTTTCAGCATTTGATAAACTCAAATTAATTACATTGATTTATGCCATTCCAGGGAAGCGAGACCGAAGTCACGCGTGACTTATCGACACTTGTCTCTGGAGTGACACGGCCAACGCCTTTGCATCGACCATTTTCCCAGGCGTCCTCGGAGAGGCGGTAGGAACGGCGAAGGACGAAGGACGCATCAATCAATTTTTTGCAGCAATTTATCAAACTATTCCGCTGCGATACAATTTAAATTGTTGCCTAGTTTTGCGGCGGCACGTCCGCAAATTGCTTATTTTACTTTAGATGTTTCTACTGTATTTATGCGGCCTGAGTGTGCCGCGCGCTTTTACTGAATGCATACACTCGTAAAAAAAATATTGGAATGCCTTACTGAAATAAGTTAAAAATATAACAATTTATGTTACACATTTTCATATATTAGTAGTAAGTAAGTAAAGTAATACAGGAAAACGCTAGATCTTTTCAGACTGCAATATATTTGGGTACATTAAAATAATATATTTTTTAAAAACTTTTGGGCTATTCCTTTTCGAGTGCACGCTTATATTTGCTTCACTTTTTTTGCGAAATCGCATCAACAATGTCGTGCGCATGTTTTGTCAATAATATTTTCCATTTGATTGATGTTCTTGCCATAAAAACCATTGAAATGTGCTTCAAATGGAGATGGAATGTGGCGGGGGAGAAGCCATCGATGGGGAAACAAGGAGAGACACAGTGGAATACGTATATGCAGGATATCCTGTGTAGGATGTAGGATGTGGATGCAGGATGTGTTCGGAGTGTTCATAAAAACGTCTCCAGACTTTGGTCCTGTCTGTGTGGCACTGTTACTTTCAACTAGCAGCTGCTGCTGGTGGGTGAACAATGTTTTGGCTTTTATGGTCGCAAATTCATTGTTGGTGCGACGAAGGCTTTCGCCTCTATCTACATCAGCCAACTATAAATATTGTTTATGCCCCTTGTGGTCGGTGCCATATTACACAATGTTTGTTGCGTCTACAATTTCTGGTTTATGTTGGGTCGCCACCTAAGCGTAAAATTGTAATAAAGAGTTGGGTTTACGTGGAAATATACAAATTTGACCCCGACGAATTTCAGCTAAAATTTAGCCTTAAAGAAATACTGGCTAAAGGCATTCTTTGAATAAAATTGAAAAATTTCTAATAAAGCACCTTCTTCTATTATTCGTATCCAACACAATCCACATTTTCACATTCATATCCCGGCACAAATATGCAATCAGTTTAAATAGAAGAATATTCATTTCGTATGAATATGGCAAACAATTCGAATGGCAAACGAAAATTCTTTTGCAACGGAAGCATATCCAGCTTATCTGGGGCACACGGATTTATAGATATAATATTTTGTATTCCTATCCCTATACCTATTCCCTTTTCTATTTCGTTTCAAATATGTGCAATGAAATTATTTGTGTAACTGAAACAATGGGCCATCGAGTTCAAATGTTAGTTAGTTGGCTTCGAAATATTTGTTTTCCATATTTGATCTCGCTGGCTGTTTTGGGGTTTATGTATATATTTCATTGGCACTTTTGGGTCGCGGAAATGGAAATACTAGATATGTATGCAGGACCAAGTTTAGATTTCCCGATGACCATTCGGTTTTTTGTGAAAAATTAAAGTGTCAGCAATGGACGCAGCACCACCTGGCGTATGCGCAATGCTTTCAGTCCTTATTGTCTGTGCTTTATTTTCCTTTTGGCCAGAATACAAATCTATTTGCTGTCTTTGTGTGCGAGTGTGGCTAACAACAGTCATGCATATTTTTAGGAATTCTGTTTTCCTTCCAACTATCGGAGGGTTTGTTTCCATTGTGTTATATTGACCCCAGCAACACATGAAAGTTTCCGGCTTTCCTTCACTTCCCGTGGCGTTCGTTGTTTTCTTTATAAGCAGCTTAAAGTTGAAGGGGATTGCACATAAAGTAAACTGCACCGAACTTTGGCGTCAAAGTAATTAAAGTTTCAGCTCGATGCGGCTAAGCGAAGTACCAACCTTAACTGAGTGCGGGTTTGATAGAGGATAGGCTAGCCGATTTGTTTACCTGCAATGAAACGTAAGAAGAGGAAATTGTTATAGTACAAAATCGAATTAAATGGGAAAGAAACTCTTTAAAGGAAGTCAAGACTCCCCATTTATTTTCTAATTGGATATCTGCTTACATTTCCCCAGGCTTGTTTTGTGAGTCACTCAAAGGATGTTTGTATTTACCTAATTACTCGGATAAACCAATTAAAGTAAACTGATATATTTTTCCATATAATTGAATGATTTTAGCGATTTGAGTTTCAATGCAAATACCCAAGTTTAGACTTTGTTGGTCCTTAGCTTGAGTGTAATGCTGACTCTAGTTGCTATAAAATGATATTTTAATGAAAAACATGTTTTTTAATTATATTTCCTTGCTTACATTCACCATTTATTTTGCCTTGTCTGACATCAGGAAGTCTGCACTTGACATTGGACACTCTTTGTGATGTTAAATTATAGGCTTTTGTGTTGCAAATTAAATTTTCCGCACCACGGCAGTGTGTTTATTATTTCACACACTTGTTTTATTTATCGGGCTCCGGTTTTAGTCCCTATTTTATTTCAACTCGTCATGTTAAATAAATCAAGAGCGAAGCTGAGAATTTCCCTTAGTTGCATAATCTGAGTTTGACGTTGGCAACAATCACAACAAAGGTGACAAAAGTGACAATGAAAAGCAGGAAAACGGGAAAACCCGCTGCCAGGATAAGCAAGGTTGGCAAAAAGTGCTTTGTAATCAGATTAAATGTGGGGGAGGTGGAGAGCGGAAGCTCTGGCTTTGTTAGAATGATTCTTGATTCACCTGACCCACCTTTCAGTTCCTTTTTTTTAATATGCCATGTCTGTTTGTTATGTGAACCAATTAGTGCAGACTTCGGGATTGCGTTTTACTTAACGTCTATATTTTCCAGAAATTGGGTGATTAAATTTAAGGTGCGCCAAAGGATAATTTTCCGCTTTCAACAGTATTTCATTAACTTTTATTTGTTTTAATTATCTCTTTGAAAATAAATAGAAAACAACGCTCGTTTTCATTTGAGCGGAATGGCTAGAAAGAGATAGGGAGTTTGCGAGGCGAAAGAGACAGACGACTGTACTGTGTCGCTAAGCCAGCTTCATCCTAAGCAACAACAAAAATGGCAAAAAAAATATAGCGAGCGAAATAGCATAAAATATTGTAAAACAGCGCTCTCTGTTGCATTTTAATTACATTTGCATAAGATGCAGCTTATCTGCCCCTTGCCATGCTTCGCTGCAGTTTTCAGTTGCGCAAGTCAGCAGCACTAAAAACCTTTCGATACATATATAAGGTATGCTTTTTTGCATATTTAAGATTCTAAAAACTTAAAGAGGGAATCGGGTTATTGAAGATTTTCTACGGAAAAAGTATTTTAGATAAAGGGTGTATAGTAACGTATGCAGTGAAAAATTAAATATAATTAATATCAAAAGATAATTAAGCTATTAAATGTGATTTCAACACTCAATTTCTTAACAGAGTGAAATATTAAATTTGCAAAAGGGTAATTCTTTATTTACATATATTTCTTGTACGTTTTTCCCTTTTTTTTTGCTAAAAATATATTTATAAAAATATTTTTCACCACTAAAAATTGTAATTTAAGAGAGAATCTTACTTAATTACTTCACAGAAATGTCAAAAGTGCTAGACGCATTTTCAGCCCCTTCAAAAGTGACCAATCCCGACACTCTCACAACAACGAGTGCCATCCCCTCATGCCGCCACCATCATCATCATCAGCAGCCGCGTTGTCATTTGGTGACAGTTTGTTCAAACAATATGCACAAAAACTCTTAGCATTTAACAAATACCCAGAGAACGAACAAAAAAATGTCAAAATAGTTGCTGCACTGTTGGGAATGTGGCCAACAAAAAATGCTGAAAAAACAACTGGCAACAAAAAATTATATAAATAAAAGCGAGTCAACAATCTTCCAACACGTTGCAAGTGGCAATGCACATTTTTATCAACATTTTGTGCGCGTGCTGAACATGAATGTGGGCGTGGCACGTCCCACTGATTAATTGCACTTTGCTTTAAGAATTTTTAGTCGAAAGGGGAAGCAATAGTGGTTTGCAGTAAATTTTACAAAGGTTTTCAGGCCAATAAGAAGTGCTTTTCTTCTGCCTAAAGTGGAAAATTCTAGGAAACGGATAAATCTCCGAAGATTTCACCAGAGGCCTTTTCGCAGAGTGTAGGTTAGCAGATTAAAGCCTGAATTAAACCCAGGGCCCCATCCTTCTTTTATTCCTTTATGCCTGGGCTCCAATCTTTGGCAGTCGCTATTTACCTTACGTGTTCACATTTAGTTCATTTGTTTGTGCAGCTTCCACTCAATATGTTCGAGGAGCCGTTCCTGTTGTGGCTTATTTCATTATCCCAGTCCAGTCCAAGCAGGCCATGTATTTTTCCCCACCACCACCACCAGTTGTGCTGATAGTGCACAAGGACGAAAGGCAGAGAAAAGAATTGTACGGAAGGAAGGTGGATATTGTGGCCAGGACGAGCAGTTCGGGCCAAGTCAGCTCGACTTGATTTGGCTCTGGGTGCGTGTTTGCTGAAGCTGACCTCAATGTCCTGCCTTCGACTGTTCGTGTAGCAATCAGTGGACGCCTAGAGAATTTACTGCTCAATGTGCTGGTAAAATCACAGTCGGTTCAATAAAATATACACGTGAAAGTGCCTGCCAGGGCCTTTCAAACCCAATCCTTTCCTTTCCTTGTCCTTGGCAAAAGCTTTTTGCTAATTTGCTGCCAGTTGGCCAGGTTTTTAAAGCAGCTGGCCAACTACTGATAATAATTCCCCACTCTGCCCCAAATTGGCTCCAATAAAACAAGCCCAATTTTCGTACGCAGCAAACTCAATTAGCTCTCCAGCTATTTTGATTATAAACTTTTATGAATTATGCGACTCAATTGGGGGCCACACAAACACAAACACTCAGAAAAAAGACAGTGGAAATAGAAATACACTTGGGTGGCAGGACAAAGGCCGCAAGGAGGTCAGAAGCTAAACGAGAGTCGAGGACGTGTCCGTGGGTGTGCGATAAAACGAAGATGATGCTGCTACCAACAATTGCACTCTTGGCATTGTGACTGCCAGGCAGCCAGGAAGCCAAGGACAATAAGCATTCGGACCATTATAGTGGTAATAATAGAGAAAAGTAAGCAATGCTGCTTGGCAAATGGAGCTTGTGTTTGCTCTTAGACAAAAGGAAAACGAATTAAAGTCAGGGAAGCCCCATCCAAGTTAATCAATAAGCAAGGCGAAAAAGGGAAAGGAAATTTAAACACTTAGTGTAGATTTCAGGATAAACTCCTAAAAATAGTAATAAATAATCTTATGCTGAGGGAAATATCTAAATAGCAAATAAAGCCCGCTGAACTGCAAGCTCACACGAAGGATGCGTTACACAGGCTTCGGAGACACGTGCTTGGGCTTATCTGGGAAAACTTTTGGCCCAGCTTTTTTATCGTCTTGCCTCACAACGATAGTTGCCTGGCTTCCCTTGTTCTCTTCTTTCCTGTGGTCGCAGCAGGACCTTCTCCAGGACATTTATACTTGTTATGAGGCCAGTGCTAAGGGGACTCCAATCCAAGTGGCAACACTTGAGCTCAATTGTCTGAACGTTGACAATGCAAACTACAAACAGTCAACGGGATGGCAGAGGGGGTGGCAAAACAGGGATAACGACAGGGAACATTTTTGCTTAGCTCTTGCGAAACACTTTAAGGACTTCTTCCTTCACCTGCACTCTCAATTAAATCATCAGCTCGAAGTCAAACTTTTTCCGAGGGAGAAATCAACCTGGACGGGAGTCAAAGGCCTCGGAAGAGAGCCGACTTTGGTATGGAGATAAAGGTTGAGGCCATAAAATTGTGCAGCCACACAAGTTTTGCAGTTTTTGCCATTTTATGGCATTTGTAGCCAAAGTTTTTGTTTTTCCTCTTTCTTGTATCAGCGTTTATGACTTTTCTATTTGTTTTGTTAGTGATTTTATTGGTTTGTTTTTCCCTTTCCTTTCAGTATCGAATGTATATTTTTGCATAGGCGATAGGAGTTTCATTATTTTCCCAAAAAAGTGAAAACAATCTGGCTAGACTTAAATTGAAGTTATTAAATGTTTGTATTTAGTTGAAATCTTAAACATTTATTTAGTTTTTAATTGCAGTTGTCAGAGCCTCTAAAATAAATTACTTTTTACCGAGCGAAAATGTTGAAAAGTCAACTCTAGCACGTTTTAATTAGTTTGCATAAACGCAACGATTCTTAGTCAACAGTCGTCGTCGACACACGCGGCGTATGCGCAATTCACAATTGCATAATGACTTCATTAAAGTTTTTCCCACCAAAACCAACGACGCCGCCGCCGCACTCAGATAATTAATGCAAAATCTTTAACACGCATTAACAATTCCAAGTTTGTCGGCGCATAATAATCAACTCGAGTTGTGGAAAAACTTTGCCGTTTATCATCATCATCGCCAGGTAAAAGCATATTGCACACACAGATTGCAATGCATCTTAATGAGCGTTGAGCAGGAAAGTTGGCCAAAAAAACAGACTGAAATGAAAGAATATCTGGAAGGTAGGCCAGGCGAGGGAGTACGAGCCCTGAAGTCCACTCAACCAGAAAGATTCCCTCTGAACTTCTGTGTTCGTTTTTGGGCTCTCAGTTCTCAGTTCACTTCTAAGCGGCTTTAAGTTGGCGTGAAAATTGTTGAGGCAAGTTTCGAGAAGTTTTCTTTTCTCCGTTTTTGGACCAGTTTCTTTGATCAATTAGAGGAAGCGAGAGGGTCGGTCTGTGTAGAAAAAGAAATAGGTTGAAGGTGCGCCTGATTTTTTGGTTGCTCGCAAGTGTTTCTCACACCGGCGGGATAACGAGATTTTTTCGCCTATTTCCCTTGTATTTTCCTGCGCCTGTTTTAGTGTGATAAAGGTCGCCGTGTGACAGCTGGTCGAGCTAATAAAGTTTCGCAGAGATTGCGTTGAAAAAATGAAAGGAATTATAGGAGTAATAAGGAGGTGAAATGCGAGATACCCTTCAAAAAAGGCCTTTCGATTTATGGCGAATTTATGGGAATGAAAGAACTGGTTAAGAATTAGTTGATTATAGCTGAGGATGTTTCTTAAAAGGAATGTTTATTATGTTAATCTTTTTTGTAAATTGTACAACCCACTATTATACTTCGTATTTCTGAAAAACAGGGTATGGATGATATAAGAAACCCAAATCCAATATATGACTTGCCACCTTTTTAACAAGACCCTCGTTGACCCAGCCTGCACTTGACATCACCTTTTGTGTCTGTCACATAAAAAAATAAACTTTTCAGAGGGTGATAATTGTCAAATTATCGCACAAAATGACAGGCAAGAGAGTAGGGAGAGTATGGAAAAGGGACGATGGAAATCCAATTTGGTCTGGACAATCCAGTGGCGTCGACTAATTGTAATGCATTTTTCAATTTTCCCAACCTTTCAAGCACGCACATGAGTAAAAAGCTAGAATTCCCACCACTCCCTGATGGATGATGCACACTCGTTGCTGTCATTCATCACAGAAGTCGGAAATGGAAACGCGTTTTCTGCGGTCAAAGTTGGACTTTTCCCCATATCCCCCAAACAAGATTTTCGAACCCACAATCTGGATTGGGGTGTGTATGTGGCTTGGCTTGACAATGAAATGCTATGGGAAATTTAAAACTGGTGAAAGGCCAAATATGGCTTGTTTAAAGTATGTGCTTTGTAGCCCAATCAATAGAAATTTGTCGAGTTAGGCCGTAGAAACGAGTGACCCTTTAAGCCGGTTAACCTTGCACATTTAAAATGTAAACCATTGTTTCAGTTGCTGTTGCCGTAATGTTTTTCCCATCCGAAAATGAAATCTAATTAAGGCTGCCACATTTGACAAAGAGACAGCAGCGTCCAAAAAATGTAATGCTGTCCAATGCGACAGTAATTGACCCCTAATGTGTGGCCAAGGGTTAAAGGTTGTTTGCTGCTGGCCAATAAAACCAATTGAAAATGGCCACTATGGTAGTTATTTTTGTTGCTGGTACAGACTTAAATGCAATTATTTTAATTTTCGCATTCGACAGATATTTACTTTAACTTATGCTTAGAGCGGATGAAATCAAATGAATCAAATTGATAGCACTTTCACTTTCCATTTGACATCCCAACTATTTAAGCAACCATATCTCTTACTCGCTTTGTCTTTCTATCTCTGTTAACCGGTCGGATGCATTTGCATGCCACTTTTGCTGTCCTATTTTCGGCTGCCATGCTCAGCATTTTGGTGCCACATCTTACTGTCTGCATATAGTTTTCCAATTAAGCGAAATAATACAAAAAATGGCAACAGAGGAGGCTAAATCGTAGTTTTTTCCCCCAGCTTGTCATCTTTTCGGGCAAAAACAAAACAATAATTGAGATGACAGTGGAGAGGAAATGGGGGAAGGGGAGCTTGGAGTATCCGTGGCCTGCTTAAGATATTCAAGGCGCACTCATTTGCACATTTCCGTTCCGCTTTTTTCGCTTAGCGGAAGTGCCGCATACGCCATGTTGCCAAACACAGACTGAGGCGGCAGTAGGTGCACAGGAAAAAATTAAATAAAATGGCTAACTTTTTCAAAGAAACATATTTGCCTAAAACAAAATATGGTATCAATTTGGACTTGATATGCGGCATCTCAATTTAATATGCTCGAAATATAAACAAAATGTTCTAGTAGGCCAGTTTAAATTGCGAATGTGTCTTTCTCCCTCCCACTCATGCAGCTTTATGCGTTTTCTCACTCTGCTTAGAATTAAGATAGTTTGTACTTCTCGCTTCCACTCTCTTAATTTAAGTCGCCATATTGTTTCTTCCTCTCTTTTTTGAAGACACAGAATCTCCGAGAGAGAAAATTCAGAAAACTGATATTATTTAATACCAGTATTTCATGGTAAAAACGATATGCGTATATATACCAGAAAATTACCATGCGCTTATCGATTTGACCCCGGTTTTGGCAAAACATTTGCATTATGACTCTTTAGAGAAGAGAATGATGGCTTCTCTTTTTTTAATATTACCAATTTAGTAAATTTTTCTCTTTGTGTACTCATTCTATCTCTGTCTGACAAAGTGCAACGTTGACAATTTCTGCGCTTTAAGTGAACGAGGTATTGCAGCCCAAAACTCATTGCACATTGCGCCATCTTGTCGCCGGATGCGAATTTATGCGTATTCAGCTGAGGGAAGGCACCAAAAAATAAAAGGGCAGAAGAAAATAGCGGAGAGATTGTCTTGCAATTGCTTTTTGTCCGCGTTACTTTTTGCATGCTTTCAGCTGATTTCTGTCCGCCTTTTTGCAGCAAATTAATTGCGTAGACAGCAGACAGGAAACTGAGAAACTACTGGGAAATATCTTCGCGACACTTTTTCATTTGCCATCTAAATTATTGTTTGCGTTTCTTAATTGAAAATTAAGAAAAGTTTCCCAAAGGTGTGCAGCATCTGTTTGTTTTCCCAACGAAAATAAACTTTCTTCCCCACATAAAGTATGTAGTTTTTCCTGCTAACTAAACGGCTTTAAAAGTATTGCACCTCCCTGGAGGGAGTGTCTCACGCTCGAATTCTTTCCGCCAAAAGCAATTTATCCTGTTTGAAAAGGAATGTCATAATACTTCCACATACTCAAATGTCCTGTGGGAATGCCTGACAGCTGCCCAGACAGCAAATAAAACAAACCAAGAAAACCCTTGATTTATTGTCAAAGGAAAGAGTTCAACAATAAGTTATTCAACGGGACCTTACCCCACAAAAACATAAATCAAACAATTTCATAATGCGCATAATAATAAATCGCACAAAATGCATAAAATGTAATTAATAACTGGCCGTTTCCGAATCTTCAAGACGCAGGGGTTGAATTTTGCACCCCCTTCACAATTGAAGTAGGGGTTCAAATTCACCCTCGAGGCTTTCAAATCAGATTGACAGGCGCATGATGGAACTAGGCACAGAAACTGCATTACGCATAGTTTGAGTTCGCCGTTAAATCATAATTTAATATTTAATCACAACATTTGATAGGCAACCATTTAAAAATGGCTTACATGTGATTGCGGCTTCAGTCGAATGATAAATTAGTGGGGCTTGATTTAATATTAGCCAAATATGCGTACAAATAACCCAAAAATTACTAACAATTTATCACAAAACACCTGGCTGTGTTCACGGATTTTTAAAACTCGATTTGCGATTTGCAAACTAATAAATCGACAGCCGTCGCCGTGTGCAATGCTGATCCATTTCCATCCATGAAAACTGGAATGAAAACTCAATTGACTGCATTATCGAAGGGGCTTCTCCCCACACACCTGTTCAAATTCAGCGATTTCTCATTGTGCAGGTGCATATGTTTTTTGCTTTCAAATCGCACACACTGATTCGATTGTGATTCCGCATTCAGATTTCACTCCGAGTACTGATTTCCATTCTGATTGCCCAGCAAAGGCAAATAAATTTACGTGCCGGCTCAAAGGCTCAAATGCCAATTGAAAATTGACTGACAAATGTGTGTTGGAGTGTACTTGTTGTTTGACTGCGATTTGTTGTTTTAAGCGATTTGTTTGGCAAATAGTAACGGCTAAAAGCACCTGGCAGTCACCCAGTATCGCCAGTTCCTTTGAAACTTGACCTTGCTCCTCAATAACATCAAAACTTCAATTCTGTCTGTGACTTAATGCACTTACTTCGCAAAGCGACTAAGAAGAAGTTGTTTTGTTGCCCTAATGATTGTTTAAACTGTTAATAATTCATTCTAATGATTCCTCAGAGGTGAGATAATTTAAGCCCAGGCTATTAATGGTTCAACAGTTGAAAGCTGAGAAAAGTATAAAAGTACTTGTCTCTGGCAATCGATCACTGTTTTATTTGCGTCACAGCAAATTGTAAAAAACAAGGTGGCTTAGTTATTTAAATGGCTTGACTAACAAATGGCGACAGGGAAACAAAAGATTTTCTTTTTGGCCCGAATGAAGTTAAACGGAACAACTGTTATACATATTTATAAACCAGGCAAAGTCCATAATAAACATACTGGGAAATTTATTTGCGAACTTTATTCGGTTTGAAAAGCTTTTTGAACTTCTACAATTTTTGACTGAAGACGAAAAGTAATTTTAATCGAATTAAGGTCCCTTGAAAAGTCTTAAAGACAAAATCGAAAAGGGATTAATTCTTCGAAATATTAGAAGTTTTCCCGAAAGTCCTTATACATTCTAAATTATAGAAAAGGAGTAAAAGTATAAAAGCAAAAAGCTTTTTAAAGTAATTCGAAATCGTGTCCTTGTAATAAATGTATAAGATAAAATGTTAGTATAAAGTTTATAACAATTTCTCTAAAATCAACTTTTCCTGCGATAAATACGGAAACTTAAAGCTTTTTAAAATAGCAGACAGCGATATAAATATAAGTCCTGAAAGCTTGCCGCTGAAAGCTTTGTAGAAGTTCAGCTGAACGAAAGAGTTTGTTTTTATAGTGAATCCAAAAATATAGCTTGAACTGATATTCAACACATCTGTGTAGAGATATTTTTAGCTTTTTTTTACCATTGTACATTTGAAAATTTGGCACATAATCAGCAAGGTGCTTACAATTTGTTATACAAATATAAATAAATATTTTTTTTCTGTGCTTTGCAATGCAAACCTTAGTGAGTCGAAAGAATAAATTAAGGAACTTAAAAAACTAATTTTAACTCTTCTCTATTACTATACTTTCCTAGTAAATCCCTTTTCATTAAATTTCTTTGACCATCTGCTAATTTGATGCCCCCACTTCTGCTTCACAACATGCTAATCTCGGGCCATACTTTAGACACTTAAATCCACGTGGAAACTTTGTCTCGCACTTGGCCAGAACTTTATTGGTACCAACTAAGTGGGAAATATTCGAGTTGGCTTCAGCTCATTACGCTGGCCAGAATATTTCGGAAATTGAGCTTCAGCTGTTGCCAAAATCGCGCATTTCCGTACATTGTTAGATGCAAAGAATCTGCTTTGCTTTTTATACGCACATATTTTAAAGTTTTATAACCAAAGGCAGGCACTTAAATGCAGCCATCAACGGTACAGGACCCTGTGGCTGCCTCGCATCCTGGTATTTTTGATGCTTCTGCTCCTGCTGATGATGATATTGATGATGAAATTGGCAAGTTTAGATGAGCCGAGAAGTTTGCCATAAACACTCGAGCTGTGAAATGTTTATATGCATGATAAAATCATAAAACGAAGTGACGCTGCTTATTAAATGCACACCGCAAAATTGGTGATCAACTGCCAAGTAAAAGCGGGATTTTTTGATGACACAAGTTTGGTGTGTTTGGGCAAATTCCTAATGAAACTGAGCGTGAAACTATTTGGATGGCCAAAGTTCATTTATTGGATGAATGTTTGCCGTCCTTTTTGCAGAAATCTTGTCAAGTTGAAAGAAGAAAGGGAAGTTCTAGCCTATCGTTCTTAATGGCCATCTAGAAAAGTCCTTGATAACTCAAGCATGACTTTTTTGGAAAGAAAAATTCAAAATATATATCTATAAATTTTTTTTAAATTCTGTTAAGGTTACTTACACCAAAAAAAAACTTGATTTGAAACAATGATCTATTTGATGTTACCAATTTGTGGTATCAATTTTGACTTGATATGCGTTCACCACAATTCGATATGCTTGAAATGTAAACAACATTAGCCCAATTTCCAGTAACCGATTTAATTCAATTTGTTTTTGGACTGGGTTCATGGTGGGGGCGTGGCCTCTGGGGGGCGTGTTTGAATCGCCAAAAACTTTTTGACATTCGCATAATTTATGTAGCGCAATTTGTCCCGAAGCTGGTCGGCTACATGCGATCGCATTGTTTGCCAGGGCAACATATTGCAGCAAAAAGTGCGCGGCCATAAACAATGGCCAACAACCCACACACACACACGCATGGCCATAAGTTGACCCCTAAGAGCAGACAACGGAATACACTTGAAATCATAAATTACAGTGGGCGCTGTGCTGTTGTTACGGTCTCCCGCATAAGTTAAAACCACTCATACGCCCCCTTGGCCCGGACACCTGCCAAAAACAAAATTTAAATAAATTCACTTGTCAAATATATCGTACATAATTTCAAGTGCATTTTAAATCAATCGCATGTGCTACCAGGCGCCACGCCCACCGATCGCCCACTCCCAGCTATTGCGAGTGTGTGTGTGGTCATATAAAAATAAAGTCGGGGGAGAAAAGGGAGGGCGAAGTGGCAACCACTTGCTTGTTCGATATTTATGACAAATGTGGCCATGAAAACAGAGCGAGAAAAAAATGCATATCATTTCACAGGCAGAGTAAAATAATCTTATATCTGTGAAGTGTCTGAATAATAAAGTAACTATTAATATACAATTCGATTTAGATTACTATATAAGAATAGATTTTTGAATTTATTAATAATATTCATCACCAACAAAAAATATATAGCGTGATTTATTAAGGTGTTCAAAAAAACACAACAATTTATTTTGTGATGCTTTTTATTCACTTTTAAAACCCTTTACAAGTAATTTCAAACCCCTAGTAGTTTAAAAAAAATTCAAATTAAAAATAAAAAATTAAATAATATTTTTTTTAGTGTAAAGGGCTTTGGGCTTTTGCTGCGAAGGCGTGGCCCTGTGCGAGGGTCACCACGACTGTTTGAGATTAATGGCGCGTCTAAAATGCTTCACGTGTGAAAAAAAATCTATAAAACTGGCTCACATGCATACCTTCCTACCACATACACTCACACACATATATATATTAGGGGACAAACTCAGGTGGTTTCTGCCCAGCGGCAGGTGGGTGTGTCTACCCACCTCCACCGCCTACCACCAGCTATTTTCCGCCCACCACCCTCTTCCTCAGTGCGTTTGTGTGCGCGTGTTTTTGACACTTTAACTGCGCCTCCACTTTGAGCATAACTTGCGTCACGCTTGTTATTGCTGTTGGTTTTGTTGTTGTCGCGACTGCTGGCACAGTACGATTGTTTTTGTTGTTGTTCTTACTGCAGCTTGTTGGCTGTCATTTTGCGTTTATTTCAGCCAGGTTGTAAATGGCAGAACTGTCATTGTTCAGGTAACTGCCACCTGAATCCCCCTCCCCTCTTTCATTTCATCGGCTGATTGTATGCATTTAATTTTAGAAGAGGCGTTAAGTTAAGTTATCAAGTTGCCTCGCATAAAATGAATAAATAAAGAGTATTATAAGGTACATATAACCTTCGAAATCGATTATTTGAAGTCCCTATAGCTTTTCAGAAAATAAATATTAAACAAATATTAATAATATCGCATTAAAATGGATAAATAAATGCGGAAAAACGTTATCTTTTGAATATTACATCTCAAAATATATTGTGATATATAGTGATTTAAAGGACTTCAAATGAGAACTTTAATCTTTAAGAGGAAATTTATCTTGACAGTTTTAAAAGTAAAGGTTAATACTTGGCTTTCTCGAAATAAAATAGAAATATTGAAATGGAACGAATATTTGATATTCCATACTATTTCGCACTGCCCCGCGTTCAAATTTACTTAAAATAATACTTACAGTTTGATTTAATCACTCATATCAAAGCAAAACATCATACGACATACCTGCAAGAGAAGAAATAAAATGTTGTTAGTCAAATTTGTGGGCGAACCTAATTTGTATTCTCCAACAAAGACCTTCCAGTTAACGAACTTAGCATAAAGAGCTCATCGCTCTGTCATCCCTTGCAATCAGCCAGCTGGATTGGGTATTGAGAGGGCCTCGAGGAAAAGTTGGGAGAAAATCGGCTTACGGGGAAGTATGGATGCATGGCTATGGCATTTATTGAGTCTGATGTTGCAGCTGCATTTCGGACTAAGCCAATAAGCGTTTGAGCAAAGTGAAATAAAAGTAGGGAAAGGCTAATGCCATGTCTTAGCCTTCGACCCGGCCCCTTGTTGCACTCGAATTTACTTGGGTATTTGCCTTGGGCCCACACTTTCCCCGGCTTTCCCGCTTTCCCCGGCTTTCCCAACTTCTGCAGCTTTCACGGCATCTGTCGTCACGTTTTAGCGCTTTAGTAGCTGCAATTTGTTGGAGCGTGCGGCCGAGCCAAGTGCACACATGCATGTGCAAATAACTTTTTACGGTAATGCAAATGAATGCCAATTTACGAGCCGAGACATTCCCCATTCCCCTTTCCCCACATTCAGCGAACTTCCCTGCCTGCCAATCGCATTTGTCAGGCCAATTTGCAACTGCCGAGGTGACAACTCAATGAATCTCCTCCGATCCCAATAAAATGGCTCGAGTGAAGTTCTTGGCTGGGAAACTTTTGAGTAGGAGGTTTTGAGTTTATTTAGAAACAAAGGCGACGAAGCTCTGCAGCACTTTAAAGGCAATTTAAAATTCAAAGTTAAATTTATATAATTTTCCAGAAAAGTTTTAGTTCTAGACTAATTAAATTTCTTTATTTTATATTGCAATATTCACTTCCTTTTCATTTCACCACATGACTAAAAACTCATCTTCAGATTGAAAAATTTAATTTTGTAAATATCCAAAAGCTTTTGCTAGCCGAGGAAAAAACAAAGACTAAAACAATGTGCTTTCGCAACCATAGAGAAGGTAAAGCCAATAACAAATTCCTTTTTCGGCACCCAAATTGTTCGACAGGTGCAGCGGAAAAGTTTTCAACGAAAAGAAAAACCCAAAAATAAAAAGAAAAACAAAAGATGCAGCACGAATGGAGCAATCAGTTATGCGGCGCTTTGTGGAAGGCATTTCCACGGAATTTTCACGGCTTCAATACAAAAGGGGTGTGCATTTTCCGATGCCTTTGTCGTGACATTTGACTGGCAAATTATTTAAGCTTAGACAATGTGAACAATAAGCCCGAGCACTTTCCGTTTTGGCCCCAAAATTCCGTCTCCCGAACGCTGACCACGCCCAAATGGCTCCTATGCGTGTGTGTGTCCATTTCCATTTTGGATTTGTCTCTGAGTGTGCGAGTGTGTGTCCTTTGTCTGTCCGAAGCATTATAAAACAATTTGTTGTTTTGACACCAACATGCCGAGATTGCCCCCTGGCCCTCTGCCCCCTTTTCCAGGACCCTGCCATTTATTTAACCGCAACTGACCCCACCTGAACCCTTTTGCCCCTCGCTCGCACTCACTCGCCTATTGTTTGCTCATTGCGAGACAGGATTTCGCTTTGCTTCCGTTTTGTTTGCGGCTGCCATTGGTATTTGTTTATTTGTGTGTGTGCTGTGTTTGCCTTGGGTTTACTTTTTATGTGGACTGCCGTGGAGTGGAGTAAAGTGGAGCACTCCGTGGCAGCACTTAAGACCTGTTTATTTATTGTGCCACCGAACTTTAAAACGGCTTAAAAAGAGGCTCCAACAAAATCACTAATTGATAGATTAAATATACTTCGCTACGGGCCTTTAAAGTCTATATTTGGCTATTAAAATTAAACAACATTTTTCTATGCCCCATTTCTAATTAAATTATAAATCATGTTATTGGTAAATAACATTTTTTATAAGCTAAAAGGTATTAACACTTTTTTATAATAACACTTTTTTATAATATATGAATTTTATATTCGGCTATTAAAATTCAATAACATTTTTCTAATTAAATTATAAATCAAGTTATTGGTAAATAACTTTTTTTACAAGTTAAAAGGTACTAACAATTTTTTTTAATGACTGATTGAAGATTACCCATTATACTTTTAAATTTTAAAACTATCAACATTCTGTTGGATGGGCTTTAAAATTGATATTAACAAATTCCTGGTGGCCAAAAGTTTCACCTGAAATTTATACGTATTAAAATTGCATGTTAAATCCTGGCACACACACAGCCAAACCTTCAACGCCCCCACAAAATTTATGTGGCATACCTTCAGCCATTGTTTCACACACACACATACAGGCTTAGGTGGGAAAACCCACGGCGACTAAGCGCATTGGATTACACACAAATGCGATCAACAATTGAAGTTAGCCCTAAGCCCAACCATACCTAAGCTTATTACACGCGGAAAAGGGAAAAAACAAATTTTGTTGATGAACTCAATTAGAGGCGGCGACAATGCCACCCTTTATTAGCCCTTTTTTAATTAATTCTGAAAATCTCTTTTTCTCTTGTTTGTTTTATTTATTTCAAAATTTACTCGGGCGCCAAACTGTTGTGAACTCAGCTCGAGCGAAATCAAATTATGAAAATTATTCGCCCTTTCTTGCAAACACATTTTCAATTAGTCAAATTGAAAGTTTTTGCCGAAGACAAAAGTTGTGCGAAAGTTGAACGAATTTAAGGGAAAATACTGCCAGGACACATTGGACGTGAGGGCAAAGCATTTTATTGCCTTTTCAGCTCGCAGGAAAAAGCGTCCAAGAAATTGCAACTAAAACGCAGTCATGCTGCACAGGATAATCCAAGGGATAATCCATGCGGCACAGTAAAGGGAGCTCTGAAAAAATCATACAAAAGGGGTCCAACAACGCACAAAAGCAGGCTACCTCTTTGGCCCCCCCTTTTTTTAGCAGTCCACACATGTTCAATTTTATGCTAACAAAGCTTTTTTTATTGGAACCTTCTGCAGAAGTGGGCGTGGCCCCTCCGTTTCGACAGCAATTTCGCGGCCTTTGTGGAGCCCCTGTGTCTCTTTTTTCCAGCAGCTTTACAGCCGAAAAATTGAAATGAATTTGCAGCTTGCAGCACGAGTGAATGCATTTTTTAAACCAGGCTTTTTATTAAGTTTCTCTGGCCCTTAAATGTAAACATATTGATGATGATGCCGCAAAAGCCGAAGCTTATGTTTGCTTTCATCAGCTGGATCAGTATTGGGAAGCTTAGGTGGGAAAAACTTTTTAAATTAAGACCCAGTCAAGCGGTTTTTTTTTTGTCAGCTTAACTTGATTTTTAACAGCTATCGTTTGGTGGTAAGGAAAATATATAAATGTATTTAAAAAAAGGTGTACAACATTTTTCAGTAACGGAAAACTTAAAAAATGCCGTGATAACCAATACTTACTTTTTTTACTAAGAAAATTTAATAAAGTTTAACTGCGGTGTTAAGCGTATTTATTTTTCCATTTTATGTCGTTAATGGCAAAATCTTTAAATAGGTATAGTCCTACAACTCGAAAACAAAATGTTACCATTAAAAACTTTTCAAATTACCTATACAACAGTCGATTTCGGCCAGGATAAAACTTTCGCTCAGAGCCAAAAACCTGTTTACCTATTTGCCAGGTTAATCTGAGCTGCCCTGCCCACTTTTTCCCGACTGAGTGGCACATGATTAGGGCAACTCATATGCGCATAGAGGGCCGCGAGCCAAGTGGAACACAATTTGCATATATATCTTTATGAGCGGGGGGCCAAAAAGAGTAACCAAACTGGAAGAATAACAACACCACGCCTGACCCCCCCCAAACAACAAAAAATAACATATAACCGCGTGGCTGCTGATGTTTTATTTTTTATGCAAATTTTGTTGCATATGAGAAATTGCCAGAAAATGGGCAAGCTGAACAAAATCATCATATAGTGTATGTGAAGAACGAAATGTGCAAAAACTTTAATAAAAGACTGTGTCGGTAAGGGGTTTGTTGAGGGCTCCCGACCATAAATTTGTAGAGCAGGGTGCGACGTGCCTCTTCAAACAAAGCAACACTCAACGTCGCTGCTGCTCCAACGAAATAATTTCACGAAGCAGCCAACAACAAAAAACGGGAGGATAAAATGGTAAGAGTTTTCGGGTTGCTTGCATATTAAAAGTCAAAAGCGTTGAGCTGTTGAAGGGTTATACGGGAAGGGAGTGCCATTTTCTTCTGCCTTGTTGCATGCGACACGAAAAACTCGCGTTGACAACAATGTGGCCTCACAGCCAAAAGCTTAAATTAGTTAATATTAATAATTTTGCAGGTTTGTGGGCGACAGCTTCTTGCATGTGAAATATTTATTAGTCCTGGTAAATGGAAGGATAAGCCAAGCAAACTCCTGTCAGCATTGCAACTTATTTCACAGGACTAATAACTTAAAAGCATCTAATTTACACATTTTACATATTTATTATATTTTACCAAATAAAACCTCTATAAGATTTAATGGTTGCTCATTGCTGGCTTGATTTATTGAGATAGTTTCTTTCTTCTCTCTTTTTTTGGTAACTGCGTCTTTGTCTGCAACTTCTCGGCGTATAAATCAGAAATTGCAATAAAATTGCTTCCGCTGCAGATGCCAAAAAAAGAAGGAAAACCATGGAAACTACTAATTGGTAATGGCAATAGTGTAACGATACTTGCTGCTAGTCTCGTTGTATGTGTTTTCCACAGTTTTATGCATCCCTTGACCTGATATTGTTATTAATTTTTCAAGATATACCGTTTTGATATTTGTAACTTTCACTTCAGTTTCAATGGAAAGTTGCTTCTGCAATTAATTAAAACGAAATCGTAGTAATTATCTGGCTCTACCAATCAACTGACTGACACTCCACTCAAACCCCCTAGATGCCTGTTTTGCAATTACACACCTGCACATTGAGTTTTGACGAAAACCACATGCGATGACAGCTGCTGACAAATAAACAAACGGCCAGACAGCAATCAACCGGAATGTACGCCATATTTTGCAGTTGGCTTTGATTAAATTATATCGCATCATGGTACGCGGTAGGACAATTAAAATTCATTAGAGTTAATTACAGCCGCAATTAAGAGGACATTTTCATAACTAATTGGGGGTAATAAAAAAACAAACAACGGCAAAACAGAAGCGAAGTACTTTCATAATGTACTCCGAGTTTCTTTGTTTGTTTCTTTTTTTAATGAACCCTACAAATTTGCATAAAAGTCGTATAAGAAAAATATTTTCATTTGAAGAGAATTTATCTTTCTTTTAATTTATTCATTTTGTAAACAGGTTCTTTAGTATCAGCTTATACATTTACCAGTATTTTAAAGGAGACTATTATATTTTTAGACGTCATTTTCTAATCTAGATTTATGTGGAAATATTTGCTACATTTAATTTTTCGATCTCATTTCAGAAATGTCAGATCAAATGCTAAGGCTTTTTGAGTCTGAAGATGCTTACTTTGCACAAGCTGAGGGCCAAGAAAAAATGCCAACACAGCCGGAAAAAAAAGTGGAGCAATTATAAGAGTGGCAAACAACAGGAACAACTATGTACAAGAAAAAGGAAAAGCGTCTAGCCTTGTTGCGACTTTTGTTTTGCTTCGTTAGCCGGTTTTCCTTGGCGGTTTTCCGCGGCGCAAGTTTAAGTGGATTTTCATAATTTACGCGCTCTGGGCTCCTCGGTGAAGAATCATAAATTATTGCCCACAGCCGGGAAATGGCAGCCACGCCCCTTTTCCTTTGCTGTAACAATTGGATTTAATTGTAAGTAAAATATGTGAAAACTTTGTGTTGTCTTTTTTCCTTTGCCATATCGAGTGTTTCGAAACATTTTTTTAAGGGGGTGGAATTTATCCATTCAAAATCCGCCGACCCACTTTGCCACCCCCCACCCCCACCTCCTCTCGAAAGTCTGCGAGATGTTGTTTTCATGTGATTTCCCACTGTCAGCAGCAGCTGCGACTGTATGTGTGTCGTCTGGCTTTTTGTTTTGCTTTCATGATGATGATTTTCCAGCTTGTGATTCCTATGTTTGCCTTTCGTCAACGTTTATGACAATATATCAAGGGAAGCTCCATTTCCATTGCTCCAGAACTTGGTCTACTTTATGCTTTTATTGGTTACATGAAAATATTTTCTTCTCTTCCCTATTTTCCTATTTTTCTTTCGCCCAGCCTCCCCCCAGCCACAATTGTCAGCCACAGAAGTTATGAAGTATTTTTCCTTGTTCTTTTTTGCTAGTGCTAGCTGGAGGAGGAGCGAGGAAATCGAGTGACATGTTGCCATAAAGTTTTTAATTAAATTGTTAGATTTTACATTGACACTTTTTTCAGTTGTTGCTGGTGAATGGCAAGCAAATTGGGTTTCTTGTGCCCAGGAAGAAACATGGTCTAGTCAGGAGTACAAAGTTGCCAAGATATTTTGCGGAATTTTCCTAATGTTTTTATTGAAAGCTATGATTTGCAGCAGAGATATGGCACGAAAAGTGGCTAAATATTCCTTCTTATTGACTGACATACTTTAGAGACTTTTCTCTTCTTTAATACTTTTCTCTTATATTTCATGTGTTTTTTTCTAATTTTATAGCACGCACATTGGCAGCTTGGTTTTGAAAGACTTTGTAGAGCAAAGGCCAGAGAACCTTTGGTCAGTCCTGACCTCTGCCGATAAATGTGTGAAATGTGCACGCTCCGGTAATATTTTCTCCCCCCACATAAGGTGGCCAAAGTGGATGGGGAAATAGAAAGAGGGCGATGCAAAGGGGAGAGCAAGTTGGCTGCGGTCTCATGATAAAGTTGACACTTTATGCGTTTTGGCTCAGCGACGACAGCCTCCGGCCAGAAAATGCAAAAAGCCATGCGGGAAAATGCGGAAAAGCTCCCACTCACATGTAAGTTTTGGAAGTTTTTGATTTTGTTCTAAAAGTTGAAGAGATTCCTTTAAAAAAATCGCAGACAACTTTTAAATACAAGCTAAAAATTGTTTTAAATATATAAAATTCAATCTGACCGAATTTTTGTTAGCATTAAATGTTTTCACTCAACATTCATCACATAAATCCAGGTTGAACGTTTTACTATATCTTTTAACCCATTCAAAACAAGTCTCGCGTTTCGATATAAATTTTTTGTGCATTTTACCTTTACTTTTTATTTTCTTTTTTTTACCAAATATCAATTAAACGTTTTTTGGCTACAGACGGCGTGGCGTATACGCAATATTTGTTGCTGACCTGCTTTTTTTTTTGCTGCATGTACATATATATGTACTATATTTGAAGCGCAATTTCTGTGGCCCAAAACCAAACTATGCAACTAAGTTAGGTTATTTAAATTACTAACATGTGTAGAGCTAACCGCTCGCCCAGTTTCAACACTGGTATTTTATTTTTCTGTACGATTTTCGCATTTTTGTTGCGGTGCTTGTAGTTCTAATTACCCCTATACATATATGTACGCAAAAATTTAGTGTTTATGTTATAATTTGGTTTCTAGCACTTTGCCAAACTAATGAATATTTAAACGGCGGTTTCCAATTTATTGACGTTTAGTGTGTCGTTTTGAGAATTGTTAGACGGAAAACTGAAACTGATTTTAATTGGTGTGAATTTGTTTTCAAATTGGTAACATAAATAAATAGAAATTATCGATTTGACACACTTTAAACGGATCAATTATTTTACTACTAATTTAAAAGAGTTCTTAAACAAATTTCCTATTAAATTTGTATGTTTTCATTGCAAATTCCGTCAGGAAACGTTTTCATTGCTACTTTTCGAGCTTTGTGTGCAGTTCAATTTTGTACTCCTCATCAGCCTGTTTCAACAAAAGCCGCTTGCGCAATAATTTCGAGTGCACGCGTGTTCAAATGAATTGAATTGGATAATTGAATGCATGAGTGACTGACTGGTTGATTGACTGGCTGAGTTGATTGAGAGCCGCTATGTGCAGAATGCCACGAACTTTTCCCCACCAATATATACATGGAGTTTTTCCATTCCTTTTGGGGTTAGGCATTGCAACGCGGCGGAGCGACAATCGCAACGCCTTTCAATCAAACGCTGCACACAAATTCCCAAACAAACCGACATCCAGCCACGCCCACATCCGCCGCCCCCACGAACTGTCACTGCACGTGACAAATGCCGACAAACGACATTCGAACTCCTTCTCCGTTTCCGCACTCCACACTCCGTGTATCTCTTTCGGGCTTTCAATATTGCAGCCGGAAGGGCTAAAAGCCATCTACCTGAAGTTGTTTGGTCCCGGCTTTGTGACCCACTAATTTGCCAGATATTTTCTTTCATACACTTGCATTTGACATTTTTCAGACAAGTTTACTACCCACCGAAAATGTCATCCTTCCCAGAAAAAGAGATGCGACTTTATAGACAGCCTTAATATTGAATTTTTAAAAATATTCAACTAGGAAATATTTTTAAAATTCCTTAATCTTTAAATTTAACAAACCAAATACATTTTTTTATTTGTACAGGCATCAAAAATAAATTCAATAAAAAATGCTTCTGCTAGTAGAGATATTCTGAAATGCAAGCCACATTAAAGGCTTTATTGTAATCTTCTTTGATAAAAGAGAACTACCTTTTCGACCATGGCTTTCGATATGATTAATTCATGCAAAATTTCATGGTTAGCTAGGTAATCATTAATGCTCTGAAATTAGGAAATAAATCAGTTGGCCCAGCTTTTTCTCTGGACAAATTTGATTGGATGAAAAACTGGCGCCAACAAGTAGATTTCTATCAAAAGGAGAGCTGCCCACGAAAAATACTTTCCCACCCGAATTTCACCCCGAAATTGCTGTCATTAATCATTTGGCTTGAAAAAGGTGCCAAGCTGCTTGGGTGTGACGTTAATCTTCAAAGGAAATATTGGGCCGAAAGAGTCTTTCCTACATTCCAGCAGTATTAACCTGATTTTCTGCACCCACTTGAAGCCGAAAGGTCTTGGTCTTTTCGTAAACAATTAAAGTTGTCCGCGTGGGCGTGGCACTTTTTGTTGTACGGTTGCTGCTACTGACTCTTGACACGTGTCATTTACGTTTGAAAGCGTCGACACAACGACAGCAACGACGTCAAAGTGAATGAAAGTGAATGACAAGGCCAGTTAATGGCCGTTTGGCCGCAAACAAATACCGACCATAGTTCCTGGCCAAGATGCCAGTGTCGAAATACCTGAGTTCTGTGGCAATTACAAAATGTCCGCACTGGAAGAATGCTAATTGAACGATCGACCTTTGTTATAGCCAAATAATTACTATGCAAGCAGTGAAGCAATTTAATTGCAGGATTTGCGTTGGATAATACCAAAAGAATTTGTTGAAATATGAATAAGGCAGTTAAATTCAATTACTGTTGCTATCCAATAATATTCGATATCTTACCTGTTTTAACTTTTTAAACTCCAATTTTATAATAAATTGAACTTCACAGACATGAAATTTATATAGATTTTTTTCTTTAGTGCTCAGGTGAGCTGTCTCATCAGAAAACGCTTAGGCAGCCAACTGAATTCCTCCCTTTATCCTTTGCTCCTTTGCTCCTGGCTAGCATTATGCCAAACGGGCAGTTCTTCTTCCACTGCCGGTAATTTATTTGCACTTTGATAGCAACAAGATGCATGCAGAGGCGGTGGCAAAAAGGGGTGGAGTATATAGAGTATGTGCGGCCGAGGGCGAGGGTGTGAAACCCTGAAAACCCACTTATAAATCACCGAATGGGGAAGCAGATTCTGCGATGCTTTCACTGCTGTTGTGGCCTGCGAGTGCGACTAAGCAGTTTATTGAAAAGTGGACCCAAAGTGCGGCGCCATAAATATCAACTTAAGTGGGCGCGAGTACGCCCACAATTGAAGCAGGTCGTTTGTAGTTTTAAAGTTTACGTTTTGGTGCTTTCTCAAAACTCAATTAATTCTCAAAATTCCTTCACAGAAAAATTATTAAAAATTACCTTACTTCTTAATTAAAATTTTAAAAATTAATACAAACTTAACTCAAACTTAGCTCTCAAGTCCCCATTTTTTAAAAAAGTTTGCTACGTTTTACGTTTCCTTTTTAAAACCTGTATAAATTGGAAAATCAAAATCTCCGCAAAAGGGAACTTATGGGTGTCAAGGTCATGGCGAATTGCATTAAAATTGCTCATCAAATAGCACTCGGGACTCCCATTCAACAGATTCGCATTTTTGATGGCAAGCAGGCAAGCCACACTCTATATATGAGGTGCATTTCATTGCTTTCGCTTCGATGGCTGCTCAACATGTTCAGAAGCGTCCTCGAAAAACGCCATGAACAGCAGTGGCAGGATGTTAAGAGTCCTTCCCCATTCACACAGATACGGCCTCGCACACAGAGCCAGCTGGGGTGTGTTGAACAGGTTCAAAGACCTGCCAAAAAGCCGGCACTGTTAAAGGGATTTCGAGAGCTCGTTAAAATGGATTCCACAAAGAGATAGAGAGAGAGTGGGTTTTTACATGAGAGAAAAAATTCGAAAAAGATTTTCTAACAGCTTTTAAAGTACTCCAACTTTAAAAGACATTTTAACATAATTTTCGAAAGACTGTTACGGCTTTTTACATATTTTTATATATTTGGCTTAGGAAAACTTAAAGTGGTGTAAAACTCAAATTAAAAAGAATCCTTACCCAAAAAAATTATTTGAATTATTTATTAAGAAAAACTATTTAAACTACTTGCTTAGTTCAGATTGGCAGAACCGAATATTTATCATAATGGACTGCAAAGTTAGTTTTAATAAACATTTTTAGGGGAATGTGGAACTTATTTCTAGGCTACAAATCTTTAACTTAACGGAAGGGAACCTGCTGTTTGCTTACATATCTTCCATCTGGAAATCACAAGTTATTCCTTATTCTGTTAAATATTTTCCCCTTCGTTTTCGAGTCCATTGTCTCTTGGCTTACAAGCATTTTCGATAACTCTGTTAGGTTTTTCCCCTACATTTCTGTTCTTCGCGTGTGGATTTTAACCTCATTTTCCCGACAGCGAGAGTTCGCTGGATTTAACTGCGCTGCGTAACCTTCTTTGATTTTTTTTGCGTAGGTTCGGCAACTTTTTGTTATCTATTGTTGCTGCTGCTGCTGCTCTCGAGTCGCAAAAGTTGTTGACAGGCATCTCGACGCAGCTCAGCTTGAAATAGTTTGCATGAAATTAAAATAATCTCTAAGATTTATTGCTCTGGCAAGCGCAATTGACTCGAGTCGGCGCAAACTTGCTGCTGGGTGTCTATTTTTGGGCCATTGTTGGCACGTCTTTAAATAGGCTAGCCGCGCAATTTAAGGCGATTTATGCAAATTAAAGGGCAAGTAGGTAAGGAAAATTCAAGTAGTACCGCTTGTTTATCGGCGGCTAACCAGAAAACGTAGCAAATTGGCCCAAGGGCCGGCAGCTTTGTTTAATGGTCGAAAAGTACATATTTGCGTTTACTTTGGACTCCTCTCCCGCTTTTTTATTCCCCATCTTATTTTAGCGTTTCGCTTCGGGCATTTCTCAAGACGTTGTCAGCTCTTCAATGGTAAATGCAGCTGCCACTTTGGCCAACTTGTTGTTGACTTGTTGCCACTCTGACCGTTCGGAAGGAAAAGCGAAAATGAAGTTGGCAATGCGGAAATGCCATTTTTCATGATTTCTTCTACACACACACACACTCCTTTTCAGGGATATATATGCAGGGCGGTTTTCCTTCCTCTTTTGTTTTCCACTTCTTTTGGTTTGCTTTTGACAAATTGTTTGGCATTGCGGGCTAATATTAACTGTGAATATCTATCTACGAGGAACGACTGCAACTGGGTTTATACACATATAGAACTTAAACGTATGGCTATTCTCTTGGCTTTTATCTTATCTATCTTAGAATACTAGGAGATCATTTAATTAAATTAAACTTTCAATTGTATAGTTTCTAGTTAAATAATCCCTCAATTTTAAACTGTCAGTGCCTCATGGAAAGCTATACATTCAATTCTAAACATACAAAAAACCCCCATTATATCCGTCATGTTCACTAACGACTAAACAAAGTGCCTTTTACGTACCTGCAAGGAGAAACAAAAACGAAAATCCATTATTAACAAACAGATTCAATTTACAGCAAATATTGATGGTCATCGCAGACTATTTTTAATGCCTTTAACCAAGGGTTCAATGTCTGGCTGAGAGGACGCGGTTCAAGCATCGATCATAAATGATGGAGTGCGGCAATCAAGATAAATGGTTCCGTCGAGTGCCCGAGGAGCCATGGGCTAAAGAAATTCACGACTCGGCGGCCATTTATTGTTCAACTCTCGATGACATCACTGCGTATGCGCAATGTGCGACAAAAAAAGTTTAAACAACAATATCAAACAAACTATTCACAAATTGTTGGACCCTTCATAGAAAGTCATAAATTGAATGCGTGGCATAAAAGCATTATCGAATATTTAGAGCAAAGTTCAGAATTGCTTCTTTGCTAAAACGGTTGTTCTGCGAAAAAGGGGGGCGGTATATTCGGTGGGTGCGGCCGGATTTTATGGGCTCGAACATTTTTTACGAGCACTTATTTCCGCCCCAGAAATTAGACAACTGCTCGGGAAGCGTTTATGCCCGAAAGGGTGTTGTATCCCAACAAGTGAGAGACTTTCGCTCACTCTCGGCCTTTCTTCTATTTACTGTGAATTTATGATGTGTGTAACAATTGGGCCATTGTTAAGGTTGCCCCTGGCCATTCACTCGAGTATGCTGTCATGCAAATGCTGCTTATTTTATTTAATGCGATTTTTACGAGAGCCCCGAAAGGGAAGGGATTAATTTGCCCCTGGCAGTGGCTCAATTTTCGGCCACTGGATAAATAATAATTTTCATCGGGGCTATTTTTACTGAATAACTCTTTTATACTGCCCAGTGATGCTTAAAATTTAACTTTCCGACATTTGTCATGTTTTGTTTGTCTGGTGCTTTGGTTTCCCCGTTGGCGCATTTATGCCCGAGGAAGCCAAAAAGATGTGGTACGTGCAGAGAGGAGAGGCTGCTGCTAAGCCTAAAAGTATGCATAACTAAAAAGAGCACGTTCCACAGATAACCAAACAACAAACGGAAAGGAAAGCAAGAAAAGCAGCCAGGAAAAACAAGACATCGATAACTGTGTACAGAGAAAAGGAAATACAGACTTTGCAAAAAGATTTAGAAACTTAAATTGTCTTGAATTTAAAATCAGTGTTTAAAAATATATATTTTTAAAAATGAAAAAAATACACTTTGGTCGTTAAATCTTAATTCACATTACTTAGTACATCGGGTATTATTATTCGTATGTTGTACATAAATAAACCTATTTAAAAATATTTTATTTCAATCTCAATTTCTCTCAGTGCCCCTGTATTTGTGTGTGATTTTTGGGTTCGTACAATTGTGTGCGTGTGGGATAATAGATATGTTTGTTATTTAGGCAAATGATTTTTCGCTTCGGGTCTGTTTGCCAATGGAGCGGAAAATGCAAGCCGAAACGCAGCTGTGGCAAAACTGTTGGCATTTAAATGGGTCACAAGGTCGCAGGACAAAAAGGAGAAATGCTCAAAGCCAAACAATAACAAAGGCCAAATAAAATGAGTTGCCCGGCACTAATGTAAAACGGAATCCAGGGAAACCGCACAATGGGCGGGTGGAAAAACTCCGCTCCATCGAGGAAGGCGAAATTGCACACAAATGCAGTCAAAGCACCGCAGGAACATCATGGCACAATAAGTGCAAAAAGAAGAACCGAATGCAAATATCAACAAACAATGATACAAAATAAAAAAAAACTGAGTGAAGCCAATGCAAAACGCCAAGAGTGACAGACAAATATTGAAGCAAAATTGAACAAAAGCCAGAACCACGGCAAAGAAAAATCCTGGGCACCAAGCGGAGGTACAAACAAAATTAAATCAAATTGCACAAGCTTTCGCGGAAGGATTGATGTAGTCTACAGGAGTAAAGACTCTCAAAGAAATCCATTTCAATTTGAATTCCTTAAAGGTTGAAAAATATTTAAAGATAATTTTCCCAATTAAATTATGGGTCAAAGTGGTTCAATAAAAATGTTTAATTTTGCAAGTCGCGCTTTATAATAACTGATGTCGAAGTGATACAATTTTCATGTTAATTTTATATTTCTAAGAAGGATGGGAAGTCAATATATTTTTGTTCTGTTATTTTTAAACCTGTTTCTCTACCAAGTCAGTTTTGAATTCCAGCTTTTCTGGGTCAAAGCAATGATATGAATGAAGCACAACTATTGATGCCTGAAATACACTCAATTTCATATGTAAATACCTTTAAAAAAGCCTCTGTTTTTCCATCCAGTCAAAACCATTATTCATACCGCCCCCAAAGGGGAATACACATATATTTGTTGGTGCTGCCGTGTAAAAACAAATAAGGCAACATCAATTAAAAACAATAAATAAAAGCCGGAAAACTTTTGCATTGCATCAGCAGAAAATTAAAATGAAAATGAAAACGAAACCGATGCTGAACAAAATAGAAACGGAAAACAAATCATCGCAGGCTTTTAACAATAGTTTATTGCCTTTTCTCTAAACAAGATCCCAACTCGACGAGGCCTGTTTGTTTTGGCCGGGAAATTGCGAAACCACAAGCTGTTGCCAGAACCTGGCCTTAAAAATGAGCCCCCTGGAAAACCCAAAAACCTTGCCACAACTTTTTCGCTCAACATGAATATCAATATTTGTAAGCAACTGTTGTAATTTACATATATATATATCTGCCTCGCTTTCCCCTTCCAAACAAACATGGAAACTTTTTAATTTTCGTTTTCATGGCCAAAAGCCCCGCTCATGTTGATTGCACATCATTTTCAATGTGGCCCGCTACCGAGTCTATTTTTTCGCCGTTTCCATTTACCACGAGCTTATGTACGGCTTAGTGACGTATTAAACAATTGAAAAGCATTTTGCAGACTGCCGCAGCGCAAAAAAAAACAAGAAATATAAAACCCACAATGGGAAAGTGGAGGAGCGGAGAAAATTGATTGCCATTTCAGGGGCGATTTTTAATGAACAGCAAATAACAACGACGCCAAGGCTTAGCCATAGAAATGTGTAACAAATGAACAAAAGGAGCAACATGCTACATGCCAAAAGTTACAAATCAAATTTGGAAAATGACATTTCTGGCATACGCCTAATGGCTTATTTTGATTCAGCGACAAATGTTTTGATTTGTGGGTATGGAATATTGGCAAAGTGCTTATAACAAAAAAAAAAAAAAACAAAGGGTTCAAATCGATATGCGCATGGGAAATTTCTGGTATTTATACACACATCGATTCTACCATGCAATACTGGTAAAAATGATATTAGGTAATATCATTTTGCCGAATTCTCTATTTCGGAGATTCTCTGACTTCAAAAAAGAGAGTAACTAAACTAACATTAATTTAAAGTTTTATTAAAACGTATTTTAATGGGGCTCATAAGTACACAATTTAACACAATTTAATTTGGAAAATTAAATTTCTGACATGCGCCTAGTTGCTCATTTTGATTCAGCGACAAATGGTTTTGATTTGTGGGTATGGAATATTGGCGCAGTGCTTATAACAAAAGAGGGTTCAAATCGATATGCGCATGGTAAATTTCTGGTATTTATACGCACATCGATTTTACCATGCAATACTGGTAACAATTATATCAAATAATATCATTTTGCCGAATTCTCTTTTTCGCAGATTCTCTGACTTCGTAAAAGAGAGTAAGTAAACTAACATTCATGTGTTAATTTAAAGTTTAATTAAAACGTATTTTAATGGGGCTACACAATTTAACCCTTATTCCAAGCACTTTCATTTATTCGGTTTAGTAATTCTTTTAAATCACAGCCAGTTTAAATGCTTTTAGTTTTCGAATGCCCTGACATCCTGGCAATCTGTTCTAACCCCGTCAACAATCCGCACCTATGTCAAATATTTTTCCAAGCAGCCTAACCATTCAAACTCAGGAGGCCCAAAACTGGCTGACGTAAAATGTTTTTGATGTCCGCCACGCCAAATGTGGCAAATGCCTGGCCAACATGCCGCATAAATAAAATGCCCCAAATGCACTCGACTAAACACACTCGCCCACACACACACACACTCCACACAGCCACACTCACTCACACAGATGAGCTAGTCAATATTTGGAGAGCGAATTCGTATCTGGTTTTCGGGGAATTTCGAGCTAAATTTATTTGCTGCCATTTGTAGCGAATTTCGGCGCCACTCAAGAACTCAGCAATTTGTTTCTAAACTATATTATGCATTTTGCAATCTTGGGCCGATAAAAGTTTGCCACTTTACATAAATATAAAGTTTAAAAAAAGATACATAATTGGACCTCGTTTCGAGTTTTCAGGGCTTGTTTGTGTATAAATACATGGCTGTAAATAGTCATAAATTTGTAAAAAAAAAATAGTGGATATAAGTCCTAAGTTTGCATTTGATGCAGTTTTTGTAAATTCATACATTTAATGATTATAATAAATCGTTGGTTTACTTTTAAAAAGAATGAATTGATGTTCAAAATTGAATGGAATTTAACTTTTTTTCTATGGGATAAAGTTTCTCAGTTTCGACGACCACTGTATTTATCTATGTTTTTTCTGTTTTGGCCAATAAAAATAGTTCAATATTTATCGCTTACCTGAATTGGGTCCATTGCTATTAGGTCGAGCTGAGGGAGCTCCATCTCGCGCCTCCACTTCGAGCGCATAGGCGCCCTTCTTCTCCCTGTCGAAAACGGTTTTCGTGAATATTTCTCCACTTTGCAGGTTGATTTCGAAGAATTCTTTGCCCTCGTTTCGCGGCGAATCGACAATGTAGTAGTAGACCTGAAGCACACAAGATTTTCCGCTTTATTTCTGCTCGATTTTCTGGTTAATTAAAGCATGGCTCTGATACACATGCATAACATCAAAAGGAGACAAATTAAGAATTTAACTCGAGTCGCGAGAGCGAGGAAACGAGAGAAATTTAATTACTGCTTCGGACATTAAAGAGGACCGATAATGATAATCAAATCCCGTGACCGTTTTGGGGGGCGAAAGGCGGGACTATAAATGAAAACGCTAATTAGTGCGGACATTTCGCGCGTACATGCAAATTACTTGGCTTGAGGACACAAATTGTGGCTGGCTGAAGACTACAAAAAAAAAACAAAGAATGGCCAACGCCAAAGTGCCATATTATTATAATCGCAAGGGCGGCTTGAGGGGTCTGTCTGAAAGACCCCTTTCTCTCCGCCCTTTCATCACAAAAGCCATCGCCTGCGGTTGTCCGCGTTCTGCATTTTGCATTAGTTTTTTCCCCAAAGCCCTCCTTCATCACGGTCTTTCAGCGAGGGCTTAGCACACTCTTGGAAGGCGTGCAAAAATGTTAACTCTTTGACATTTATTAGCCAGCTGCCAGCTGATGGCCAAATGGACGAAGGACGTGGTCAGCGAAGGAGCAAAAAACAATTACAAAGGCGTGAAAGGGTCGGTGAAAGTCGGGTGGGATAAATTTAGGTGGGGCGCTAAAAAACTCTGGATGAATTTAGAAACTGGGTGAAACACGGAGATGGCGGAGATAATATGGTAATTTAAGGAGATTTAAGAAGGCTTCTTTGAGGGGAATTGCAATTTGATTGCTGATTTTAAGTTACCTAAGAAATTAAGTTTAAGATGCTTTATATGATTTATTATAATTATAGTAAAATACAATAAAAAAGGTTCAATTAAACGAATTCTAATATGTTTATTTATTTATATTTTAAACTAATTATTTTACGAATTAATGTGATTTTGTTTAGATTTTTATGTCCATCCGTTCTGGGTGAATTTTGCTACTGACCGCATTATTGGTCCACAATTGTATTGATTTAGATCAGTACAATGAAATTTTGTTTTAATTTTAATTTGTGAGTAATTTGAGCAGGGCAGCTCGCTTTTCTACAGTGTACGTGAGCGGGAGCGGATGGGCAAAACAATTCCCTATGCTCACCTAATAGGACGCTGCCGACCGCTGAATTAGATTATCAAAGCGATAATTCCAACTCCTTATATTCGTGCATTCTTACATTTGTTAATTTAAAAACCCCTCAAATAATCGAAAATTTAATTCCACTCTTTAAGGAGACTTCTTAATCGGTTTATTCTTTCACCTTTCACCTTTGTGCCAGTCACTCAGTTCCCTTTTCCTTTTTCCCTTTAATTTGCTATAGCAATCGTCTGGCATTTCCGCCGATTTCCCCCGATTTCGCTCCCTTTCGCGAGGGGAACTGGTACTCACCTGATTATTTGGGAATGTGCCATCCTTGTCGATGGCGTTCACTTGTGTCACTTTGGTGCCAATCGGTTCGCCCTCGAGCACCGTTTCCTGTTCGCGTTCGGTGAATAAAGGTATTTCATCATTAACATCCTCGAGCATTATGTAAACGGTCGCTTCCGATGCCAATTGCTGGGCCCCGTTGTTCTGCAAAAAGAGGGTCGGAAGAGAATGGATGGAAAACCAATTTAAAAAGGGTATGTATTTGATTTTTCATAACTTTTTTTGGGCCTGCTAGCTGTTTGTTTTTTAATTAAGCAATAAAGTGTGTTTAATGAGTTCCGCCGACCGCTTTTTTTTCCTGATAAAATATTTGTATATTAACTTGCAATACAAGTTGGCTGATTAAAAAATTTTTGAAATACTTTTAGGTTGTGGGAAAAATTCTCGTACATGTTAAAACCTGTTTTTCCTTATTTGTGTGATGGGTATTTGAGCCAAGTGTCGGTTTCACCCTTTGTCCGATAATTGATTGCACACTTGCCATCAATCATTAGAACAAATCTCACTGGCAACTTGTCATTTATTAGTTGTTTTATGGCCAGATTGCCGATTGGCCCTGCTAATATTCCTGTCCAATACGTTTATTTGCACAATATTTGGCATTCACATTTTGGCATTACGTTATTAATCAATGCATATGAAATCGATATATATATGTATATATCGTATGTATGCATATAAGCACATGTTTACACTAATGTTGACAGCAGCAAGGACTCTGATGGAGAGGAGTGCCGATATGAATTATTTATTTAACGTTCGTTCCATTTTCCTGGGTAAACACATGCGTTTGGCCAAGCCCTTAATTAGACTTGTTATTGACCATGATGGGGTTTTGGCCCGAATCTTTGATTAGTTGTCAGGAGCCTAATTCTACTTAACACAAAACTGAGCCTTTCTACAATTTCTGTATTTACTTACTGATAAATGAATTATATGGGATTTAATTACTATTACGATTTTTTAGTATCGACAGGCATATTAAAGAAATTATCTTAAATGTCATCCGGCACATTCATTAAAAATCTAAATTATTTAACATTTTTAGCACCAACCGCAGGTCAAATAAAAAATATATTTGACATGTTTCGCAACCGCAGAACCCAAAAAAAAAGAATTAAAAATTAATACGAATATATTGTCAAACTAATATGCGGAAATATATACATTCACGGCTTGCCCAAAACCGCAAACTATATTCAAAATTAATTTGGAATTCATTTGGCCACCCAGCGAACGATTTAAGCCCACCGGAGACCAATAGCTTTTAGTGGGTCATTTGCAGAAAATGAAACTGAAACCTTGTGATATTTAATTACCTACACATCGAGTGCAAAATCGTGGAAATCCTTTTCGCAATTGAATTTTTACATCATTTCATTAGGCAAGTTTGTCGCGATGTGCTGCGGTTAGCAGCGGAATTCCCATTAATATTTCAGCAGGCGGTTTATTTAGTCTGGCTTTCAATTTGTCCTTCGCTGAATGGGCAAACTAATGAGGAAATGCTAGAACTTGACATTGATTGGGAATGCAATTGATTACCGTTCAGCCGCGGGCTGTCAGTCAGTCAATCCACCCTTCAGTCACTCAATCAGCTAGTTTCTAATGAATTTGCAGCGAACCTCCGGCTCGCATTTGCATTTTCCGGGCAGGAAACTCGCGCAAGTAATTAAAACTTTTCAAATCAAATAATTACAAACGTATTTGGAAGTCATTCTCAAATACAAAAGTCAAATACATGTCTAATTGGGCCTAAGACCGACTTGAAAACTTTCGGCTGCCTGCTGAGAATTGTGCAAACATTTGGCAACTTTAAATTGAATTCGCTAGGGGTTTGTTTTTTATTTTTCGGTGTGTTTTTGAGCCCAAACTTACCTCAACACGTATGGTTAGATTGTATTCCTTGATGCTTTCGTAGTCCAGCGGATGATTTACTTTTATGTCGGCCCAAGTATCGCCGTTGTCCGGTCTTTGTTGCAAGTAGAACGTGTGAAACTTGTTCGTTTGGGCCGTTGACCCGGGCATCAGTCGATAGAAAACTGTGGGATTGCCTTCGATACCCGAACTGCAGACGTTGTGGCCGAAGGTCAAGTGTGAAACCAAATATAATATTAGTAAACTGGTACTTACAACATTTTAGATACTTTGTTGTTAAATACTTTCTACATCAAATTATGTTTATACTACAAATTAAATTGTTAAATATATATTACGTTTATCAAAAATCAATTTGTTATATATCAAAGAGCAAGGAAAAGGTGTAAATTAAATTTACTTGTCTTTCCCTTGCTCCAAAAAAATATTCATTCATTCACACACACAAAAAGATGTCTTTGTTTCATTTATAAACACATGCGGCAGGACAAAATACAAAAAGGCGACGCATGAATGGATCTCTTGCTCTAAAATTATGTGCAGGCAAAAATTTGCTTTGTGCGCTTTAAAAATGTGTTTACACAACAAAATTTCTTAAAGCGTCTTTTGTGCAATTAAAAAGAGGAAAACCGAAAAAAACGAACCGAATATAAACCAAATGGCCTCAAAAAATCTAATTGCCATTTGGCTGTTTCGGGAATGGGTTCGGCACATGATAATGAAAATCAAATTAGGCGCAAAAAAAGAGCAGAATATATACATATTGTATATATAAAAAATATATATATAAATATATTTTATTTTAGCCCCGACAACACTTGCAACTGACAGAAGGGGCGGCGAAAAAAACCTTAAGAACGGGTCTTAAGAATAAATGAAAACTGTCAGGACTGCGCAAAATGTTGCCAAGGACAAAAAACGGCACAAAAAATTATTGTTGCGAACAAAAAATTCATGGAGGAATGGTGGGTGGGGAAAATGGTTGGGAAATCTGTGGATTGCATGAAATTTTCTTGGGGGTTTCGTTTGGTTCTGTAGTTGTTCTGTGATTGGTGTGAGTTTATTTTAATTTCATTGATTGTGTCGGAAAACCCAAAATAAGTGTTTGAAAATGATGTACTTATTTGCTTCTGTACACTGAGAACATAAGTATATTTTGTAGGTTGTTTGCAGTTTGCTTTAAGCCTAAACTAATGTCTATTGAAGGATTTAAAAAAAATGATAGAATTAAAACCAACACTTCCAGCTAAGATAGCTCTATATGTATATGTATTATGCCCTCGACCTTGGTGCGCTTGTTTTTGGAGCCCTTAAGGACTCGCGGCGCCCCAAGAGCAAACACAATTATTATGATATACGCGCACACCAGGGAGTCCTCCAACCCTTTCCCTCCCAAACACTTAAACCCTCTCCTAATGGCGCCCAATGTATATATACATATTGTTAACAAATTTCTGTGCTGGGACATGACCAGATAATTGCGAAGAGAAAACTCAGGATGAAAATGCTCTTCATTCGAAATAATTTAAACACATAAAAAACAGAGGCGAGAAAAGAAGAACAGAAAGCAGAACCCAGGCACGTTTAATAGATTGTAATTTCCTTAATATTGCGCTGGGGAACAGAAGGGAAGTGTACTTAAGGGCACTAAACTAACGCTAAACAGCAGAGATACAGATACAGATTCAGAATCAGGCTCAGGTGTGTGCAGGTGCGTATGTGCAGTATTTTCGCTTTTTTATAATCTATTTACGTTTGTTTCCTTTTTTATTTTTATTTTTAGCGTGGCCTTTCGGCTTAAGTGCATTTGCTTTTAGTGCGGCGAGATGGAGAGGAAAGTGCATGGTAAAAAATAGGATTGGATAATATAAAAACTGACTCGGACTGACGCATAATTAAAATGCCAGTGCCATGTGGTTGGTTTGCCACGAAGATAAAACGCTGCCCGCGGAGATTCAAAGCAGAATAGTGTCGCGGGGGGTCGAAAGTCATTAAAGTCCGCTGCTCCAAGTTTTTTAATTGCAATTATAAAAAACAAAACTTTGTTTAAAATAAACTTTCCTCTTTTTTGTGGCAATCTCCCTTCCCTCTTCAGCAGGCGACTTGTGTATTTTACTTTTTTGCCGCTGGCAGGCACTAAGTGGCAGGTAATTGAAACTGACCCAGCTCATCATGCGGCACAGGTTGGCGACATAACCGACTTGTATGCCATTTCAAGTTTAAGCAGCTCTTTCATGGACCCAAAGGAAAAATTGTACTTTAATTGATAAACGCCTCGATTATTGGGGGAATAAATAGTCTGGTATTTCTCAAAAAAGTTCCACAAAATTAAATTCTATTAATAAATGTTTACCCAAGTCTGAAAACTAGATAGATACATTTTTTATATGATTTTTATTAAATATAAACTAGCTCATTTAATACGAAATCCTAGCGTTTTAAATATATATATTTTTTATAAAAAATAATTTTTAATATCTTAGAAAAATATAAATATGTGCTTTTGAATATACATGTGTGTCTTGTGCGGTAATTAGCAGATATAAAGTGTACATTTCACTGGTGCAGTTTGGAGTGCTTTTAAAAAAGATGAGGGTTCTATGGGAAGAGATGATATGGGGAAAGTGGAAGCTAGTTGGGTGATAAAATAAAATAAATCAAGATCTGAAGAGAGCGTTCGTGAGTATTACGCAATTATTCAGAAACACCACTCAAAGGCATTGCAATATCTAAGGAACATCTATAGCAAACATTCAGAACACACAGAAATGATCGGCAAGACATGGCACAAATAAACAATAATATATTAGATCAAAGAAAACATCTAGAGTTATATTAAAAAAAAATTATTTGTATGTAATTCTTAAAAATGAACTAAGCAAAATGGAATGAAATTTATTTCATGTTTGATTTTTTTTTGTGATTAACTTTTTGCACGAAAAATGAACAGACCTGGCTTTGATCGAGACGACTTTGCCGCCAACGGGCATATTTTCCTTGACATAAATGGGCCCATAGACAGTATGATCCCAAACGGGCGGATTGTTTGCACGATCGACCACATCGATTTGTACTTCGACAGTACGCGATAATGGCGGATAGCCCTTGTCTTGGGCCATGGCCTCTAACTTGTATGTCTCGCGCTGTATTTTATATACATTTCACGATCAATATTGTCAAAAATCGTTTGGTTTTTATTTTCAAAATCAAGCAAGGCGTTGCAAAAATGACAGACGCGTCGATATTGGTTGGTAAATACGATATTTGTTCAGGAAAAATGCAAAAAACAAAATTAAATATAATATAGTTGAAACCTTTCGTTCAAGGAGATCTAAAAAGGTTTAAATATAATAATTGCTTCTTGGTTAAAAATCAAAATAAAATTGTAAACCAACACCTCTTGTTAAAAAAGTTAGAAATTATTTGAATAACGGGAAAAATGAAAGTATTAAAGTTTAAGGCCTTAGTTAAAAAGTATTTTTGTAAATGCAGTGCAAAACATTTTTCACAGTCTCGACCCTAGCCTTCAAAAAGAAATGTTTTATTCTTGAACAAATATTTGTAGCATTGAAATGAAAATGTCAACGAAATGTTTAATTTAATAAACTAATATAGGGTTTTGTGCAATTTATAAATACAATTTTTATAGCATACTTTACACAGTTTGCTGCGGCTATAATTCTTTTCGATTTCGACTATTGCTTTTTAACATTTTTGAACATTTTGTGTAGTTATCTTTCCTCCTCTAGCTTACAACTAAATAACTAAACTGCAACCTTTGTGGCTTATTATATTACATGACCGATTAGGATTAAGAAGCGCATTTTTCAAATGAAAACCAACACCAAAAATTTCATCACGATTCTCACAATATTCCAGGCTTTAATTTTATGTAGGGGATTTGAGTCTTTGAAGGGGAAAATCACAGATCCGATTGGTAATGTGTGTTTTTTGGTGGAGAGAAGGGGATAAGACTCGACAAAATCCAAAAAGATCCTGAAGAAGCAATCATATGAAAAAACTGATTGCTCGCAGCAAAATCAAGTACACACCAGCAACAAAAGATTTTTAAGATTTCGAATTTTGTCCATTTCTAATTGGTTTTTCAGATTTTTAAGGACTTTGGGTTGCCGCATTCGCTAACAGCTTTTACGATATACCAAAAAAGGAGTATTTGCCTTGCAAAGCTCCTCCAACAGTGAAAAGACCGTATGTTAAAAATACATGAAAGCTTAATGTTAGGTTAGCCAATTGTTATTCCACTGTTATTGTCAAAAAATGGTATCTAAACTGTTAGACTCGCAAGTTAGGTTTATTAGTTTTAGTGTTAGGTTGAGTTCTCGTTGGCTATACAAACCTTGCCTTAACCGATGTTACAACCGTACCCACAGTGACATTCTCGCGTATGTGAATCGGCCCGTAAATGCTCTTATCCCAAATGGGAGGCTTATTATTCCGATCGACGACATCTAACTCAACGTCGACATCGGCTGCCGAGGCGGGAGTGCCCTTATCGGAGGCGCTAACCCTCAAGCGATAACGGTCACGCTGTTGATTGATTTGATTGATTGGGTGAATTTCGATTGAAGCAGTAGTACAGTTTGGGGCCAAAATGTTAGCGTTAACAGCAAAACGGGGGTTAACATTGCAAGGAGTAGTCGAGAACCGAACCCAAAATGTTAGCATTGGTTACGTTTTGGTTGGTGTATTGGGTTCGCGTTACGATTACGTATTTGATAAGTGCATGATGTTAGCAAAACAACTTTTGAAACGTTTTCCTTATCGACAGTAGTAATTTATAACTAATAGGTAACGACCAATAGTCGACAAGAAAAAAGGTTGGGTGACAAAAGTTGTTCCGCTAACTTTATGCACCTGCATTTGATGGCATCGTTGTTTATGTTTTATTTCAATCAAATGTCGTTAAAAGTATATAAAACACAAATCAAATAAAGTAAATAACTAAACATTTGGTAAATAAGGGATATATTTATACATTTAGGAATGGGACAGGATTAATATGGGTAATAGCATTGTAACTAGGAGTTTGGTTGGTCGGTTCACATAAATGATTTGATTCTTTTGACGAGACTATTTCTTTCTCTATTTTGAGTTGCCCTGGGATGAAGTGAAACTCACAGTTCTCAACTATTTACATTTAATGAAGTATAGTATGTTCCTTGAGTTAGTTTCTTTTTTCGGGTTAGCTTACAGTCTTGGTTTTTAATATGATTTTTAGGGGTTAGCACAGTTACAGTAATTGTATTTACTTACTGGATAACAACCCTAAATTGTTTTATTTTCGAGTACCATAATTTTGGATATGTAAAGATAAATGGTAAATAAAAATGGAAACCATTAAAATGCCTCGATCGCTTTCCTTCTCAAATAGTTAGAAAATTAAACAGAACAAAAGAGAAAAGGTGCAGTTAAAACAAAAATACTTTAATATATCCTAATAGTATCCATAAACGAATTGGCCTCATTTTCCATGGGCATGCAAAATGAAATGTTCTTCAAAAATTTGTATAAACATTGGTTTCAAAAATGTCAATTACAGCTAGGGCAAAAATACTTGAAGCTTGCAGCAAGAGACGTTCAAAAAATTGCATAGTCTCGACAAAAAGTATTTGTTTCATTTCGGTTTCGGGATTTTTTTGGGGAAGTTTTGTATGAGGAAAAAGAATAAGGAGTAAGTACAAAATAATGATACTTTATAAGATAAAGCTAAATTTTAGAATGTTTTGATTAGAACCTTCAAAATTAGGTTACAACGATGCTCAAAAATATTCGTGATCGTTTGGGGGTATTCTATTCGTTCTGCAATTTTTATATTATTTACATTTTTCTTAAGCCTATAAACCTGGCACCAACAAAAAAGCAGATGAACTGTTATAAGCATGTTTATCCCAACTTCTGATATTTAGGTTTTTTTTCGTGTTAGTTTTGATTTGTTTCAAAAAATGTTAAAAATCAATTTGCTTCTTTGGCATTCTTTGCACGTGGTAGGTTTCTTTCTTTGGCCAATTTGACGCACTATAAACTAAACAAAAAAATGGGAATAAACTAAAAACATTTCCTCAAGTTGTATTATATATAAACGCAGATTTCGATGGATGTGGCAAAAAAAAATGTCACTGCTGGCACATCATACCCTATATTACCTTAGACTTTTTTGCGGACTTGTAAAGTAATGAAATACAAATGAAAAGAAAGGTGCAGTTTGAAAGGAAATCGATAATCGCAATGATAAGATAGAAAGATATAGGTACAAGCCGCTAGAACTGACTAGAACTTGGTAGATGCTAAGCACCTGTCATTGAAGTAGTTAGTAAAACCATAAAGTTTTTTATAAATCAAAACTTTTAATTTAAATTATAAGACTTGGTTAGTTGGGACTTGGCAAACTCATAAATGGGGTAATAGATATTTTTTTAAATTCTAAGGGCCAAATGAAAAGCAAACACTTACGTCAAGCGGTTTCTTGAGCACAATCCATCCGGATTCGGCCTGGATTTCAAAGTATTCCAGGTCGTTGGGATTGAAGGGGGCAGTCAGGCTATAGACTATGGCACCATTGTTATCGGCATCCTCATCGGAGGCGGAGACGCGCAGGATATTTGTGCCAATGCTGGCGTCCTGTTTTACGTTCTCAACGTATTTCTGAAATATTATGGTATTTAGTATTATGTATTTAGTTTAGGAAATGTACAGCTATTCAGATGACTCACCTGACGATCGAAGAGTGGCGGATTATCGTTGACATCTGTGATCTCCACGGTGAAGGAGCAGACACCCTCCAGACTCGGATCACCCTGATCTGTGGCCTTCACTGTGACCGATACGAACTTTCCATCATCTCCCTCGCGATCGAAGACCTTGTTGGTGGACACCTCTCCGGTTTCCTCGTCGACTGTGAACTTAGTCCCCTTCTGATTGGGCTGCTGAACTATCGAGTATTTCACCTGTCGCAAGAACATGCAAAATTGTTTAATGATTGACACAAATTGCGATTAGAGCTGTTGAGGCGGCGTTCGACCTCCGCACACGACATGCACTTTGCAGTGCATTGAACTTGGCGGGCACGAAAAGAAAATTATGGCCAAATCTCGTCATGAAATCACCCATCGTTTCCACACACACATGCAGGTAATTCAATTAGGTGTGGGTAATCATGTTTGCGTTGGCCTCAAAACACAAATAACGTATAATTAATCAGGTTTGTCGACCGAGCGGGGGAAAGTAATTAGGGAAAGGATAATCAAAAGAGGCCTTGAAGAGTGCTTTGCCATTGGTAATGGCTAGGGTATAGTATGTACATCTAAATTGGTTAATGCGCAAATGAATGGAACTTTTTCAGTGCCTAATCGAGATTAGATGTTTTTGATATCAGTCAAAAGCTTTTATTTTATAAATACTTTATTAGCGGAATGCAATTATAGTGTGTAATATTTCAATCTTTTCTTTTTCAGAGTATTATTCAGCCACAATTTTTTATACCCGTTACTCGTAGAGTAAATCGCCTTAAATGATTTTAAAATGTGTGTGGCGCCCACATCTTTAAGGATTTCAGAAAACGTTAAATGCAGTTTTGTTGTGCTTATTAAAACCTTTCGAAATGCAGAAGAAATTGTTCAAATCGGACCATTCATTAAAAAGATATTACCAAATAATGGAATTCAAGCAGTGCAAGCAGTCACTTTGCTGCATCTCCCTCGCACTTCCGTTAACTGAGTAACGGGTATCTGATAGTCGAGGCACTCCACTATAGCGTTCTCTCTTGTTGACTTTTATATGCTTTATATTCCTTACCTGTCCATTCACACCCTTATCCTCGTCGGTGGCCACCACTTTAATGACGGGACTGCCGTTGGGAGCTCCTTCTTCGACCTTCGGATAATAGGTACTGCAGTCCTTGAACACCGGCTTGTTATCGTTGACATCGGTTATGAAGACCACGACCACGGCGGTTGATGTGTGGATGGTTTGATCGCCGTTCACACAACAGGATCCGTCGTCCATGGCGGTGACGTTCAACTCGTACTTGTCCCTGTCCAGGGATATGGCTTTGTTGTGCAGTCGGATCACACCGGTTATATCCTCGATGACGAACTGGCCCGACGAAGTGCCGCCGCCCACGAATCCGAACCTCACGTTATCGCCATCCTTGTCGGAGGCCACCACAGTGGTCACCAAAGTATTCGGCCCGGCATTCTCGTCCACATTGGGGGTATACACTTGCTGCGAGAACTTGGGCTCCTCGTCGTTCTTGTTCTTGGTGTAAACACGAACTGTAGCCACTCCAGATTTCGGAGGTTCACCCTTGTCCTTGGCAGTGACTATGAACTCGTAGTAGGCATTATTATTGTCCGCATCCAGTTGTTTGTTGTTCACAATGATTCCGTTGGAGTCCACGGCGAAATGGTCATCGGATACTAGGTATTCGATTTCAGCATTCGATCCCGAATCCGAGTCCATGGCCTTAACCCGAAGGATGCTGGTGCCCAGTGGAATATCCTCGTCCACATTGTGGGCCTGATAATCGGGCAGCTCGAATTTCGGGGCATTGTCGTTCACATCCGTAACGCGTATGGTGAGCTGAAATATATATTTTGTAGGTGAGTCTATGTTTTTAAGTATATTTATAGAAATAGCTACTAAAAAGATTGTTCAAAAGCTTTTTTCATTTATCTTTTCTTAGATACTTTTTAGCAAAAACTTTTTTAAACTGGTTTAAATATATTTATCATCTTTTTTTTCAGATATATCAAATTTTTGTAAAATAAATATTTTATCTTCTATAGAATAAGTATATGATTAAGCTTGTTCGCCATCTTTTCTGTTCCATAACCGCTCGACAAGGATTTCCCATTCACTCACATCGACGGAGGTGGAAAATCCTCCTGAGTCCTCGGTGGCTGTCACAATCAGCGAGTACACGTGCGGCTGTCGCAGATCCTCAAAGTCCAACTCCTTGGCCAACTTGACAATGCCCGACGTGGGTCCGATGTTAAAGGTGCCGGCTCCCTGGCCCTGGGCCTTCAGAGTGTAACGAATCTCGCGGTCTGCGAACGACTTGGCCTTAATCGAAATGATGCTGGAAGGATACGGAAAAGGATATGGTAAAAGTTAGCGGAGGGAAATGTAAAATTTGCTTGCATATTTTATGTCCATCCACAGGCCACTTCAAGCTCTGCATGTGTGTGTGCTTGTCACTCGCTCCACTGCCTTTTGACAGTTGTTTTCCCATCGGAATTTCAATGAAGACAAACACACACACAGTCCAGGACGAAGACACACATACACACACACATGGCCGTCGTCTAGTTCACATTGTTATGCATAACTTTTATTGGCAGCCCACGAAATTTGCATACACTGGACCAAAATTGTTTTTTATTTGGACTGCAAATTTTGGAGTAATTTACATTTTGGATTTTTGTGTGACCAAAAGGTTTTTAAATATACTAAGCACCGTTTTCTCTTCCTCGTGTTAAATTTAAAATATTCTTTAATTTAAATAGGAAAACGTAAATCAAGATTTTCCAGTGTTCCTATTTAGCATTTTGAGGGTTCTTTGGTCTGTTTTTTTTCGATTTTATTTTGACTTACTCTGAGTCCTTTTTCTGGTTTTCTGGGATCTCGGCTTCATAGCTGGGCATATAGAATTGAGGGGCTCGCTTGCCGCCCACAATCGATAGCCGCTCCTCGGGAGTGCTCTGGAACCTGCGATCATCAACCTTTCCGTTCTGATCCTCGGCCTTCACGTACAGCACATACTCCATATCCAGCTGAAAGAGATCCGTGCCCCTGGTCCTCACCACTCCGGATCGCTCATCCACCTCAAAGCGTCCGCCAGTTCGATCGCGAACGATGAAATAGTGGATATTATGATCGGTATCGGGATCTCGGGCCTGGAGCGTGAAAACCGGGGTGTTGGGTGGGGCATTCAGCTGAACCACCGCCTGCATGGGCAGTGGGCGGTTGATGAAGTAGGGTGGCTCGTCGTTCACATCCTTCACCAGGATTATCACACGCTGGTTGTCCGTATACTTGATGCCAGCTGAAACACACAGAAAATATAGAAGGGAGCATGAGAAATTGTTGTTTTCCTTTTCAGCTTGTTTGTGTTTTGGCTTTTTCGGTCGGTGTTGCCGAAACTTTTGCCTTTTGTTATTTCAACTAATGGATAGTGGTTTGGGTGATAAAGGAATAAGAGGGGGGAATGGGGGAAGCCCCCTTTTGTAATTTAAGGCTCTCGGATTCCAGTTAAGCCATTCAAATGCCATCAGCCGGAAAAGCAGTTTCAAGGCAAGGCCAAAGTCTGGCACAAAATTCATACGCTTTAGGAGAACATTAAAGTGCTATTATTTTTTTAAACCTAATTATTAGCCTTTAAATATTCGTTGAGTAACATTTTTTAGAAGGCATTTATTTTCCCTTTTCCTCTAACAAGTTGGCTATTTTAATTTCTTCAGCCAACGAAATGCCTCAACTTATAATTTCCACTAAACATGCACACAAAAAATGGTTAAAGTTGAAAGAAATCAATAAAAGGCCGAGGAAAGAGAAAGGTAAAGCAGTAATGCAGGGGTCGCATTTTTTCCTTCAACTACCTTTGCAAAAAATGTCTGCACCGGAAAATTCCAATCATGTTGTTGTGCTCCTCCTTGTTTTTCTCTATATTTTTTTTTTTGGTTGGGGCAAACAAGAAGCGGTAAACGAGGGGAACCCCAGGCTGACGGACGCTTATTAGAGGCGTGTGGATTTTTTGCGGAAAAGAGGGGTTCAGTGGGTGGAAGGTCGGCTGAAGTAGCGGGCAAATAAAGCAGACGATTTACCTGCCCCCTCAAAGAACACAAAGAAATTCGAGCGATATACAAAAAAGGGGCAGCGAGAAAAAATACGAAGAAAATAGAAGAGAAATGAAAGGAAAGAAAACGAAATGAACCAAAATGGGGGTGAAGCATGTGTAATTTCTCAAGAGCGGCAAAGTGAATTGTAAACAGGTAGCAGAGGCTAACCCTCAGCCCGTGTAGGCAAATATTGCAATTGAAACAAAGACGCAGCGCGGCAAAGAGTTTGCCAAAAAAGAGGGAAATAAACAGCATTTTCGCTCAACAGATTGCAAGGAAAACTTTTCGCCAAGCGCATAAAGAAAAATCCATGGAAAATAGGGGGTTGAGGAACGTTTTCTGAGGCATAACTTGGCAGAGTTATTTGCTGGTTCTTGGCAACTTTTGTTATTTCCCTGCCAGCTTGGCATTGTAACGCTTTTCTATGGCTTATTGTGCTGGTGCCAAGCAGGTAAATAATAAGAAAGAAAAAAATAATACCATTTTCTATACACATATATGTATAACTTGAAATTTAAATAATACGAAGCGAGTTTTATTGTTATGAGTGTGTGTGAGCGGTACTAATATGCACTGGGTTTCTCCATGGAGCAGAAGCAGCAGCAGCAGCCAACATGGCGGATTTCCGTGGCGACAATGCACACGATGGGTTGGAAAATGGTCGGTGGAAAGCGGGAGGGAAAACCTTTTGTACCGTGGCCAAGGAAAAGTGTGTGTGGCAGATTTTAATCCTGGGGAGAGCGGAAAGATTTTCATTATGTTCGGCGCTGCAATAAGCATGAATAAATGTGATTTGTGATTATGTTTTGCATGATGAAAGCTGCAAAAATCCACGTTAGTTGAAGTATTTTTAATAATAGTTGGTGGTGGCGTTGAATTGAAAGAGAGGCGAAAAATGGTCCTATTTGAATACCAATATTTGTGAAATACAAATATATGTGTTTCTTGAATATTTCCACAAATATATTTCGAATTCTGGCTAGCTTAACTAAAACCTTACATTTTGGACTACAAGTAATAATTATATTAGTGTACTATTTTTGCAACACTTTTTATATACTCAAGATTTTTAAAATTTTTCTGGTTTGAAATAGTATTACGGAAGAGAAATAGTATTATTGAAGAAGTTACGAACTCTTCAAGTTTACTTAAACCTTTAGAGGAATTTAGTTATTAGTGTATCTCAATAGCGTGCTTCATATGTCAGGCAAATTTTATGAAGTGTCCTACAATTTACACCCGGAAAATGTAGCAATAATGAGCCATCATCTTCGCCACTTAGCCTGCGCACATTCGTTTCAATTTAATGAAACTTCTTTGAGCATCGTGGCCTCCCTGGCATCACACCCCATAAGCCACTTTCATAGCTTCCTCTATACGAGTACCTATACATGTGTGTAGCCTTTTTCTTATCAAAAACGCCATATACCCGCACATATGCACATTAAGGGACTGTCACACCGATGCGAGCTGAGGATAGATCCTTGAGGAGTCAAAACCATGCAGCTACTATAATACTCGTAATCACTGCCAAGGGATGCCGTTTCCCCGTCTCCCAGGGAACTCCCCTCAGAGTCATTGTCATCATAAGCTAGCCAAGGGGATGCAGTGGCAGGATCCCAGTGAGACGAGATTAAGGGGGGGTTGGGATGCATGCGGACAGGGGAGTAGTCCGGAGGGGGCACCTAGAGGTTAGCACTAAATGAAACACCCAAAAGCAGACGGCGAACATTTTGTGCCGGCTTTGTCTCCATTCCCGTTTGCATTGCACTTCAGACGCGCTTTGAGACTACAATGGAAAAACACGCAAAAATGGTGGAGATATTCAGAATAACACCAAAGGACAGGATAACCAGCTAGGGGTAGAGAATTTCAAATATCCTTATTACAAAATTGCTTTATAAATAAAATATTTATCCATGAATTTTTTCAACAATTTTTTATTTTTGTCTTAAATAATTTAATTTTATTTTATGAATTATTTCTAACATTTAAGTATCCCTTTTTGAAGCGTATTAGAGTAGGTTGGCAAGAGCGACTTAAGGTTAAAGTTGGTAAAAACTGAAAACTGCTGCGGCTGCACTTATATCTCTCTCTCTTCCTCCCTTATCGCTTTATCTCTTTTCATTTTCGTGGAGTGCAGGAACAAAACAAAAGTCCAGAAGAAAATGTGCGAGACTGTCGTCGTGGATAGAACAAACAAAGCTGCTTATTGTTTCAATGGATTAAGTGGAAGGCAGCCAAAGTGAGCGAAGCTTCACTGGGCGAAAAAAGGGGGAACTTGGGGAGGCCAAGAGAAAGAGAGAGGAACAAAAGTTAGGATGAGACGGAAAAGGCAGCTCATCACAGCTCAGACGCTTTTTAGGGGATGTGGCTCATCGTCTGTGGTGCCATCTTCAAGTCGGTGCCAGCTTGAACTTTTTCAAGTTCTCCCCCTTTTCCCCCTTTGTACCGCCCTTAAACCCACCCTCTATCCCCCATGTTACCACATTTTCTATAGCGGAAGCATACTAATCTGCGAGATGAGCGAATAAAAATTGAATTTGTTAGGAAAATTGACATGTGAAACTTGTGCTACGTGCTGCATTAATGTCATTTTACTCTATATAAATAGGATTTAGGAGTTTACGTTTCGAAGAATTACATTTAAACCCGTTATTTTTTAAAAACAATCACTCTTGTATTTATTACAAATTTACCAAGGCTTTATTTATAGAAGTTTATAACACCATATCCAAAAGCAATTTAATTTTTCATTGCGAACAATAAACCTTTCAAAGAGTTTAATTGTTCGCAACAAATTATGAAAACGTCAAACTTATATTACGGTGCTTATCAGCCACTTGAAAAATGTTATCAATTTTTCACCACAATTTAACGGAAACTTAGCCATTATGACTTTTTGGCACCCCGAAAACCCCGAAAGCTGAGCAATTTACACCCCCTCCGGAACTTCAGAGTTCGCCATAATCAAGAGGGTCAAAAAATGTGGTTTGGTTCGGTTTTGGTTCGTGGCTCTCGGCTTGATTAAAATGCAGTCAAGTCGAAACTTTATTCTTCGGCTCAAGATCCAGGTACGCGAGCTCCAAATGAATTTCTTCATCTTCAGCTGCGCTTCGAATGGAAAAACTTGAGGCGAGGGAGCCAAGGGCCTTGGATAAATACGTGCAAGAAATACAAGTACAATGTTGAGCAGCAGTTTCCCCCCGAATATTTTTATGGCTGCTGTAATATTTTCCCTTATGCAGGGGCGAAAGCTTCACTTTTTTTACGACCTTCCTTTTGCCATGGACTTAATGAAGCTGTTAACAATGGATTCCGGGGGTTCCGAGCAAGAATGTAGGAAAAGCCATTGCCAAATATTGAACATACGTATTGATTGAAGCTAATTCGGATTGAAGTTTTTTTTTGCCCTGCCATGATTGCGCTGGTGAAAAGTGCCAAAGATCCAAGGAAAAGGAAACAGAAGCGAGTATAATCGAATCGGAGAGTTTGAGCAAACTCATGGGAATCTGGGATCCACTGCAACTGATGGAAAACAAGTTGAAGTTGAGAAGATGAGACAAGAGGAAAACTTTGCGAAATAATGAACTACAAAGAGTTTTTTTGCTTTACTTTTTGTTAAATCGTTAGTGATAAATAACCTTTTATCTGACAAAAAAACAGAAAGCCGGAGGAAAAATATTTAATACAAAAAGGAATAAACAGAAATTCCTTTCTGTTTAGCTAAAATCGTTTTGGAAAATACTTGGGAAAATCACTGAAATAGAATGGACGGTAAATCAGAGTTAAGATACAAAGTTTTAAGAAGAATAAAATAATATTTTTAATATTAATATTTTTAAATGTTTATATATAAAATGATTTTTCTGTTCAAAACCGACGTTCTTTAAAAACCTGTTTCCATTTTGCCCCATTAATGAAAACTTTTGCAGGCATTACAAATTTGTCACTGCGAATCGCAACCCAAGAGATGCAACTTCTGGCGTGTGTATCCATGAGATGCAGCCTCTGCGGGGAGTCCTCAATTTGAGACGTCGTTATTGAGTCACTTAACAGCCACGCAAATGAGTTAACACCTGGACAGGTGGAACGAAGAGTGCAACTGCAACCTGCGAGGAATCTGAGGTGCGACAACGAGTTTGATGGCCGCGTTGGAGGATGGAATCTCGAGGGGAAAACTGCCTGCTTTCGAATGCAAAGATATGCAAGACTGGCGAAAATAAAAAAATACCAGAGGACCTTGCCTGTGGCTCCTTATCTGCCGCGCCTCGTTGCAGGCAGCAAATTGGCAGTTGCAGATAAAGATAATGTTATGACTTCTGTTGCCACTGAACATAAAAAACAGCACTTTATCAGGTGTCATATTTCCCGCGCTGCTTCTGATAAATAAACTTGGTAATTTAAAAACCCAGTCCGCCGTTGACACGAAACAACGAGGGGGGAACGTCATTTGACAAGCTTAGGCGAAGACACATTGCCCATCCCCGCTTTTCGCAGACACTTTAATTGCCAATTTCAGCGAAGAAGAAGGATGGGCAAAAAATATTACCAACATTAATAAATTAATTTGCACGCACTGGCAAAGAGACGAGAGTTGGGAGCTACGACTCAATTAAAGAGTTCGTAATCAACTTGGAATTATTGCGGAAATGTGTATGAAATGGGAAAAATATACTGTCTGGTTAAAATAATTATATTGAAGGCTAAGCAGGGGACATTTAAATAAAAATATTAATTTTTAGTTAATATACCCTGTAATAGTCGTTATCGAATAATCAAATTGTATTAAGATGTTAATTCAAATTAATCCACACACAAAAAAAACACGTCGCGGTCAAATTGATATGCGCATGGTAAATTTATGGTATTGCATACGCTTATCGTTTTTACCTAAATCTCTCATTCGGAGATTCTCTGACTTCGAAAAGGAAAGGAAGAAGCAGTGTGGCGACTTAAATTAAGTGAGTGGAAGGGAGAAAGACACATTCGAACTGGACATTTCGATACCGCATAACATCAATTTGATCATCGTTTCATATCAACTTTTTTTTTGGTGCTTGGTTTGTACTTGCTCACAAAATTTATGCAAATCTTTTCAGAAATCACTTTCAATTTCCATTATCTTTTTTCGCCAGAGAGTCCCCATTAAAATCAGGCTTTCTTAAAGCTAATCAAACTTGATAACAATTCATCGCCAATCCTCCTTTAACCACTCTGTGACCCACCTGTCTATTCACCGTTCTTTTTTCGCCTAGACACTCTTTTGCATACACAAACACACTCCGAAGCCCGAGCAAATGAAGTGAAATTGCGCACATGGCGGACATTAAGCGAAAATTAATGAAATTTTCCGATGGCGCCTCGCCTCCAGTACGGACGCAGTTTAGCCGAGCTTTATCACCGGGCTCTGGGTGTTCCTGTTCGCCAGTTCTCCTGAGCTTCATCCAATCCGTTGTTATCCGGGGGCTGTCGTGAGCTTGATTGAGTTTGATGGCGATTGTGCTGCGCCAACTGCGCTGCCTTGATTGCAATTTCAGCCATGATGTTACCCACCCCGATAGCCGAAGGCGGCACGTCACGCCCCCTTGCATACCAATCAGGTGGAGGTTGGGGGTTGGGGGTTGGAGGTTGGAGGTCGGAGGTTTTTCCCCATCTCAGGTGGCAGTCAGTCATTTAAGGCCTCTGGCAGTGGCACGAGACATTAGTTTTTGCCACCTCCCCTGCTCCTTTTTGCATGCTCTAAGCTAAGCACAGGACTTTGGCTTTTGATTGATGAGCCAGCCGAGCAGAAGTTGACTTTAAGTTTCCAACATAAATTTCACTTTAGTTTCAGGCAGTCAGCTGCCAACTGAGTGACATAGAAATGCACTGAACTGTGGGCATCGCAGATAAAATTATGTGGGTTGCACAGTCAGAAAATATATGGTATCGCATTGCAGGAGATTGGTTATTCATTATAAAAGTGTCTTAAAGTAGGCACTAAAACTTTACCGGACTTGCGGATTCAAATCAACTTTTTAAATAATTGTAAAACCAAAAAAATAATTGCTTCGATTAGTAAAAATTTAAAATTATGAATAAAATAAGTATATTTTTCTTACGTGTGCTTTCCATTTTTCCCTGCTTACGGTACGAGAAAAATATTCTCCCTTCAATTTCATTGATTTCATTCTTGCCAGTCCCCAGCGAAGCATAAATCAAACACTCCCGGCCACTTCATTAGGATTTTACCCCACGTTTCCGCCAACCCTAAGGGAAAATTCAACCCTGGAAAAATTATAGTTTGGCCCATAACCATTACCGCATTTAATATGCATTTTTATGAGCCTTACTTTCCAATAATAATAAGCAGCAGTAGAAGCGGCCGCCATAAGAAATAATGTGGCCCACCCCCACTCATATAAAAAAAAGAGAAAGCACCCACAGATAAGGAGAGAGCACACAAAAGTATGCTATGAAAATCGTAATCATAATCGTAAAGCTTAGCATATATACGTTCCGGATCCTTCTGATTTGTGACTCGCATGTGCGGCATACCAAGAAGGAAAATGGCACAGAAATCTCTGTAATGCCACACATCCACATGGCCTGAAATCGAGCCTGTGGAAATTGCTCAAATTAAATGCAAATACCGAAAAATATTTAAATGTTTCAGCGCATTAAGCTATGTAAATTGTTGTCGTTGCCGCTGTCCGGGGACTGACACGCACTTTCCATTCAATAAAATTGCAACCACACAATGGCACATCAATTTACACGGACTCTCGCACTGAGAGGGTCCCTGTCCCGATAAAAGGGACGTGGGGGCTGGCAAGTGTCCAGATCGCACAACAACATCTGGCATGTTGTCATTAAAGGCCAGGCCAAATGACCCCCCGAAAAACAAAGGGACTGCCCAGGGGATAGCCGGCAGTATACAGTGGTTTATCGTTTGGTGAAAAAAAATGTAAAATCATTTTTAATTTGAATATTATTTGATTAAAAAATATTTGAAGTGTAAAATAGTAAATGAAAATATCCCTAAGTATTTATTGTTTTTACTATCAAAGTATTATCACTTCAAATTATATTAGCAAACAAGAAATAAACTTTTACAATAAAAATTTGGATCATCTTAAATAGTATTTAAAAATCTATTTTGGGTATTTTCAACGGATTTATTTTAAAACAAGTTTAAACAATGAAGAATGCTTTTAGATTTAGTTAAAATTGTTCTACGAATGTCAAATTAAACCTCAAAAACTCAATTAGTTCCCCTGTGTTTACTGTACGGGAAACATGTTCTTTCATTGGACTTCCATCCAAACCACTCGCCACACACGGAGTATCAACAATGTCGAGCGTTAAATGAATGGCAGTTGGACCGTACCACCTCTACAAGCGCGAGCATTTTGCATTTTAATGAGTAAACACAGTGCCGGGTGAAAGGGGGTTAACTAGGGGGTGTTCGGGGTCCGGCAGTACTGGTTGCCCCATGGCGATGGAGGCAGGATCGCTGGTGTGAATACCGCAACGCTGCATATGCAAAGTGTGATTGGTCCAAAAAAAAGGAATGGGAAATATAGAAGGAACCCAAAAAAGTTGTATAGCAAGGATTGCACTTCCTTACCCACACTTTCAATACGAATTTCTGGCGCTTTTTCCTCACCCTTTTTATGGCTGCCCAGCTGGGGAGTTTAGAGGACTACGATTTTCCGCGAACAATTTGTATTTGCAATGTGAAAACAAAATGGCCACCGAACACGGTCAATCCGCAGGACTGTTCCCCATTCTACCCCCTCCTGTGGAACACCTGCTGTTTGATTTGTGTTTTTCGCGCTCAAAAAATAGTCGCTGGTTTTTCTGTTTTCGTTTTCATCGAATAGCCAATGCGGTTAACAGAGAAAAACACTGTGCTAAATACGCTTTTCTGTTGTTTTTCAAACTGCTCTTATTTAAGTTACACATTTTCCGCTGCCGAAAAAAATGTGGGAGGAGGAAAATTATTTATTTCGCTTGGGCAAGCAAATGTTTATTGATTTAGCTCAGTGAAAGTTTGTTTTGCGATTTTCAATTGTATAAACTATCAGGAGCAGAGACAAAACATATGTTTAAATTAATAAACAAAGCGATTTAAGAATTGCCAGAATTTTCCGCATTTTATTCTAGAAGCTTTCGAGAATTCGTGGCTCATTAAATTTCATTTAATTACATCCAAAATGTTAGCCAAGTTAATTATGTAAAAAGCGATAAAAAAGAGCTTTACTCAACCATAAGCAAAATTAATAATTTATATTAATGCAATTTATTGTCAAGTTATGCAACATTAAAGTGTGACAAATGCCGGTGGCATTGATGATGACCAAAACATGTGCTTAAAAACGTGTTAAATATTTTAATAATTTAGTCTGGCGTTTGACGTTTATGCGTTCGGCTAATTTGGTTAGAGCTCTTCTCGAACCATAATCAAATTCAATGACATGTGAAATTTTCACGGATCACTTGACGCCAAACCGAACATTTTCGCCCACTCGAGTGTGAAGATTTTGTGCGTTAACTTTTCATCAAGAGCCAGCGATTATTATTGCGGATAACAACTTCATCGCTCTTGGGTGTGCTAATTGGACCGTGACATGAGTGTGGTTGTGTTTGTTTTTGTGTTTGTGTGTGCCTACAACGCCCACAAAAACACAAATCACAGACTGCGAACTGTGATAAATAACTGCCGCAAGAAAACGTCAAGCCACAGGCCAATTGTACTCGCCGTATTTCGTATTTCCAACAACTCCCGACCTCGCAGTATATATCGTTACCCCGTTCGTTTTCCCGTTTTTGCAATGCAAATCGAGTTGCCTGCCACGCACAGAACGGAGGAGAATGGAGTCTCCGGACTATGGACTATGGACTCTGGGCTCGTGTGCTTACGGGTTCCGTGTACGGATACGGGTTCCCTTTGCGCCGTGCTATGGTATATTGTAATAAACGCAATTTGTATCATGAATTATTACTGCGGCGAACTGGCCGAACGGATGTGCGGACTCAACTCAGCCAAACCGAGTGGAGAACTGAAGTTCAGAGGGACTTGGCCCAAGGAAAATACCTGGAGATACCCTAAGCTAATGCTAAATTCCAAATGATAAAACAATTTAGAATGTAAATATTAGGCAACGCACATGATTTAAATGAGATATCTGGTATTTTATATACATATCGTTTTTACCATGAAATACTGGTAAAATTGATATTAAATAATATCATTTTGCCGAATTCTCTCTCTCAGAGATTGTCTGAATTGGAAAAAGAGAGCAAGAAGCAATAAAAAAAAGGAAACGAGATAAAAAATACTTTATAAACTAATGAATTATACTTTTTACTTTACGAATAACATTTTTACATATTAATGCTTGTTATAAGCCCATCAAAATGCATCTTAAAATCAACATACCTTTCTAAAACCATTTCCTACTTTGTGCAGAATGTAACGAGAGCTGAGTCCAGCAGTCCGGCAAACGACGTTGGTTTGAACAAACTTGGTAAAAATGGTATGTGAAATTGCAATGCAAACAAATTGGAAATAAAATACACACAGGACGAACAGAAAACAAGAGAGAACGCTATAGTCGGGTGCCCCGGCAATCAGATACCCGTTACTCAGGTAAAGGGTGTGCGAGGGAGATGGAGATAGAAACTTTGAACACGCATAACTTTTTAACGAATGGTCCGATTTGAAAAATTTGTTCTACATTTCGATAGGTATTGATAAACACAATAAAACTGCATTTTTACTTTTCCGAAATATTGAAATTTTTAAAATCGTATATAAGCGATTATGGGCGTTAGAGGGGGCGTGGCACCTTTTTGAAACAAACTTGCGCTGCGTAGGAACTCCTAGAATCTGCAGGCAAAATGCCAATCTTCTAGCTTTTATAGTTTCCGAGATCTCAGCGTTCATACAGACAGACGGACAGACAGACGGACAGACGGACATGGCTAGATCGACTCGGCTAGTGATCCTGATCAAGAATATATATACTTTATGGGGTCGGAAACGCTTCCTTCTAGCTGTTACATACTTTTGCACGAATACAATATACCCTTTTACTCTACGAGTAACGGGTATAAATAGAGGAAAAAAGGACAAAACAACGAAAGTGTGGCCACGGAATCCAGGGCCAAGAAACGGCATTGAAATAAATTTTCAGCGTTTAATTTGCCTCAGTACTTTCGCAAAATAGTTCTTTATTAACTTGCCGGACTGGCAGTCAATATATTTTAACTGCATCGAATAAAATGCGCTTCCGCCGATTTAGAGAAATAGTTGCAAAGTGAGGAAAACTAAGCCAATCTGCGGAGATTGAAAGCTAAAACTTTAGCCAACTCTCGGCGTTGCTTAAAGTTGATTTTATGAATGCCAGAGTCAATAATGCCCCAGGGTTGTCCGACAATAAAGTCAGAGCTCAGCAATTTTTCGGCGTCGTCAAACATTTGTGCTCAAGTTTTCCTATAAAGTATCTATATGCTTTTCATACTTATATGTATAAATCTTGCTCTATTGGAGGGTGGAATTTTGGCTTCTTGGCTTCCTTGCTTGTTTACTTTTGTGCTTTTTCGCAGCCGTCGTCTCTGTTTACTTCATACTTATTATTCCATTTGTCGTTTAGTTTTCTAAGAGCTCTTCTTCCTGTTTTGACTGCCCAAATGGGGCGCCATTATTTATCCCTTGGACGCCATTATATTTCTCGCTCTGTGTGTGTGTGAGTGCTTCTTAGTGCAGTCGCAGACGCCGAAAACTAAAAACACCAAACACAAAACAAACAAAATAAGCCGCGTTGGGAGATTTTTCTTTTTTGGACGCAGTGCGCCATCCATCCTGCCGAAATTTCCCGTTTTCCCATCCGTCTGTCGCCATGGCAACATGGTCGCAATAGACGCCATTTTGTTGCCACATCTCTTGGTGGAAATCTGTATCTGTATGTGTGGCTCCATGCATGCGGAGATAGGATAGGCTACGATGGCCGTACTCCTTTGCTCTGTAGCCTGCCTCTAGGCGTTTTGGCCCCCGTGTCTGCCTTTCGTTCCCTGTCTGTTTAAGTTTCTGGTTCTGATTCAGTTTCTGATTCGAACTCAGTTCCTGTTTCTGTTTCTGTCTCTGGCCATGGCCATTTATTTCGATGTTCCTGTCACTTGTCTACTCCGATTATTCGTTAATTCGAAACTTGCCTATTTTTGCCACTCGCGAAAGTTCAACGTTTATTGAACCTTTGCCATTAAAAAACCAAATGGAAAACTGTAGACAAGTGTCGAAATGGACCTAATCGATGGCACAACATTTTTTACTGGAGATAAAGTGTCAAAAGTTTTCATACTTAATTGACAGATTTAAATATGAACTGAGGTTGGCTATTTTATTTTTAAAATAATTGACAGACCACATAACTTTGTACTTTTCTTTGAAAATGCACTAATAAAGACTGAATTATTTAAAAAAGTAATTACTCAAATGTCTATATTTGATATTTAAATTTGTCTTTAAATAAAGTGTTAGCAAACGGACAAGTTGAGTGGAAATTCAATAAAAATTATTTCAATTTTTCCCCAATCAACGCTCAAATTGCGCTTTGAGTGACACTTGGAATATATATTGAAATATATCAATTTTGATTCCTAGCAAAATCGGACAGCTTTACATATATGTATGTATTCGTATTTGTTGTACATATACATACATATGAAGTTTTTTTCTTCCGGAACAAACCCATGTTCAACAATATTTATGCCTGTCGCACTTTACATGAATTCTCCATATTTGTTTTAAGCATTTCTGTGTTAGCCTAAATGCAAATATCCAAATTGATTTCGCTTGTTTAGATGCTTGCCAAATTGAATGGTGGCTAAATTCGTTTCAATAACTTTTCAAATTTTATTAAGTACGAATAAGCCAAAAAGGTCAAGCTCTCGTGGTGGATGTGTATTTTAAAATCTGGTTTATCGAAAGATTTCCAGGGCCATCAAAGCCGCAAAAAGGGAAACCAATAATTGAAATGCAATTCCAATTAGATTGGGAAACGCAATCAAATAGTATGTCAGAGAGAGAGCATGGATTTGCATTTAGACTTCAGCACAAAGCCACGTGTTGGGAAGGTTAAATTTTTCCCCTGAGCACGCGGTATTTGAAGTGACATTAACTCGAAACCTGTTAAATATTCGCCTGCTCGACTGTCACATTGAAAAATCTTAGCCAGGCATCCTGCATCCACCATAGAAAATTTATGTAGCGAAACTTTTTTCAGCATTTTCCCCTCGACTTTCTCTTTTTACCTCCCCTTGGCGGCACTTGGAATTTAGGCCAAAACACTTTTGAAGCTTGCAACATGGCGCAGATGTGGGTTGCAAGTTTACAAATTTTCAAGAGCTGCAGAATCGCGTAAAGTTGGACGAAATGTGACATAAATGATTTTCGTTGGTGGTCGTCGGTGGTAAAGTTTACAAAGTATTTAAGCAAGTTTTGTATCTGTTTTCTACTACAATTACCAAATTATAGAATGTATTTACTTAAATTAATAGTGCAAGCTAATCATGTAAATGCAGTTTGTGGAATCTGAAATCTATGTTTAACAAATTGCAAACATTTTTGGCAGCCTGTCTAAATCGAAGTTGGAATTTAATAATTTGCTTATGCCATATGACATTTTTCACATAATTGATGTAAAATGTACATAATTTATTTTAAAATTAAATCAGAACAGAGCGCTTGTATAAATGATTCACCGTGTAGTCGGCGGCATTTGCCGTAAACCTAATTTAAATAATTTCCATTACGGGCATAGTTGGCGTTGCCTGTGCCTTTTCCCACTCGATGTTCTGCGAAAGCCCAGACTTGCATATAAAACATGAAATTAATGCTTAATTAAGCAAGTTTGTGCCTCCACACGTTACACACACTAGGAATGTATGTGTGTGTATCTTAACTCGATTATTTCTCTAAAGAAGAGGGCACTAAGAAGTTTTCCTCGTCATAAACTTAAATTCTGATTTTCATAATTTATATGCAAGCTCAGCCGTGGGCTATGCTACAATTTTCGCATTAAGCCAGGGTTGCTCCCTTTTAGGGTTGCCATGCCGGCTTTTGTTTTACGGCAGCCAGATGGAGTTTATCACCCAGAGTTGTGTAAAGTTTTTATATGGGAAACAGGTACTGGTTTGACATCGCAAAGGAAGTTTTTATCGCAGCAAAAGTTGACAATTGTAAATAGAGAGGGAATAGATGTCAACTGATGTAACTTTAAGTTTGGTTCTGAACAACTACACCTGAGTTTATTTCACTATACAGAGCAAAAAAAGGTAAACCAGTAGAGATAAGGGGGGAAAAGGCATATATAACCACAAATATCTCAACAAATATAAACTTACTTTTAAAGGTGACTAAAAGTATGCAGTATTGACAAGTATGCAATAAATCCATCAGATTCCCTATCCCAAACATTTTGTTGCATACTTTTAGACACTATTATAAGTGATTTTTAAACCTTGCTGTTTTCTGTGCACTTCATCTTTGCGTTTCTTTTATTATTAAATTTTACTCATAATATTATAAAATAACAAATATTTACTATTCTTTATTGTTGTCATCACAAATTTTTTGAGTGTTTTTTCGCCTTTGCATGCGACTTTCCATTTTTCATGCAGTGCATAAATTTCATGCCATTTCCCTTTTACCACATTTTTCTTGGCAATGTGTGTGTGCCGGAATGTCAAAGCCTTCTGCTCGTACCCTTTAACCCATTGTGGCACCCCCCAACCATTATCCTTTAGGGTGCTATTCCAATGCAAAAAGGACTGCATACATTTTTGGGCAAAACAATGCGCTTGGAAATTTCTAAAACAAACACACACTAGCTCTCCCTCTTTCTATGCAGATATACCCCTCTCTTTCAGTTATTCTATGTCAAATCGTGCGTATTTATTCACAAGGGGCTGAAAACTCATTTTGGTTTCTTTGGGCTTTTTGGGGTGAGATAAGAAGAATTCTAATTGTTACGAGCGTTTTCCTGTTGGACTTGGCGCGAGTCCTTAACAGAAAAAAAAAAAGAAATTAACAACCCAACCCTTTGAATAGTTCTCATCTCTCCAAAAATGCATTCTCTCAGTCAGCAGGGACTCTCCCAATTCTCAAAATCTCTCTATTTCGAGGGCGCATGCCCAACAAACTGTTCGAGTTTCATTTGTTTCAGATTTTAGCATTTCACGTTCCACAGATGTTACTCTCTATATATATTTACCTCTCTTTCCCCCTTCTTCTCCCCTTTCCTTTCTCCTCGAAATTCTCCTCCTATTGGCGTAGCATTTTAAATGAATGAAAAATATTGTCGTAAATTTCTTGTTCACTTGTGCCTTATCCTCTTCCTCCTCTTGGCCTTTTGGCTAGTGCAATGCTTTGTAAAGTGTTTTACATAGTTGAGTTTTCCGCTTTTCTCCCGATTACCGTTACCCGAAACATGTGTGCATCCTAGAATTTTCCTTTTACCTCCGCCCTGCCACCGAATGCCCATAAATTAACTCAAAGATTCTGGGATCTCGTGGAGAACCCAGAAATAATGCGGCATGAAATCTCAAATTTCTTGGCTGAGCGGTTGAAATACTAAACATCAGTACTTAAAATAAGTCATTTAGTGATAAATTCTTAAAGTCTTCATCAAGTGGTTTATTTGCTTCTTTAGCAGGTTCATCCTTTTTGTTTCTGAGTATTTCATAACAAGTTTTCTATTTAACTGTATTGATTGCATCAATAAATTTGGGTACCTATAATTATCATTTTTTCATGACCTATTTAACATAAATCTTAAAATAATTATTGAGGTTCTTAATTTTCCTTTGCATGTTCATTAATTGGAAGACATGCCACTACCAATCCATTGTTTTTAACAAATGCATGATTAATCAGTTTTTCAAAAGCTGGCTGCAGAAGTGTCAGGACACTCAAAGGACATTTTCCGGAATACAGAGAAAGGCTGCGATAATGTGTGAAAGCAAACAGTGTAAATGAAAATCACTCAAACAAAGAGCAGATGCGATAGCGAACGAGAGACAGTTGCAAAATTTATGGAAACTGTTAATTGACTGACAGTTGAAAAGACGAAAGGGGGTCGAGGGGTTGGGGTCACCAGTCGCAGTCCAGAATCCCAATCACCCACACAATGCGGAAATACTGCAGAGAAAACTTTGCTTTTTTTTAAACCATTCCCCGATTTAAATGAAACCAGTGTGGGTGTGTGCGACAACAGTGAATATGTTTCAACATTTCATGAACTTGTACTGGTTGCAAAACCAACTTGGACATTCGGAGGGAAAGCTGTCAGTTGTCTGAACTTTTCATTCGACTCGTGTCAAAAGTTGGGCGTAAAAATGGGGAGGGAAAATGCGGTTTTCGGGTTTTCCGGGATGAAGGACCACCGGTAATCCTAACTTGCTTTACAGCTGCTCAGTTGATGCCTGAATGGATATGGGGACTCTGGGTTGCTGTGGCTTCAATATTTGCTTACTGAGCCACGCTTGAAATGACAGTCAAAGTAGAGTGGTTGACAAAAAATATCACAATGTAAGTGAATAAACACATGGAAAAATCTCATTGAAATGGGAAATCAATAGTTATTATGGTTATTAATACCAAAGTGAAAACAAATTAAAAGTCTGATATTTATACGCATATCGTTTTTACCATACAATACTTGTAAAATTGATATTAGATAATTTCATTTTGCCGAATTCTCTCTCTCGAAGATTCTCTGACTTTGAAAAAGAGAGGATGAAGCAATATGGCGACTTAGACTTTACGCATATCATGTCAAAATTGATACCACATAATAGCAAATTGATCATCGTTTAATATCAAGTTATTTTTGGGTTTAAATAAAAATTGGGCACAATAAATATATTTATAAGGAAAGAGTTTTTTCCTTTGTGTATACAACCTTCTCTGTTGTATCGACCGTAATTGCTTGCGCTGTCAACCAAATATTTGAAAAGCAATTTGCAATTTTATCGCAACAAAAGATGTTGCAAACGAAAACAAGGAGTGACGAAAAATGGTCAGTAAAATTGAAAGAGGGCCAAAGACAGTCAGCACTTTTCCTGTGATTTACGTTTAATGGTCGAAATTGAGTTTTCATGCACAGCACAAAAGGTCACACAACATCACTTCCAGTTGTCTAATTTCTCTTCAGCTAATCGATGACAGTAGAATTGGCAAGGATTGTGTTCTATTTTAATTGAAAATTGAACAGCTTGTATAGATGTCAAAATTTTCGGAAATTCGAAGCTTCTTAAGTAATATTTTCAAGCACTAATTGACATCAAGAAAGTGCTTTGACGCGCGAGAATTAATCCTTGTTTTATCCATTAACCCTCCAGCAAATTCAATTAGTTTAGTTTGTCCATTGTCCGCCTTGATTTTCTCAATTTCCCTGCCAGAATTTCCATAATGCGATTAATTTATTGGTATCATTATGCAGACGCATTTATTTTTCGAGTACCCCCGTAGCACATAATTATGCTTCAACAGCTAAAACATTTTGTGTGCTAATGTGAAAGATTAAATAAGCTGTCGTGTGTTTAATAAATCTCTGGGTAAATAAGGTGTATGCTCGCTAATTGCTTTCGGTGGCTGGGCATTGAAACTGAATATTTAGGCAAGTAGAATGGGTAACAGTTGTCGATGATGTTATATTGGTTTTATATTAATTCGATTTTGGGATATGTGTATTAAGCTTTTTGTCATATTTTAAATTGGATAATAATATTATTATATTGAAAAATAATTAAAATGTTTCCACTTACCATTATGTCCCATATTGGTGATGATGACCCAGAAATCGATGGTCTTCTCCGGACCCAACTCCTCGTAGTCCCACTTCTTCTTGACTCGCACAGCTCCATTTGTTTCCACCGTCACCCAGGGATTGTCATCCCGGATCTTGAAGGTCTCCTTATCGGTTTCCTTTTCCAACTGGAACACCGACTTTCCCTCGGTATCGCCATCAGCCTCGGTGAATTCAATCCGCTTGGTGGGTCGAACAGCTCGGGTAACTCGCCTCTTCTCGCGGTGATGTGAGTGATTATTCACATCATCGTGTTCCAGGTGTTGCATTATAAACGACACTGGTTCGGCAGCCAGAAATTCCAATAGAACCTTCGCGGGCTTCGCACTCAACAAGCTGGGATATCTCAGATCGTGGGCTATCACCTCGATGAGGAGTTCATTTGAGGTGGGCTCACCGGCCAGCATTATTTCGCCAGTTTGGGGGACAATAATCACGACATTGCTGGGTGACTTGAGCCGATAGGCAATCTTATCCCCATCAGCATCGGTGGCCTCGACTTTTCCCATGATCGCGAATCGCTGGTATGTCACACTGCTGTTGCTCTCCATACTGACCGATTTCTGACCGGCAATGGCGAACTTGTAGTCCAGCGACTTGAAGATCGGCCTATTGTCGTTTTCATCCAACACAGAGATCTGTATCTTGGACACTGTCTTGTCCAAGCCATCTACATCCGAGGCTTCCACGGAGAGATCATAGTGAGCGCGCTCCTCCCGATCCAAAGGACGATTGGTGACCAGCCAAACGCCGGACTCGTCATCGCCATTTATCACCAGGGACTTGGCACTGATTTGAACATTCCTATTGGCCTTCCGCTCCTGCAGGGCAAACGCGTCGTCCACGTTGCCGTCGATGATGGTGTAGCGCACCTTCTTGGGCGTGGCCAGCTCTTCGTCCAGGATGGAACCACTGAAGGCCTGCATCAGGGGCACTCCTCTCACCCGGGTGCCCGCCGGCTGATTCTCCCTCACTTCGCCGCTGGCATCGAGTAGCGAGCCCGAAAATCGCAGCATATCGTTGCGATGCATCACGAACAACTGAAGGTTGTGGGTGTTGGTGACATTGGGGGTTTGTTCAACGACCACCAATTGAACTGGACGATTGACGAGCGGCGATATGTCCGCCGTGGTCATCACCACACCATCCTCCAGTACCGTGAAGTACTTGGAGTAATCGCTATCGAGCATGTGATAGGCGGCTCCTCCGCCGGCATGCGAGCTACCGTTTATCCTGACGGGATGGGTTTTGAACTTCTTGATGCTGAATCCAGGATAGGTGTCGTGGGGCAGCACCAAGGACATTTCGCTGTGATGCGACGGCGACTTCTCCACGTCTCCTGGACTGCCGGCCAGCATGCGAGCCGCATTTTCCGCCGACAGGCCAGCAAATGTGGTCTCTTCGATGGCCAAAATTAAGGGGAGGGATATCAAAAATATCGCGCAGGTGTATATGTTAAGTCGGTTATCGGTTATATACCGTTGCCTGAGCTCATTCAGGCAACGTCGTGCCGCCATTTTGCCGCGGCACTTTCTGATCCTGTTTGCTATCAACACTTTTTCCGTGACTTTCCCTTTCTATTTGCCTCCTCTTCAGTTGTGGACTTTACACTTAACACTTGACTTATTCATGGGTGAATTCCTTTTGTCCAGTCTCCGCTTTTTTCCACTGCTGATCAATACATTTCCATTGTTTTGCTGTGGGTGGCGCAAGCTGAAACGAAAATTGATTTGTGGTTAGTAGCAGTTCTCGGTACAGGTAAATATTTATGGGCATTGTGTAAAGTTTATGGGTCATTGAAAGTGAATAATTTATGCTCCAGGTAAATAAATAACATTTGGGCAGCTCTGCAAGGTTTAGTCACGAATGCAGAAAGTTGGTTTTATGTACCAGGAGTATAAATATTTAAATAGGTTGAAATTAATGTAGCTATAATATTTGGGACATTGATTTTCATAGCCAAAGAAGTATATTGAAATGTTTGAAGGAAGCCTGGCGCCCACATTTTTACAGATTATGTAAAAGTTGTCAGTTTGTTGTTTATTAATACTTATCGAAATGTTGAAGAAAATTTTAAAATCGGACAGTCCATTAAAGAAATAAAAAAGGCCCCTAGATGGAGCCAGCAGCTTTGACGAGAGCGTGTCTCCATCTCCCTCGCACTCCCTTAAGCTGAGTAACGGGTATCTGATATTCGTAGTAAAATTTTCAATTTTATTCGATTTATTATCCCGTTGATGTAAGACTATGTCTTTTTGATTAAAATCAGTCACTTTTTGTCCCAAAAATTTTCTGAAAGTACAACCACAAGTTTTAACTTAAAACTGACAAATTCCCTGTATTCATTGTAAAGCTTACACGCTAATTAAACTTTAAGTCTGTAAATTGAAAATGTTGACGAGTTTTTGAGGCTGTGCCATCATCAGCACCATCACATCATAACCAGCAGCTGAGCCCGAGAAAATTGCCAACTTTTCACTTTTTAATTGCTGTGTGGCAGGCAAGGACCGACGCTCTAAGAAATCCGAAAGTGTTTTACAAAGCGAAAACTTTTTAATGATATTAGTAAAAATATTTAATATTCAAGCTATTTTGGCAGAGGTAAAGGGAATGGCCACATTGTCACAGTCTGTTTCCGTCAAGGACATTCCCAGGATGTGGGATTTTCGGTTGGTTTTTGATGTTCCCCCGGCATGCTCTACATAACGCCTCAGCAATTGCATTGTCCTAGGTTCTGGGTAATTTTGTAGAGCCCTTACATTTCCACCCCCTAAAAATATGTGCCACACATGGCTGGCCTTGAAAACTAGAAATTTCATTGAGAATATTATTTTAATTACCCCATGTGCAACACGCCATGTCTGCCCTACGTCCCTCTAATCCGACAATGCCACGCACCCTGTAATTTCGCTACCTAATACTGGGTAAGTCGGAAAAAGGTTCTTTCCCTTTTAAGCATTTTTCAAACAGCTGCGCAGGCGCCACTGACTTTTTGGTTATTGACCGTTTCGAATACATCCCAAATGTGTTGACAATAGTTTTATTTGCTTTTTACGCTGTCTCATCAGCGAGGAGGATTTCTGGTCCAACAATTGTAGGGGTGACACAGAGTGGGGGTTATAGTCGGCTAATGATCTTATAACTAGCCTGACTTATTATTGGGTGTGACCGGAATTCGATGACAAATGATTACATAGGTAATTTCTAATGACTGATGAAAAGGAAATTACACGTGTGTTATATTACAAAAGAAATAAGCCTCTCGAGCCTGATATATTAAATAACATTAATTTGAAATATAATCGCGCTTGTTTAAATGCTTTAAATTGGCTGTGAATGACTACCAGACTACTAAAAATTAAACATCGACTTTTCTGCTAATTTTTAATGGTCCCCAAACTCGAATCACATCAGTTTAATTCTCACCTCTTTGGGTTATCTTTCTTGCGGCATCTTAATTGCAATTAGCTATGAAAATGTTTCCAGCAGCCGAGGGAGATAATAAAACGAAGACTTTGGCCCATATCTGCGCGATCTGCTAATCAGTTGACGGAGTTGACTACCAAACAAATTATAGAAATGCCAGCCATTTGCATAACCCGCTTCTGCCGCTAATAAACCCATAGTTTCGGGGGTAACAAGCCCCAAAATATGTAAGTCTTATAAATCATTTACAATTTGTTTGGCAAGAAAAAGATTTTGTCTACTCGGCTTCCAACTGAATCATTTCTTTGTCTTTCCTAATTTGATTGGCGGCAGCTCTTCTGCGTGTTAAAATTCATTTGAAATACCCCAGTCTGCGATTAATCAAAACACAGCTCAGTTTTTGTCTCTTCAAAAAGTTGGTCTCGTCTTTTTATTTTCCATAGTGTCACTTAATTAAAAGCGAAGATAAAACGTGATTCAATATGGTGAATAAAAGCGTCCCTATATGCATAGCTCTACATTTCGGCATAAATGAATATTTGATGCTGGAATTCCGTGTGTTTTATATTTATATATTCAAGCATTCGATTGATTGATGCGTCATGGCAGCCAAAGGGCAGGCAAGAGAAAAAGGTAAATGAAATGCATAAATATTTGGAAGCCACGATGGAGCTTCGCTTGATGGAAATGTATCTTTGAATTTGACATAAAGTTCAGTTAGTGAAATCAATCTGGCTTACTTTCTAGAAAGCAGAGATAGGATTCCAAAAGCTGGTGGAAACAACAAACAAAACACGAGACACGCCCCCACAGAGCATCACCTTGGGCTTTCCCCACATTAGAGTCATTTAAAATCGATTAAATATCAATGCCAGTAGACCACCTGCCGTGTGTTAACCCGAAAAGAACTCGAGTGTGAATACGTTGACGAAGAGACATCCAAAGGTGTATTCATGCTCGAGGCGTTGCCGGTTTATTGTTTATTAGACTTTTAACCGCTGGCAACAGTTTTTAACAAGTTTCAGTAGCAAAGCTCGTAAAATATCCACCCAGCTGCATAAATTACTGTTGCGCCGTCCTAAAATTTCCTGGAGTGAATGACAACCGAATGTTGGCTAATGAAGCTTTAATTGTCTTCGATATATTTGCCTCTCGTTTCGTGGTTTTATCTGTGCCGATTGCCAATGGTTTATTGATTTCTCCTTTGTATATTACCCAATGGCATGCAATTAAAATTCACATTTTCATATTTTACGTGCTCACTCCTCTCACCCGCACCAACAAAAGTTGTCGTCATATTTGATCTGACGATTTCTTTGACGCTTTCCACTCACTTTTATTACCAAAAAGCCATTTTTGTTTTTGGGCCTTTGTTTCTAGCATTCCACTTTAGTACTCAATGAATGGGAAATTGAATTTTACGAATTGCTTCGGTCGAATAAAGGTTATTAAATATTTTTTATTGGCCAATAAATAAAGTAACTGGAAAAGTTTTCAGGTGCTCAGATTTTTGAAAATAAAATGCATTATTAAGTTCTTATAGAAATGGAAAATATCTAAAATATTAAAAACAACTTTTGGGGTTCTATATTAAGTTCACCCTTATAATTATAAAAAACCCCTAATATTTCCCCGAAAATGATAACCATTTACAACTCATTTCCCTAATCAAGGTCAAAAAACGCAGTTCCTAAATTCCCAAAAAAATATTAAATTAAACATTTTTACCAGGAACTGCGGGCAACCCCAGAAAATTATGCAAATAAAAGACAAAACGGGGGTTCTAAACAAAAGCCAGCCCTAAATGGAACATGATGAGGGGCTCGAGTCCCTCATGTGCAAGTCCACTCTATCAAAGGCGATGAGACACATTCGGCTTGAGGAGATTTTTATTATTGTGCCACCAGAGCGCGTGGCACTCGACACACAACAATGGCCAAAAATCTCCCCTGCCAGGTAGAAATTTGAAAATGAATAGAGCGCCAGACAGAGGGGTGAACAGAGAACACACTTCCGATTTTCGATTTTCTCTCCTCGGGAGGGTCGAAAATCAGGTATGTCCCTCCGCCTAATGTATCCGGCCAGGGCGACAGAATGGATGACAGGACAGGAGCAAGCAAAGTGCTTCATCAAATATGAAATAGGCCGAGCCAACCAAAAATTGTCATCCACATGGACGACCCTCCCCTCCTTTCGGGTGACAATGAAAAATTGAGCAGACAATGATTAATTGGCCGGCGCTCGGTTGTTTTGCTATTTAAATTGAAGCCAGGCCGAAAAATAAAATGCACGAGTAATTTTCAAAGATGAAATTCCCCTGAAATCGGCTGAAACTCATTAAATCGCAGAGTCCTGCGTGTATTTATGGCCTGTCAACACTTTCGCCAAAGGATGGCGAGCGGAAAATGACTTTGGCATGCAAATATCGCATTCGGTTTCTGGTCCCCGGGCTATTGTCTCAGACCGAGTCATAAATAAAGTCATTACGCACTCGTCTCTTATTTATGCTTTTTTTTGTGCCATGCGCCAAAGGATCTTTGCATGCGATCCAAATATTTGCATATCACAAGGAGCCCGCTTGCAAGAAGCGTAAATACCCGGTAGCCAGGTAAGAAAAGGGAGGGAAGTACGGGGAAAATGAAGGCGTGCACACACTCCACGTAAAGAGTAACCCGATACTCCTCCGATGTCTGGCAACAAATTATGTGTTAACACATGGGCAGCGTTTGGTGACACGCCTCCTCGAGACCTCAAGACTGGTTGGTTGGTCAGGGAAAAAAGAAGAAACCTGCCCTGCTAACTGGAATTTAGCGATAATGATAACTCAGGTAGCTGATCACAAAACGGCTGTAGAAGTGCGGGGAATGGGCTGGGCTCATCTGATAATAGCTGGGATGCGTGGCCAGCTTAAGATGTTGGGTAATCATAGCTAAAGTGCTTGCACTTGGAAAAAAAAACACTGAAGAAGTTTTAGAGTTTTAAAAATTAAAAATATTATAGTAACAAAAAGTGATATGATAATTTGTTAAATCATTTTTAAACTGAATTATTTAAGACAATTCACAATTTTCAAAGCAACAACTCGAAACTGACTAATCATAGCCAGTAATAACATCAGATAACCCTAAGAGCTAATAGCTACCGACCGCAGCTATAAGAATCTAATTTCCAACGAAAACAAATCGAATTTTCCTGTATTTACAATAGTTGGCTTTGCCGACCAGAACAATTGGCCATTATAATGTCATTAACTGGTGCCCTGGAGGCATAAGAAAATTTCGCTTTGTCCGCCTTTTGCCATGTAATAACAATTTTAGTTGATCAAAAGTGCTTTTTGGCTTGCAGCGAACAGAATATTGCCGAAGCTTTTAAGCAATTAAATGTAGGACCTGCAGTTCCGTCCGATCCGATGAAGGAGAGGCAGAAACCCTTTTGTTGCCGTCTTGCTTCCCGGAATTCACCGGGGAGAAATTAACTTTTTATGCCCCGCCTGCGAACGAACGTCTGGAAGGTGTTGAATAGAGGTAACGCCTTAATTAAATTTGCAGACTTTTGTCTGGCTTTTTGTGGCTGTGAGGTATATTTTGCGTGCACAAAGCGAATTCTTCGATGTGCCATTAAATGGGCAAAAGTGAGGGGATCTGGGTATGCAGGTCTTCAGACCGGCAATTGTTGATTACTTTCAGTTGGAAAAGACGATTAAGCAATTTCGTGTGTTTGGATTAACATAGCGTTCAGCATGCAATGGCTAAGAAGATTGCCAGTGAACTACACTAACAAAATACCCTGGAAAAGAAATTAGAAGGATTATTTTGAAATAAATAAAATCCCTCAAAAGGAGTAAGGCAGACAAAAAATTGGTTTATGAACCACAAGCAATTAAAACCAGACACGGATTCGTTTTAATCCGATTTAGATGGGCGTAAGCCAAATATTCACACACGAGATAGCAAGAAATTTAGCAACTTCTAACATACCTCTCCACAACTTTTCCTGTTCGGAAACATTTCAGCCAACGAGAAATGTTTAACAATGGAACTGAATTAAGCATGAAATGTGCCAAAAACTTATGAGTAGAGAAGCAACTGAAATACATTCGAGCAACAAGAAGAAAGGCTGGCACAATGCCAACTGCAAAATCCACAACCTATGACTGTCCGACTAAAAAGGGGAAGTACCGCACCTCCTGAACAAAGCCCCGCCACCCCATTCATCACCTTCCGCTGCACTTCCGGCGTCATCGTCAGCGCAAAAAGTGCAATGCACTAAAATTGAATTAAACCAAAAACAAATAGAAGACAGAATTGCAAAAAGAAATAAAAAAAAATACAAAACAAACAATGTAGAACGTAGAATGCAATCGATGAGAGGGGAAAAAGAAACAAAATCAATTCAAAGGTGAGAGGGTGACTCGGTACAGTGACCGTCATAAGCAAGAGGACATTCAACTTGCCGGAACACTGAAAAAATTACTCACATGCTTAAACTCTCTGTTAAACGTGATGATGCATAGTTAACGGAATGCAAAAAAATATTTTATGACGCCTTTCCAAGTTATTTTTGATGAATTTTGAGATATTAATAAAAGTAATAGGTATTTTGAGGAACCATATTTTTATATGTAACTTGGGGTTCTTACAATCATTTCTCCCTGTGCACCATGGGGTGGCTGCATTCATATGTGTGTTTGAAAATAGGCAGAATATAGCATCAAGGTTAAATATTTGCATTTTTCCCTGCTGCGCGAAATCGCACCCGTGTATAATTGTCGTTTATTTTATGGAATCGACTGTGTGTGTGCCACATTTGAAAGCCCAAAAGCCTCGAACGCTAATTAAATTGAGACACAATCCGCCGCATAAATGGGCAAATGGGGACGAGAATTAATTGGAAAGCATTTCCAATCCGCTAAAACAATAACAGCGTGGTGTAAATGTTTTAAAGCGTCCCAAGTGGGGATAAATGCGGCAATTGGAACACCTAAATAAATATCAGATGCGAGAATAACGCCCCTGGGAAGATGTTTCTCCCGGATTGTGTGGTTATCGATTGAAAAAGGTGTGTGTCCGTAGTATAAATTAAAAAAAAAAACAACAATAGAATGGCAATGCGTACATTAATTGAAGCAATATTATTATAGTCAGCGCTAGAAATAACATTAAATATGCGAATAAATAATGAAGTAGGGGATTATTCCTGATGAGTAATTTGGAATGCTAAATTGCATTTTGTTTGGCGTTCATAAAATGGTATGTTGCTTCTGATAATGTTATTTATATTTGTATACCAGTTATTGAAGGGTTATTGAATTCTATGAAAAGTAGAAAAATAGTTATAAGAAAGCTCTTTTGATCATATATACTTGATCCTGATCTATTAAGCTATGAAAGCTACAAACTTTGGATTAAGTGTACAGATATAAGATATATTCCTTATAAGTCCTATCAGTTTAGTAACATTAACTACCTACTCCGAACGATTTATCGATTTCCGTTGTCTGGTATTTTCCACGTCTCCAATCTATATCTTCCCTTTTCCCTTTCTCCATCCTTTCTCTTTGTTATTTCACGTGTTTATGCGCAGTCACGTTGTTGCTGTCGCATATCGTCTTCGTCTCCTCCTATTGTTGCTGCGACTGCCCTGAATGAATTTTACATTTTTATAGCGCCCGGTTTCGTATGTACGTTCCTCTTGTTCCTGCAAGTGAATTGTGGATCACCCCTCGTGTTCATACATCTGCATTTTTTTTGTGTTCCTACAGATTTGTCACAAGTATTGCCGCACACGCCGCTCCGTTTCCACTCTTTTTTTCTGCCATTTGTCGTCACCACCCTCAGCTGCCCACCCCCGGAAAGTCTGTCCTATTCCACTCATGTTCTATTCCAGTCAGAAAAAAAAGTAACTAAAAACTGTAACCGGAATTTTTTAAAAATCTAATTATTTGTATTGACAGGGAAGGAAAAATATTTTCATTAAAACAAGCCAATCAAAAAATGGTGATAAACAAGAAAGAGTTCTTGAAAAAATTAGCAAACCTATTCACCAATTACTATCTTACTATTTTTAATTATTTTAGTAATTTCTTTTATAAATATGGATTTTTATTTTTAAATGAATTTTTTTCTTCGATTTGGCTGTATTTTTTTGAGTGCACTTTTGCTTTTGTGCAATAAAAAGGATACGATGCGCGAGCGCACACACATAAATATCCCTGGCACACACTCTCGCAGCCACACACACAGACGATGCCGGAACTGTTGTCAAAGGAGGATGTGGATGGCCGCAGGGGGAGGAAAATGGGATGGGGGGTCGGAACTCAGAGCGGGATTCATTCAGCGGACGGAGAAGAACCGCAGCAACCGGCAAAGAGGGCAATCACCCGACCCGAGACATCGGATCACAGAGTATGATTCCTGCTTGGGGTTGCAATTCCTATTGATTTTCCATTGTTTTTGTTGCCGCTGCTGCAGTGCGGCAAAAAGTTGCCACAAGATTTAGGAGCTTCCCCGTTTTGGTTAAATGAGAGAGCCCCCACCCCAATCAGCTCTTCTTTTATTTGCCACCCGCAGCTGTGGCTTCGTCTCCAATTTGTTGCAAGTGCCACTTGGCAAAAAATAAACTAACCCCATGCATCCCGACATCGCCATTTGACACAGTATGCAGATTAGCTGCTAATGCCCCCCTCAATATCTCTCTGTACTACATAGAGATCTCTCTGGATTTCGCTCTGCAGCACTCCACTCAAGATTGATTGATTGTCAAGTGGATGTGGGAGTGGGAATAGGTGGTTGTTTTGACCCTGCTGGCTGCTCTACAATTCCAGAGCAAATGCAATTATTCAGAATATGAGTTGCTGTAAGCTTATTAGAGTTATAAGCTTAGCCCTTAGGGGAACTGAAGAAGCCCATATACTTCATATCCGACAAATGCGTTATTTGTTCAAGTCATGACAGGGACGATTCATGGGGAAAATACTTTGAAGCTTCTTTCACTCCCCTTATCATGAACTTTTTATGCATTAATTAATTGTTAGTACATAAAATTAGATTTTGGTTTTAATATTTAATAGTGAAAACCCGAATCAAGCTAAAAAATGCAATAAACTCCTCTGTTTTTTTAATTTATTCGTAAAACACTATAAAATCTCTCGTCCGCTGACGGGGTGTCTGCATTTAATTGCTGTTGCCAGCTAATAAATTTTAATTGTCCTCAATTAGCAACGGAATGCAGCGGAAATTATAGACAGAGCCCGAAAGGTTGCAACTCTTTTATGCGAGGCCTTCGCCAGCGTTTAAACTAATTTTTTGCCGCCCTCGGTCGGAAGTTGTTTGCGCTTTTATGGGGCCTGAAAATTCCATTAGAAATGACATATTCGTCTATGCCACTCAAGCGAAGACAGTGAGGCTCAATTAAAGAAGGCAGGGCCGTAAATGCTGCACATTTGGCGAAGGCAAAGATCATATTTCCAAGTGGACTGCCCAAGTTGACCCTTCTTTCCCATTGCAGCCTTCATCATCATCATCTCGTAAGCCTCACACATGCTGCTCACATGTGCCCGCCGAGACGAATGCATTAAGCAGAAATTTCATTCATAAAGATTTCATTTCATTTCGTTTTTGCCCTGCCTCAAAGAGACCACAAGGCGTTGGCCTGGACCGGCAAAATAAGTGCAAGACGACCCCGAAACGAAGAAGATTTATTGCACAGGGGCGTAGGTAGCGCCTTTTCAAGGGGGTCATAAAAACCAGATGCCGAAAAATGAAGAAGACGAAATTTGTCAAAAATGTTAAACTCACACTGTCGGAATATTATATTATTTTTCAATAACCTAAACTACGGGTAACTCGTTTAACAAATAATTTGACTACAAATAAATAGCTAATTTAGGGGACAGAAATAAATAAATTTGTAAAAAAGTTTTCCGTTACTTTTCCCACAAAACTTGGAAGTTCCCTGGGAGAGCAGAACCCCTTTTACGAAGCCCCTGCTTGGAGCATCTCAAAGGAGACAGCTTCAAATTAAAATTCGAGCAGCTTAAACAACAATATTATAAATGAGAAATTGTTTAAATATTTGCCACACACGAATGCCAAGCATGCAAATTCATTGAGCGCTTGAAATTCTCAATTTCACAATTCGCTTTACTGCAACTCAAGGAATGCAACATGGGGCATTAAGGAAATTATTATTGTGTACCTCGATTTTTGCAGAAGACGTGCTTTTTTGGTCGCCAGCTCTTCAGTTCTCCTGGGCTAGGGTTCAAATAAATTGCTTTTGACTTGTCGCTTGAGTGGAAAATTGCACCAAACGGAAATTGAGTTTGAAATTAATAATTTCAGACCTTTTGCCATGCTGGCTGGCGGTAAAAGTGCCGAAAAAAATTAATTGAAAATGCTCTACGCAAAGGAAGTTGCCAATTTCGGATCTACCTTTGTTTTTACTTATCTTTTTTGTTACTTTGCATAAGCAGAAAAAGTTGCTGCCTTGCCTTGCTTTCAATTTAACCGCAAAGCAATCTCAATCAATCTCAATAGTTATTGACCAGACAGGCGGCCCCCCGTCGCATTTTCTATATCCACCTACCTAAGAGTCCAATATTTCACGTGCTTTTTTCGCTTCTCGCGCCGCCGTCGCCATCGATCAATGAATCTTCGACGGCGGCGCGTTTCGACCGCAATAAGTCAAATACGAGGCCAGCGAGCTTCATTATGTTCAAAAGCCCAACCGCAGAAGGGAGCCAACCTCTTCTCGCCAATAGCAACAGAAAAAAAGATATACTACAGCAACATCAACTCGTCTTGGCCCCGAAAGGCAAGAACAATGCAGCGCAGATAAGTCAATTATATTGACTTGGCCAAGAACTCTGTGAGGCTGCCTGTCTGGGGCTTTTAAGGTGGCAACCAGCTTTTTGCTGCTCCTCTCACAGTTCCCACAGTCGAAAGTTAGCGTCACCGTCGCTTCGTCTTCAGGTTTTTTTCGCTTTTGGCCTGAACCAAGGCGATAACATCGACGCTGTTAATGGCAAATGGCAAGCAGTGGGATAAAATATTTCAAGGAAATATTTAAGAGTAGTTTTAGCTTGTCTAAAGTTTCCTAAATATTAAGTTGTGAATACACAAATCTGTTTTTTAAAAGCAGGAGTACATATTTTTAAATTTCCCTGTTTATTACGCCTGTTACACTTAAAACATTTAAGCTATTATTTAAGTGTTACACAATTAGTTTAAACTTTAATTTAATAGTTTCCATATGTTATTTATGTTTTTTCACTTTGCAAATCACTTTAGACCCACAGTTCTTTCAACTCGTTGAATCGCCTTTGCCACACTTTGCTCAAAAAATATCTTTCGGCCAGACGGTGTTTTATTATTTTCTCGACTGGCACGTAGATTTATACTCATATTTATTTTTTTCCCCTTATTTAATTTTTTCCGAATTGTGTAGCATCTTCGGATCGCTTTGAGCTTTTGGTCTTGGCTCTTTTTTGTTGTTTGTGGACGTCCAGAGTGTAGACGCAATTTACTGATTACATTATTGCCCGCAAATTGCTAGATTATAGTTTGCTTTTTGCCTGCAAATTATTGCTGTTATTATTGACTGACAAATTATAGTGATTAGTTTTTCATATTTTTCAATAAAATGGAAATAATTTCGTGTGGGCAATTTCGGGCTTAATATGTGAGAAAGGTTCGCTGACGAAGAAGAAAGAACTGGATAAAATATATTGCAATAGCACTTGAGTTAGTTTTGTCATTAAAAGAGACTAAGGAAAGTTTCAGTTCACTTAAAATTTGATAATATAAGAAAAACAGGGTAATATAATTATTAACATTTTCCAAAAGTACCATATTCTTATAAAATTTTAGAGTTTCTAAATCTATTTCCGGTTCCCGGCGACAACTTATAAAAATATCAGCATTTCTGCAATTTCCCCTGTCATATCTGGGAGATAAAGTATCTCAGAGCTGTCCTTTCATTTTCCCTGAGTCGCATTTAAGCAGATTTCTTTCGATTCACCCTTCATTTTGCCTTTTTTCAAGCCCATCGCGACAAAGCAAACATGAAAGCGGAGACTAGGAAACCGGCAAGAAGCTCGCAGCGAAAGCAAATGGCCGAGGAACAAGTGCAGTCCACATGGCGGAAATCTCTCTTGGACTCTCCCACAGTTTCCAGAGAGCCAACGGAAAATCTGCAAAGCTCACAGAGTTTCCACGCTCTCTCTCTCTCTAACTCTCTCGGCGAAAAACCAACCCCCCGAGAAAATACCAAACTCAGTGTGCAGAGTCCTGCCAATTTTCCTACTGGGAAACTATGTTGGAGTACTACGAGTTCGTATTTTTGCTGATAAGCGGCCGCCGCTGTTTTCCTTTCCTTTCGGTGGGGGGAAGGAGAAGGGGCAGAACATAATTGTAGCTCCAGACGAGAGGGGGAGCACGGGGATTCGATCGATTTTTCATTCTCCCCAAAAAACAGAGCGGGAGCTCGGTCCAAAAAGAAATTGCTGCATACGCACAGGAGCAAAAGAGCCCAGCGGCTTCTCGGGCTGGGGCTCCTCTCTCTCTGTATTGGTGTGGGTTTCACTGGCTGTGTGTGTGTGTGTGCGGCGTGTATGTATATGTCTAAGGTGTGTTAACCTCAAATGCTTAAGCACACACACACACGAAAGCATCGGAACCTAAATCAAGTGGAATTGTTTAAAAACCAACATAACAAAATGTTAATGTTTATTAGCTTTGCTCTTCACCACAAAAAAAATCTTTGCTAAAGGAAACTTAAAAGGTTCCCTATTTTATTTAGTAAACCTTTTTAAAGAGGGCTGCTTTGCCTCTCATTTATTAATTCTTCGTTTTTTTTTTTAATATTTCTCCATTGAGTAATATTGTTGTTATAATAAACTTTGTTTTAGCTTTATGCTTACTTTAAGTTTTATTCGAATTTCTTTACGTTGTAAACTTCAGCTACTAATCCCAGTTATTGATTTTTATCGAGTGCCTGTGTTTTTACTACTATAATCTCTTTTGAGACTTAAAACCCGGTTAACTTTACGTTTATTTGCTTTTAGTTTCCATCGACACTTTTGCACAGTGGACACTGACACGCACACTTGGATATATCTTATATATATATATATATTCCTTTGTGGTATATGTTGTATTTTCTTTGTTAAATTTATTTCTTATATCCAGCTTTCTTGGGCAGTAAAGAAATTCGTATTAGCTTTTCTTTATGGACTTTTCCGAATATATTTAAATTATTTTCGCTGTGCCCATTTCGCACACAAACACACATGCACTGAAACACGCGACGCGAGACACGCACACAGCCGCAGCAAGCGTATAGAATTTTTCACTGCGCCTATGTATTCTGGGGGTGGTGGGCGGTACGGTATATGAATGTGTGTGTCTCTGTATATCCTTTGGCGCGGACCAAACTGAAATTCAAAAGACTGGAGACACCGCCGTCGTCGTCGTCCTTCCACGAGCAACTCAATCGACACAATGAGCCCAGAGCATATTGGAAAAGTCCTCACAACTGATGGGAGAGCGAGATGTCTAGGCCAACTGAATTTTCCACCACCAAAAAAACATGTGAAAGCAGCGCTGCAGAGAGCAGGGTTCTCCTGTTCAATGAGTGGGCGCAGAGAGAGAGAGAGAGAAAGACAGGAGGAAAACTCTGCGAAGGGAAAACTCTCTATCTGGCTCTCCCCGAATCATATGTTTTCCATCCTATCCAAACTGTGAGCCTACAGATTCCATCTCCTCCACAACCGCAGTGGGAACTTCCTGACTTCCTACGTTTCGTTTATAGCTAACCTCTGAGCCAACTCTCCCCCGACCCCCACCCCATCTCGTCCTTGGGCCAATAGGTGTTGCTGTTTATCTGTATTTGTGTAATATCCTGTAGTTTCATGAGTTTCCGTTACACTCTTTACGTGCGTTATATTTTTACACTTTTTTGAGGGGATTTTTTTGGCAAGCGATGCTCGGAGTTGATGAGTTTGTGGCTAGGTTTTTGTAAACTTTTTAAGGGTTTTGCAAAAGTTTCGAGTAATTTAAGTAGAAGGCTTAAAACATGAGAAGTGCTTTTTAATAATTTTCAGAAAAAAACATGGTAGACAATTAAGTGGAATTTATTTGCTCCCAAAAAAGTGCAACCGCTCTCAAAAAATTGGGCAATGTAATTTATCAAATCATCATGAGTTATTATAAATGTATTTTTTTTTTATTTTTTTAGTTTTTTTGTTGTATTTTTAAAAAATTAAATTAAATACTGTATTATTTTCAAGTTAGTAAATACAATACTGTAAAAATGAATTAATCATTATATTATCTTTTGCCTCATTAAAAACCGCAGCTGCCGTAACCAATCAAATTTTATATTTCCATAGCAATTTCCAAATTTCCAGCCCACTTCCGCCGGAATTCGCGACACACCCAAACTATAGGAGCCAGCACTAAAATAAAATCAAGTAGAATAAATCAAAACTGCTCGAGGCAAATGCAAGAGTCATAAATACTCCTTTTGCATGAATGAGAAAATAAAATGAAATTTGCATTTGACTGCACACGACGACGTCGAAAATTATTTGCCAGCAATATACGGTTATTTAAGGTTGAGCCCGACAGTTATGCACACAATAAACGCTCTGAAGTTCGTAAAGGACGCAACAGGAAGTTGGCCAAAAACAAAAAAAAGAACGGGAAGAAGAAACAAAAAACTTAAGAAAAAGGAAGGAAGCACGCAAAATGCGCGCCATATGATCGAGGGAAAAAGAGTGGAAATATGGGGAGAGCAGCGAAATGGGAACACGTCAAGTGGGAAATGCAGGGAAGTCGAAGAAAACCCCCCGAAAATTGCCTCTTTCGTCTTAGAGAGTCTGCGTTGTTTACAACTCACTCACACACACTGCGATAATTTTACAAACACCAAGAGACACTCACACCCATACCATGAGAGGTCTTCAAGTTACCGTTACGCGTTTCCAACTGGAATTAAATTGCGAAAAAAAGACGGAGCTAAAATTTCAAAACACACCGAACGCGAAGCCAGCAAACGGAATTCTGAGTGGAACCTTTGAGATATTATATCCAAGGAGCGGTCGCGGAACGCAACGGCAACGGAACACAGCCCCTACCAACAAAAATGCAAAAAAATAAAGGAGAAGAGAGAGACGACACGAGAGAGCGAGAAAGAGAGGGGTGCACAATTTTGCAGACATTTGGCGAATGCAATTCTTTGGGAGGGGGCAGCAAAAAGAGGCAAGCGAAACCCCGGATTAGGGAGCCCCCACGAATTTCCGTAATTAAGCAGCCAGTAATGCATGAAAGGGGGGTGCTGAAAAGTGTGGAAAATGGGCGGGAAAACTAAGGGAAAAGGGCCCAAAAGGCAGCACGAGAAAAAAGGGTAAGGCGGTTTTAATTTCAAATTCTAAAAGAAGGCCAATTAATTAAGCAGGAGAGTCGGATTTAAAACGAGTGCTGGAAAAGATGGTAAGGTGATGATGATGATGGTGATTTTGTTGACGATGCCGTTGACAGGTGGCTCAGGGGAGGGGAAAAGGGGGTTAAATCTCAGCAGTTTGAACCCTTACACGAAATGTGCGTTAAAAGCTTTTAGCCAAAATGCGGGTAAAACTTGGATTCGACGGAAACCCAAACAATTGTGTGGCAGTTGCTCAAAAATAAGGAAAAACTTGTATTGATCGCAGATTTATTACATTTTAAAACCTTTTTTATCAAAATTCTTTCAAACTCTTTCTGAATTAAATACGTTTCTCATGTATTTATTTAAATTTTAAGGACCAACAATATTCCCAGCGGATAAGCCTCTGTTTCTGGTCATAAATCCCCGTCTAGACACTCTTATATTTATTTAAGCTTAAAACTTTAGCAGCCTGTCCCCAATATAATAAACTTTTCCAAAAACGGAACTCAGAGTGGAATCCATCAAGTTTTAATTTTCTCTAGATTTTTTTCCATTTTTTCTTTTTAATACTTTTGTATTCATATTTAGAGGCGCTATGCATTCGCTGAATATTTTCAGCAAATTTCATATTCATAGCGCGTTGCGATGTTTTTTATTAGAACGATGGCAAACAAAACAAACAAAAAATCTAACCGAAAATGTTTACATTGACGGGGGGCCTTCATACCACCATGGTAGGCTTTTTTCCACCGCTCTTGTTGACTCTTGGCCGATACTTTTTTGCGTTCCCTGGGCATAATAATTTCGCTCATTAAAATTCCATAAATCGAGGCGAGAAGCGGCAACGGCATATAATTGCTTTTCACTCCTGATTGCATCGCATGTTCGATAAGAATTGATTGGATTGTATCGGATTGGATGCGGACCGCATCTCACCTCGCGCCAATTAAAAGGTTCTCAAGTTGTCTCGTGTCTCGGGGGTTTTGAGAGATATGTATCCTACCCAGCTCGTCACTTCCTCTCCTTGCTGGCCCAACATTTGGTCGCACATTGCCGGCACATGTTTGCTTTATGAGTTATTCCCCTGAACATTTTTGAAAAAACAAAGATGAGCATATGGGCAGGCAAAAGTGAGACGCCCTCGCCCTCATAAAAGGTTCAATTTCGTTTGGATCAGTTGACCTTTCGACGGCAATGGAATGGAAATGGGGATTGTAAAATGACAAGGGCCACGCATGCGCACACGCTTTGGCTTTTTTTTTTTAATTTTTATTGTTTTGACTCTATCAGAAAGTGCTTAATCCCGCTCATCCATATGGGAAACATGTCCGGGTTTGTAATGATGATGACATTATTGGCCGCGGCAGACCAGCATCTTTTTTGGTGCGGTTGCGGCTTTAAATATAATTATAGGGCCTGGGATCAGGAACCCCAAAAACAAAACTCAAACCCAACGATCAATGCCGCAGTACTTTGTCTTTCGGCAACATCTGCTACTTCTTTTCTCCGGTCTTTTTAGTGCATTTTTATGTCGCTACCATTTCCACTCCGTGCGCATCGCTTGCCGCACTGTTGTGACATTTGTTTCATTTGTCAGCTCTTCATTAGTCATCCAAGGACCTGCCCGGACACTCCCCGACACTCGATATGTGTCGATATCATTGAATTTGTCACTAATTTATGTTCTTTCAACGACACCTAAGGGGAGAGGCAATTAGAACGCGTGGGATACTAAATAAAAAATGTATAAAAACTATTTAGAGACATGAGGGTGGAAATGTTGCAGATGAAACTCCTTGGGTTCCGGAAATGTCATAAAAATTAGTGAGAAATATTTAAAAATATTTCCCCAAATACCTTATGCCAAGGAAAATGTTAAATCTCTTATTATATTTCATAAGATTTGCTTACCCCCCCTTACATTCATTTAATTATTCATTGTATTTCAACTTTTGCTTGCAGCTCACTTGTCATTCTGTGTGGCTCCAGCATTTCAACTTTGCATTAAAACATTTATCTTCATTTTGCGAAAACAGCTCACAGCCGCATTATCCCCCGCATTTTTGGTTCGCCCATTGAGACACATTTCTGACCAGTCCGACGGGGGCATCTGACGTGGCCTGTATCTCGTCTCATCGCTAAGGACCACGCTCAACACCCAGAAAGGCAGGCAGGCAGGCAGGCAAGAACCGTCATCAGCTGTACACTCCACGCCGAGCAAACAAACAGCGAAGGACCAACAACCACTCAAAGGAGCGAGAAAAGGCGGGAGCCAGTGATGCCAAAATGCAGGACACAGAATGTGGCTAAATCAATCGGTAATAAATTTCTACAAATAGTGATACAATTAACGGTTAACCTAAGACTTCCATTTAAGTCTATTTAAGTTAAAAAAAAAATTGATATGAAACGATGATCGATTTGATGTTATGTGGTATCAATTTTGACTTGATATGCTCGAAATGTAAACAAATGTATTTCGAATGTGTCTTTCTCCCTCTTCCACTCATGCAACTTTAAGCGCTATCCCACTCGTCTCCGAGAGAGAGTAATCGGTATGGCATGTCCAGAAATTTACCATGCGCATATCGAATTGATCCCTGCGTGTTTTTCTTTGTGTGTAGATTTCCTTTTCAGCATTTTCGATCACATAGAGCAATACATGTTATATACGCGCATTTAAAAAAATACCATTTGAAGGGGCTTCTAAAAATATAAGACTATATAAACGACGATGAAAAAGTTATTGAAAATATAAAAAAAGCTAAAAAAAATTTTGTCGTCACTGTCGCAAAACATGCAGACATCCTGCTGTTTCCTCAGGACTTCGTGGCCCATTCCTGCGGCTTAACACTCGACTCGAGTCACGTACATGTCTTGCAATTTCCTCGCACCCCGGGTTTTTCTACTGACATGACCGGGACTTTGAGTTCGGGGTCTCAAACGAGAGCTCGGCAGTTTGGCTCTTTGGCCACACTTTTGGTAGCCGTTTCGCTCAAGTGTCGCAATTTGATGGCACATTTTGTTAATGCCAAGCTTGTTACTTATTTATATAAATTCCAACGCAAAGTATTTTATTCGATTGTTTATGAGCTTTAAAGTGTCCGGTTGTGGTTCCCTCATTAGCTGTCAAAGTGTCATCCCAAATAGAAACCTATTGGAAAAGTCTTAGTAAGAGTGGCAGATTAAATCCACAAATTTTATGAAACGATAAGAAAGGTTTAATGAATATGGGACTTTATTTCAGAGGTATTAATAATTAACTACTTAATTAAATTCTAAATTACTTTAAATTACTTTAATACTAATACTGTTTTTTGGTTCGGGATAGATAACCAAATTGACACCATAAAACTTGGATTTTAATGAATTTGTTTTAGTGAAAAGTAAATATGTGAAGCATAAAACCAGTTTTTATACTCCTAATTTCGCGGAGAATAACGAGAAGTACGCCCCATGAGTCATTACTCTCCACTTTTAGGGCAAATAAAAATATCATAAAATTGGTGGAAGTGTCTTTTCTCAAGCTGAGTTCAAGGTTTGCACTCAGTATCTCCCCTTTTCGCATTTTCCTCTCCATTTTCCAGCTTGTCTGTTAAATTTTGCGCAAATGCCAAAGTTTACACGCATCAGCAGAAGCTTCTGCCGAGGAAGCTAGGAATATAAAAACGAGTGAGAAAAACTTTAAAGAAATCCAAATGAAAGCAATGCAATATTAAAAACTTTTCGCTGCCAATTTTTTTTTGTGTTTTTATTTCCCGGGATTTTTCTACCACGCTGTGAGCGCATTAAGCAATTTTTCAAAGCACTTTCCAGAGTCTTTCAGGGGCAACACCCAGACATTTTCAGTTCCCCAGATGGGTGTTTGTTTTCGGCGGTCTATTAGGAGCGACACTAACATATAACGACAATTGATATGTCTGGCATTGACGAAGGAAGCAGTTAGCTGCGGAGTAGAATTTTAGAAATGTGGAAATTAAATTATATTCACAAAACGCCCTTTGTCTCTGGCAACTTTGTTAATTAAAACTCAATAGCGCGCTCGGCGAATGCCTGCGGGAAAATGATGAAAACAAATTGGGAGCAACATGCTCGAGGCAAAATTATGTCAATGCACAATGCAAAACTAATTTGGCAACTTGGCAGCAGGCACAGCCGACTGAACTTTGGGCCAAGTGGAATCCAGGGGATCCCGAAGTGTTGTACCCGAGGTTCGGTTTCCATGGCCTATCGCTAACACTTATCCTCTATCCTCTACACCAACCGAAATCCAGGGAACAACTAACTCATAAAGCCAAGTGCAACTTTTACAGTTTTCTAGCCTGGCCAAGAAAACAAAAACCATAACCAAACTGCTGCGTTGTGGCAAAACTTTCTTAATAGATTTTTGCTCTGCGATAAACTTTTTCCAATACAACAAAAGCATGGGAATATATATAAAAAGCGAAGGATAGCAAACCAAACAGGAAGAAGTCTTTTTTTCTTTTCCTTCTAACTCAACTCCTAACGATGAGTCTCTGTCGGTATTCGAATCGTATTGTGGCCATCTTTTTGCTAAATTCAGTTTGGTTGTGGAAATTGATTTTCATCTCTGGCCGGCATCTTGAGTTTGTATTGCGGCTTAGTCAAAGTTTTCCAAAGCTTCGATTTGGATGGGGAAAGTGGAAACAGGATTCGTCCTAATACCAGGCTTATTGTTTACACATCATATTACATTATGGCACATTATATATAAATGGTAATCAAATTGGTTTTGTTGAAGAGCCAGACACTAAAGGGTGTTGGTAAAGTTGGAATAAACTTTATGAAGAAAAATGGGTGTGGGATTTTTATGTTAAAAAAGAAAGGATTCTTAAAAATCAGGTAAACGATAAACAATAAATTAAAAAAGAGACCTAATAGTATCTTGTAAAGAGCTGCAAATTCAAAATGAAAATTCTCAAAAAAATGTCCATATTTTTTCTCAACTCTTCAATTGATATCCTCTACTGTTGGCGAAGGACTTATAGGGCAGTCCTGCGTGTAAGCCCAGTTTCTAAGCTGTCCTTTCCAAACAGCTTTTCGCACTCAACACCGCACCTTAAGCCTTTGGCATTCTCACTTCACTGTTACCGAATTTTCAGGGCCCTTTTTTTCAGCACACCCTCTAACCATAAATCCTTCCCTCCAGTAACAAGTTAATCTTCATTTTCCTGCTGCCTTTCTATTAAAATGCCATGCATCAATGTGACCGACAAGTGAGAGGTCTCTGCAAAAACCTAAGGCACCGATTGTTACTAGTGGTCTTTTTTTCAACCCCTCCTGTCAGGGCCTCATAAACTCAATTAGAATGAACGAGCTGGCAGAAGAACTAGCTAAAGTAGGGGCACCCACATGCAGATTCGAAATGCAGACGCGCAGTTATATATACGTTTATATATACGTTTTGCTGCCGGACTGTCGTTGAGAAATCCTGGCAAGGTTAATCAACAGAAACACAACACTCATAATTAGAGGGGAAACGAGATGGGGAAAATACAGAAAAACTAGGGAAGTAAACAGGGCTGTCAAGTTAGTCATTTTCTAGCCAACTGTAGCTATTTTCAGAGGTCAAAGAGTATTTGTAAAAGGAAAATTTATATTTATGTTTCTATTAATTGTTAATAATATTTTGCTTAATAATTATGCTTAATGCTTGGATCTTGGAAACTACAATAGCTAGAAAGTTGGGACTAACCATATATATTGTTGGGCTTCCTACTCAGCGCAAGTTTGTTTCAGCCGAGCGCCACGCCCACTCTAACGCCCACAATCGCCTTAATCAATTAGGTCGTGTGTCTGGCGCCAACATCCTTAAAGGTTTCGAAAAACTATAAATGCAATTTTATTGTCCCTACTAATACCTATCGAAATGTAGAGAACATTTTTTAAATCGGACTGTTCATTAAAAAGTTACGAGCAAATAATGAAATTTAAGCAGTGCAAGCAGTCGCTTTACTGCATTTATTGCTTTATAGAAGCGCTTTCTCTATTTGTTCTAAAATAAAAAATGCTGGAAAAAGCATTCTTAAATATGTATAAAAAGTATTCAAATATTTTTAGCTAGTGGCAAGACTTTGCTTTTTTTTTTTTACATCATTTTTTATACATACAGTGGACATCTCTGAAATCCAGCGATGGGAAATGCGGTTTGGGGTTGGCCACTTTTGATTAGACAGGAAGAAGTTTTTCCCCTTAAATTCTTTGACCCTTGTCTCTGCGTTTTATTTGCGCTCCATTTAATAATTTAATGGCTGCAAATTTGTTGCAATTGCAGGCGATCCTGTGGGAAGTTTCAGTCGCCTTTCGCACAGCCGGAAATGAGTTCTTGATGGCATTTGAAGAGGCTTCAGGACCACCCAGAACCGAAACTTTCGAGTGTCTGGTTCACTCTGCTAATTAAGCTTTGTCCACATTTCGGCTTTAGTTTCGGTTTCAGCTGCGACAGACGCATGCAAAAGAGCCCCATTAGAGTGGACCAAAAAACCCCGAAATAAATTAGAGCTGCGGCACTTGAGCACGCTTCTGCCCCCAAATATTTTATTTTTCGCACTTTTTGCTGTTTTCAATGTCAGACAATGCGCACGTCCCGTTTTGTCTGTTGGTAATTTATGTGTCTGCTTTTCATTTCGGCCCAACAACACGAGTTCTTCCGCTTCCTCATTGCGTTATTGCGTTTTTTAAACCATTTTAATTTACTGTCTCGTCTTTTTGCACTTTTGCAATTAGTTTTTGCGGCGGGACATAAGCCCATTGCAATATTGCCCAATAAATTGCGCATTGATCGTAAACAAATTGAAATGTTTTTGTTGGCCATTAGTTCGCTGAATACATTTCGTTGGTCGATTGTCATTCACAATCGTTTTTTCCCTATTGCTTTTTGTTTTCCTAGTTTTTGCTAAATGATTTGAATTTCATATTTCCATTATGAAGAGGCAAAATAAATGTAATTCATTTATGCTGAATTAAATTCTTCATATTGTGGATAGTGTTATACATTATTAGGCTTGCTTTATGTAGTGAACTTTTGCAAATATATTAACAGAACGACTATACTAAAAACAGATTATAAAGTGGAAGCGCTATTGTTAGCACTATTAGGAATAAATTTAGTTTTTTCATACTTACAAATATTTTAGGGTAACCGAATTCTCAATAGTCCTCTTATAAGAATGTTATTTAAAACGTTTGCTTAAAAGTAACTAAAACTTATAGCGCTTAAAATATCTTGGTTTTTCAGGGATTTAAAATTCTTTTTGCCCTTTATTGATCCTTATTGGAATTGCATCAACTCTTGTCAGTGTCAAACGCCAGTGCATACAACTTTTAAATGCCAAGGATATGGTTGATAGGTTTTAAGCCGAAAGGCCAAAAGCCAAAAATCTGTATAAATGTCAGAGCTAAGGAAAGTCAACTGGTCAATAAGGGAAGGGCAAACAGGAAGGGCACTAGACACAGGATGAGAGTTTTAGCAGTGGAACAACAAAGCAATAACAAGCATTAACTAGGATTGACTTGAACATGCCATAGAGACCAACAAAGAGAAGTCCTGGAAACCAATAAAACTGTTGTTATAGCCACAAAGGCAGACACTTGAAGAGGATAGCGAAAGGACCTAGTTCAATATATGCAAAGTGCAGGGCAAAAACTAATAGCAAAGCTTTTATGCAATCATCCAGAGAGAACATACGAAATCGAGACAAGTGAATTAATTATTAATAACTTTTGGCGGGGCAAATTGCCAAAAATTCATCTCCAAATAAAAAATATTATACACTAGAGCGACCACTTGAGCGTTTATTGTTTTTCCCCTTCACTTGCTCAAAAGTTTTCCAACCCCCCGCAAAATGGGAAAAGCGTAGGAAAAGCCAGGCATTAGCCAAAAGTTTCCAGAGTTTATTTTATTCAATCTATATGGAGGGTGGGTGAATGGAGCGCTGGGGATTTATTTAAGTGGATTTAAATGCTTTCTGAGTCCCGGGAAAGATGCAAAAGTTTTGCATTTCATTTGTTTACTTGCATAAATTGAAAAGCCAGAGCCAAATGCCGTTAATTACATTGGCAATACAAAATAGAATAAAAACAGCAATGGTGGCCATATATTTTATTGAGCTGTTGAGTTACGTCTTATGTGAGGTTGAACCGAGAATAGTAAAAAAGTTTAAACAGCTGCTGGGAATGAAAGGTCCGAGCGGAAGTTGTCGATTCCAAAAGGGTTCTAAATAATTGAGCAGAGCCTAATTGATTTCTAGTGTAGTCGCAGATTAGAAGCTGCTGAATTTGATATTTCCAGCGCCGCTTTGAGTTCACTTGAGGGTTGCAAAGCTCATTTTTTCATTTCGGGTGCCGGCCTTTTCTCTGGTCAAGTTCATTTGATTATCTAAATGGTGGCAATTAAAATTAATTTGCATTCGGCTTCCTTAAAACTCACCCAGCACATTGGCCGTTAAATGGGGAAATTAAAAGTAAATTGAAAGTGAAATTAATTGCAGGCCCGGGTGGTGTTCAAAGTCAAGTGGAGTTCATCAGAGGAACACATGTATGTTCAAATACAATTGCGGTCAAGACGAAAGTAATTAGAGTTCGAATATGTTTTCCTAATAAATAAATTTTAAAGTACAGCGACTTGGATACACACAAAAAAGACACGTCGCGGTCAATTCGATATGCGCATGGTGAATTTCTGGTATTGCATACGCATAACGTTTTTATTAATATCTCTCTCTGAGATTCTCTGACTTCGAAAAAGAGAGAAAGAAGCAATGTGGCGACTTAAATTACGTGAGTGTAAGCGAAATTCGAAATAGAACTGGATAGCGCTTAAAGTTACATGAGTGGGAGGGAGAAAGACGCATTCGAAATTTAAACTGGCCTGTTGCTTGCATTTCGAGCATATCGAAATGAGATGGCCGATCATCGTTTCATATCAAGTTTTTTTACTCTCAAGTTTTTCTAATATTTTGAGCACATCTGTATGAATGTATAAACTCCTATCCCAATTGCAATTAGTAGTCGGCAGTAAATGTTTAATGAATGTATCGTGCCCTTTGTCTTTCGAACAATTGATGGGCCGCAGTATAGTATCTTGGTTCTCCTGCAACATTCGCTTCATCATTTATCAATTCCATTTCAGTTAGCCTGGATGGTATCATTTTTCTTTGCTCACAGATTTCGCACGCCCATTTTTCCATTCATTCCAGTCACTCAGCCAGTTAGTTTGTTGGTCAGCAGTCAGTAGTCAGTAGTCAGCGAAGTGACTGGGTTTTGGATTTCCGCTGCCTGCGACACTCGACACGACCCAAGCCCAAACGCTTCAATCACACAGTTAGTCAGTCGGGCATTCGCTCATTCATTCGGGCATCCGAACAAAGGAGACGCCTCTGGTCAGCCAACTGTTGACATTGCTAAATGAATGAACCCTAGTTAAGTTACAAAATTGCATGAAAAAAGAGGAAAGTACACAGGAAGAGGAAGTTTGCTGGCAGTTACGACGAGCTTATGAATGCCCTTACTGCAAAAATGGGAAGTATGGGTAGTATTTATTAATTTTCAAAAAGGCTACTCTTGTTAAATTCTTATAGATTTAACGATTTAAAGTGTATAACATTGTCTTATTGTTGCTATTTAAGAGCATTTAAAAAATAATATAAATCTTTTATCCTGTTAGCCTATGCAATTAAAAAAGATACACTTACCATATTGCTAAAGTATTAACTACTGATATGAAATACTTTTCATTATATTTAAATTTGAATAATAAATGTGTAATTTCATTTCAATGAACAATAAAGTTTTATACATAACGGACTGTAAAATGTATGTATGTAATACACTAACTTCCCCTGCTGAAAAGTTTGTGAAATGAAAAAAGATGACACGGGGCCGGGGGAAAGAGAAAGATGGATGAAAGGGACACTACCGAGTGCAAATCAAATGCATTAAGCGCAACGGTAACCGAGAATGCTCGAGTATCAACCCGAAGCTATCTTAACCCGGCCATTCCATTTATCCATTTAGCGTTGAAAAAACTATTTCCCCTCCACCTTATTTCTTTTCTTTCTTTTTTTGGTTTTGCACCGGCACTTTGCACGTAGCTGCAGTTGAAAACAAAGCTTCGATGGGGCTGCTGCAGCGTAAATCCCATAAAAACGAAAATGGCCAAGCAAGTTGGAAATTGCAATTTAATTTCGACCGCAGCCAACACGAACATGAACCTGTGGAGAAAATCCTGGCCAAAGGAAACTAATGGAGGAGTTTTCCCGAGGAAATGGTGACCATATTGATGGGTGGGTATGCATTCTAACGACCCCATTTGCTAACCCTTGGCCCCAGTGCCCCAACTTTATTTGTTCGTGCTACCCAACTACCTACCTACCCCTCTGTCACATGTGCGTCCCATTTATCACTGAATGGCGTTTTAACCACAGGATATTTGATCTTGTGCCATTTGACATAAGTCTTGGCCAGCAGCTAGCTCTCCCTCAGCTTCCAGTTGCATGTTGTGGATACACATTTCCACAGGGGCAGTTCGCTGTGGGTTTGTTTGTTTGTTTGTATCCTCGAAAATCAATAAACTGATAAACATATTGCATTATCGCTCGGTGTGGGTAAATTGAATCGAATCCCGTGCGGTCAGCTTGCGGAATAAAATGGTCAAAGCCAGCAGAGTGGCATCGAATGGAAACTAATTTCAAATTAATGGCGAAAGTTAAACAGGCAATCGATGGTGCAAGGCCATTAAAATAGTGAGGAAAACAAAAACATTTGCCAATTATTGGCTTTATTTTGTGGATTATTGTTCACAGGAATAAATTTAAATCTAGGAAAAGGCACCGAAAATGCGTTATTTATTTTTTTATTTTTTATTTTGAACATTTGATAAATTATAAAAAAAAAATCAAAATATGCATTAGTTTGCATTTTGATGATGCCGCAAAATGTATTTTACAAAAACCATGTCTAATTTAACTGTTTAAGCTTTTATTTGCTATATTTTATCGGTTCGTTCTAACGATAAAAACAGTGAAAAATCTTGTGTAACTCTTAGACAAATATATTTTTGGCATATTAGTAATTAATAAAATATGGAAAAGTATTTATTTTTCTAAATAAATTGACAGGCTTCACTGCTTCAGTTGTTTAAGCTCCAAACACTTAAATAAACCCGATTTCAATTAAAACTTCCCCGAATCCAAACTTTCTCAATTACTTAATTGAATTTAATTTGCTCTCAAATTTGTCTCTTTTAAGACTTAGCCACTCTAGTTAGTTGAATAACATTAAAGTGAATTAAAGCGAATATCTCTTCAAGGCTTGCGGCGAACTCTGGGAAAGGATTGCGGAGCCGGAAAAGATTGGCAGGCATCTCATTTTAAAGACAAAAATTTAACCCATGAACGCTTCACTTGCTCAAAGTCGAATAAAATCAGCAAACCTCCTGATTTTTCCCTCAGCATATTTTTGTTTGTTATTGGAGCGGTCCTGGCGTTTTTCGTGTGTTTGTTTGTTTCCCGGCTGATAAAACAAAGCCAAAAGTTTACTATAATAAAATATAATGATTATGATGTGAAGCGTAATCAGGGAAAATATCAATGATTCAATTCATGACAAGTGTTTGCCAGTCGAACCCAATTTGTTGCTTGTTTTGACATCATCAGTGGCATTTCGCATCCCATTCCATCCACCCATCAGCATCATTATCGTGGGGCTGCCGCTAGAATTTTTATGAGAAAAGTGGCCCCATAATCGTTATGTATGAGTGCCATTTACCCCCCATTTCCACCCCACCATTCCCACCCTCCACTCTACAAAATACTTGAGCAAGCATCCAAGCAAGACAATCATTATCTTTTGCCGCCCATCGAGAATAGAGCACTCCCCACTTTTCTTCCTCGTTCACTACCAGAAAATGTGTAAGCCAAAGGAAAACTATTTTTCTATGTCTCTCCCCCTGCTCAGCATTTGATAAAGTAATTTGTCAATAAAACTAAAGATGAATAGTTTACTTACATAATACATTTAGGGCTTGACGGGGACTTACAGGATTGACGAAATGTCATTCTTCAAATTATTTAAAAACAAGAGAGAACGCTAAAGGCGGGTGTCCCGACTATCAGATACCCGTTACTCAGCTTAAGGGAGTGCGAGGGAGATAGAGATATAAAACCTTGATCGCGCATAACTTTTTAACGAATGGTCCAAGTTGAAAAATTTCTTCTACATTTCCATAGGTATTAATAAACACAATAAAACTGCATTACTTTTCCGAAATCTTTAAGGGCCTGTGTGCCAGACACCTTTTAAAATCGTTTAAGGCGATTGTGGGCGTTAGAGGGGGCGTGGCACTCGGCTGAGACAAACTTGCGCTGCGTACGAAGCCAAAGAATATATGTGAGTAATCCCAACTTTCTAGCTTTTGTTGTTTCCGAGATCTCAGCGTTCATACAGACAGACAGACGAACAGACAGACGAACAGACAGACGGTCAAGATCAAGAATTTATATACTTTATAGGGTCGGAGATGCTTCCTTCTAGCTGTTACATACTTTTGCACGAATACAATATATCCTTTTACTCTACAAGTAACGGGTATACATAGGTACATCTACTTACATTTAAAGTAATTTTTTCCTAGCAGTGTATTCATTCCCCCAGGACAAATTGATTAATCATATAAAATGGAAAATATTTCATTAATAATTTTTGCATTGACTTCATTCAATCTCCACCTTTTTTCATAATTTAAACAGCCCTCCGAGAATTTTCGTATATTAACATTATGGCTCTCCCTGTCATTATAAATTTAAAAAACACATTAAAGCCATTGCCTGTGGCCAACGTTAACTCTTTGAGGCCCGCATGGTCAGTGTTGTGTGTAAATTAGTGGTAAAGCAAATATTTGCTGCACAAAATAAGCAAATTATATATATTTATGTAGGCCCATTAACAATTAATTACAATTGCCGTGCACAAGCGGCCAGAGTTTGATGATGATGATGATAACATGGCACATATGTGCCATGGCTAATAAAATTTAAATATTGATTTATTTCCCTCGAGCTGCCCCTTGGCCATTTTTATGCCTTGTTCTTGCGGCAATTTTATGGGCTTAGTTAAGGCTGAAGCTGGGGAAAGGGAGGAGCTTTCGTGTGTAAATCAGCATAAATCCTGTGGTTTAATTTGCTTACCGAATTGGGTCATTAGGGATGATTTTACAATGCCATAAAAAATAGAAAGAAACCTTAACGACTTGGGCAACTAGGTTAGAGCGGACTTACGGGAAAAAATGTATAAAACTTGCGACTTGAAACGATTAACGTAAAAGTTCTCGGCTGCGATCTGAGAAGGAGGATGTTAAGTACTCGCACACATGATCATCAATTAGAATGCCTGCAGTCATAAACAAATTTGCGTACATCATCATTTATCATATGGAACAAAAATGCCTTTCTCCACCCCCGAAAACCCCCAGCTGTGACCATTGTGTGAGTGGTTTGCTCCATTTAAGTCAGAGAGGCTCATAAACAAAAACTTTTGTATAAATAAATAAAGAAGTGGAGAGCATTTTCCCATTAATGATTTCACCAGAATTAGAGTAGCAGAAATTACCGAAATAATTCCACAGAGTGTGGGCATAAATAATATTTAGCAAGCTGCTTAAAAAACTCCTATTGTTTACTTTATTGTGACTTGTGTCGTTTATGATAATGATGGCGATGATGTCTGCAGTTTTTACTGACTTCCGTTCAAGGCAGAAAAACTGAAACAAGTAGCATTCAAAATGATTCCTGGGCATCATTTGCATCATTTATCATTTCGCTGGAACATTCGGAAAGTTCATCGTTGTTGAGCCTTGAGAAACTGTGATTTAACCATTCCAACAAAATGAACATGCGTTTTAATTCTGTTTTCCCTTTTCTCAGTGCACCCTTTAAAGATGTTCTTATCGTTTGGGTCTGAGAAATTTTTAAAATATGATTCAATGCGGTGATTTTTTGAAGAGATTAATGCAAGGCGGCAAGATATCATATATCAAAACAGGGATAGGAAAACGGAAAATTATTGTGATATTAGGCTTCCCGACATTCTATCAATCAAAAGGGAAGCCATTTCATGCTCTGATTTTTCCACCCATGCTTTAGACTACTTTTAATTAATTCGGTTTTTGATTTATTACCCATAAACATATGCTTATCTGTTGCAAATAAAACCATATATCTCCTAACCATATTATTAATCAGTCATTTATGCTCCAAATGCCTTGCAAAGAAGATTGGGCTTGGCCAAACAAATCGCTAGGATTTCAAACTCATTCCGCACATATTAATTAACAGTCTGCAGAAGTTGGCCATTGTCATAAAATGCTCAGACATGCAAACAATTTGTATTATGCTTTTGGGTGACTTAGGGGGGAGGAAAAGCCTCGCCCTGCTGAATTTTATTGCCTGGGCGCGAAGTTTGTTAACCCTCTCGATAGATATAAGCCCTTTTTTTGCTGGCAGGGAAAGTTTACTTTCTGCCGGAAGTTGTTTTCGACTCTGGGCTTGGCCAGCATATTCCCCTTCTGACTCATTCTCAATTCTGGCGCTTCTCTAGACCATTTGTTTTCGAGGTGGTAAGGCACAAAGATTAGCAGATTTATACGCAGATTTTGCACTTGTTAAATGCTTGGTTTAGGCGTTTGTGTTTTCTCTAAGCCCCAACTCAGTTTGAGTGAAAACAATTTGGGTTTTAATTAAATTTCGTGCTTTGGAGCGGCTTTTTATTAATTGAATTAAATTGTTTTTCTAAAAATAATCTATAATTAATTTTAATCTTTGCTAGAAATTATATCAGAAGAACATCATCACTTTAAACTCTTCTATCCAATTAATTCAAGTCAACTTTATCCATCTATATAAATAAATAAAAAATCCAAAATTCAACGCTTTCTACTTTCCCATGATATTTTTTGGTCTGATTAATCCGAAACCCTGATAGTATTTTTCGATTTTAATTTGTAATTTTTGAATCATTTTCTCCCGAGATAAAGTTCACATTTATCCATTACCCAAAGACTTTCAACAAAAATTGTTTTTGATACGCTTCGATTCGTCATTATCAAAGGAGGCTGCACCCCGACATACACAAACTTATCGGACAACTATTGATCATGGGCTTAATGGCAGCTCCAAGATATCGAAGAAATTGAACGGAATTTGAAAATATTTATCATGCTGTATTAATCAATTTCATATGCCTCAAAAAAAGGGGATTGGAACCGGGATCGGGTCGGGCAACGGGGATTGTCTAATAAAAAGCTGTCTCGCATTTGATAAACGCGACCGATAACAAAACGACACACGGAAGGTTCGCAGCACCCGCACGAGATGAGTTAAAAAAAAATATATATGGCAGGGGCAGTGGTGGCAACTTCAGCGGCTTCTTTGCCTTTCTTCTATTTTTTTCCTTCCTTCTTGGCCAAACATTTCGGTTAGGCACGCTAACCCAACAAACCCGAAAAGTGTGGGGAAACGGGGCCAAACCCAAACCCAAATGAAAACAAAAACAGCGGTCCGAAAAAATTTCAAAAAGTCATCATTAACCATTAGCGACGTCATCGATTCAATTCGTCGGGGTCGATGTCGTGGTTGGTGCACCTAATTAATTGTTAATTAATTAACATAGATACAATGTGCGTTGTGTGTTTGGCAATGGCCGAAGCCAAACATTTTCACGGCTGCTGCTATTTTTGTCATAATTTTCATGTCGGTATTCTTTTTTGTTTGGGTTTTGTGAAACGCATGCAACACGCACTGGCGCCAAAAAAACCTAACAAAATGTCGAACAAAACGCAGCGAAACAAACAAAAATCGAAATACATTTGCGTGTGCCGCCTTTTGTTTTTACCTTCCAAAAAAAAAAAGCGTCATCAGCAGCGAATGCTGCACGCGACCAAAACAGAAAACTAAATAAAAAACCCACAACGGCAACCAGTTGACCACAACAAAAAGCCGTTCCAAAGTGACCTGATCCCATATCAGGAACAGGCAAATTATTTAGGGTTTATTTTTTCTGCGGGCTGAATAGAGTGTTTGGTCAAGTGATGAGCAAATTAGCTGAAATTGAGCTGGTGGCAGGTAAAATACAAAATATGTTGGGTGGGAAAGAAGGTTGGACAGGTGATGGCTGGAGGTGTGTGTCAATATTAACTGTGGTTGAGTTTTTAAGTGAGGAGGGTATCATGAAAATACTTATTTTAAAAGATAATTACACAGAGAAAACAAGAGAGAACGTTATAGTCGGGTGACCCGACTATCAAATACCCGTTACTCAGGTAAAGGGAGTGCGAGGGAGATGGAGATAGAAACTTTGATCACGCATAACTTTTTAACGAATGGTCTGATTTGAAAAATTACTTCTACATTTCGATAGGTATTGATAAACACAATAAAACTGCATTTTTACTTTTCCGAAATATTTAAATTTTTAAAATCGTATATAAGCGATTGTAGGCGTTAGAGGGGGCGTGCGCTGCGTAGGAACTCCTAGAATCTTCATGCCAAATAATTTTCTCTGTGTATAATTGTACCTCAGGTTAGAAGCGTAATTTCTTTTAAATAAATAATTTAGCTTTAACTTAATTATAATTTTGAATACATATTAATATGTGTATATTTTTTCTGTGCATCTTCACTTATTTTTCAATCAAATCAAATCTCTACAATTAATTCTTGTACAAATTACTTTCTCACTTCAGCATTTCCTCTAACAATCACAGATTGCTCGCCGATTACTCAAAGACATTTCCTCAATCACGAAAAAGACAAAAACCGTAGCATGAAGAGCATTAGCATCAAAAAAAATCCACCATAACACAAAGAATTCGTACATAAAGTCATTGAAGTGCAGGCAACATCAAGAGTAGGAGACACGCAACATTCAAATCAGAGTCGAAAACCAGTTACAACCATAATGCAGAGAAGAAAATCTAGGTAACTAATTACTATTACTATTAATGGCCTAACACAATTTTTTAACAGGTAAGATAAATTAAATTAAAATCAATGGCAGGTAAAATAAAAAAAAATTGTTTTGAAGATTTAAATTCTTTAAAAATTAATTAATTTGGTAAATAATAAATCTAGAATTTGTCCTAAGTGTCTTTAGTAAATAATAAATATTTCTCTGTGTACCAAGAGCGTTGGCAATATGCCCATAACTGTAACTGTGACCAAGACTAGACGCCGAAATCCAAAGCTTGCGGCTCAAAGCCATCATCAGCAACCGCAACGATGTTGATTTCGACGATATCCAGCAGACACAGATGCGGCCAGAGATACAGATACAGATACATGTGTTCGAGTGTCTTTTGTGTCCATTCAGAGGCTGGCCCCTTGTCTATCTAGTTATTATTGAAATTAAATTACCCTTAATTGAATCTGAAATGGTCAATAAAATCGCATGCCGACAACTATTTTGTTTCGGGCTTTGATAGGTTCCGCCATCGGCAATCCCTCTCGTTGCCTCAATTTGTATTGGGCTTTTTTCTTCTTTTCATTTGCATATGCATGGCAAAAATTTCAGTTTTTGTTTTGTTATCGCTTACAATTTGTTTCTCTTTTTCTTCGGGGCACGCTTGTTTATTTAAACAAAATGCAAATTGAATTAATTGTTGTTATTTCTCTTAGATCGGTTATCGCTTAATGTAGCAATTTGTCTTTGTCTGCGCTGGTTGGTGATATAAATCTTTAAATTGCGGCATTTTTGGGTTAACTGGATAGCTGGATGTGGAGGAGAAGATAAAACAATTTATTCGTGTTTCAACTATTAGTTTTAGTGTAGTTTGTGTTTACTGGTTGATGAAGTTAAGTGGTTTAAGAACAGCCAATTCCTTAAAGTAGCGATCTATTTAATTTCTAAAAGAGCACTAGTAAAATAATTGATATTCCCTGGCCATTAATGGCTTCTCAAACATTCTAGGAATTTTTCTTTCCTCTTCGATCTTGTCAGATCTTTTTTACTTATATTCCTTTCTCGGTAACTCTTACTCAATAAGTTATTGAGCTACTTCAAGCACTTCGGATTCCGATGCTTTCCTGATGGCTTTCTGAGAAAAGCCGATCCAAAAGTTAACCGACCAGTACTGAACACTTGTAGCTCTAATTACCTAATTGATTGATCTATTTCTTTTGCCCTCTGTCACACTCTTTGGACTCGGTTTAGTGTCTTCCGATAATTGCCGGACTCGTTAGGCAACCAATTCCACTTCAATTTCCATTTAGGCACTTAAGAGAAGACACGTTTGGCTTTTCACATGAACAATTGACGGCACAGTGAAGAAGATCAGTTAAACTCAAAGTGGAAACGCGAAACTGCCAACGCAAATCAAAGCCAAATCGAATCAGCGACAAGTCAAAAGCTAATTAACTGGAAAATGCGCAAAAAGACTGAACAAGAAAGCAGATCAAGCGCAGATCTCCTCGGTTAAAGACTGATGATCGTGGCGAGTCAAAAGTAAATTACATGCGAACATGAAAGATGCAGATAAAACATGCCAAACAAAATAAAGCTCAGGTAAACAAACAAACAAACAACCGACAAGCAGCCAGCAACAACACAGCAATGACATTAAGCATTTAGCCGAGGAGAATCAGCGAATTGATGATCAGTCTGTGATCTATGTTGGCCCCAATGGATCCTCGATGTTCGAAAGGCTGGAAGTGCTTGCTGTGGTTCCTCATGTTATTATGTATGCCAAACAAAGTCACAACAAGTTGACGACATGAAAAGAGCCACAAATAAATAAATAAATGGCCAGGACCATGAGATCGATTCCGAACAGAGGATCGCTCGATCCCATAGATCGAGGAGCTCCACTCAGCTGTAGTACATCTGAGCCGCATAGCTTGGCGTGCCTCCAATCAGACGGAATACTTGGCTGCACAGGGAGAAAAATTAAATTAAACGTAAAGTTTTATAATGGCCCAAAATTAAACAATATATTTTTTAGGTATTTTAAGCTAAACTTTTAACATAACAACCCTTCTAATTAAAACAAGAAAGAACGATAAGAGGGAGAGCGAGGGAGATGGAGATATGCAGTCGTCAAAGCTACTGGCGCCATCTAGCGGTCATTATACCCGTTACTCGTAGAGTAAAAGGGTATATTGTATTCGTGCAAAAGTATGTAACAGCTAGAAGGAAGCATTTCCGACCCTATAAAGTATATATATTCTTGATCAGGGTCACTAGCTGAGTCGATATAGCCATGTCCGTCTGTCCGTCTGTCCGTCTGTCTGTCTGTATGAACGCTGAGATCTCGGAAACTATAAAAGCTAGAGGATTGGTATTTGGCATGAAGATTCTTGGAGTTCCTACGCAGCGCAAGTTTGTTTCAAAAGGGTGCCACGCCCCATCTAACGCCCACTATCTCTTATATACGGTTTTAAAAATTTTAATATTTCGGAAAAGTAAAAATGCAGTTTTATTGTGTTTATCAATACCTATCGAAATTTAGAAAAAATTTTTCAAATCGGACCATTCGTTAAAAAGTTATGCGTGATCAAAGTTTCTGTCTCCATCTCCCTCGCACTGCCTTTACCTGAGTAACGGGTATCTGATAGTCAGGGCACCTGAATATAACGTTCTCTCTTGTTTTATGTTTGCTCAAACCTTTTTAATGGAATGTCCGATTTTAAAATTCTTCTTCATTTCAATAGGTATAAATAAACACAACAACGAGTAACGGGTATTAAAATACTATAAGTTAAGTTATAACAAAAGTGCTCTAAGTTAATTAATAAAAATTAAATGATTGCAAAAAAAATAATCTGTTAAAATAAATACGGTTTTTTAAATGATATAATGGTTCTATAGATAGGAGATCCACAGATCTCTGTGTCTTATAACTAAAGAAGTGATAAATTACAATCATATTTTTACGAGTGTACAATTTTGCTAGCGCTTCCCAGGAAACTGTTTAGCGTTTTCGAAGTGCTCTCCTGGCACAAAACTTGTCAGAGATCTTTTGACCATAAATCCAAACGCAGTCGAGCGGGAGGCAGACAATTTAAAGATTGTCTAAGCGAAGCCAGTGCAATGTGTGTGCTTCTCTCCACTGGAGAAGAACCAGCCATAAAAGGTCACACACAGCATTCTGGCCAAACACTTGTGAACCCGTTTAGCCTTGGCCCGTTTTGGGCGTCTGGGGCTGGTAATTGCCCCCAAGATTTATTTGCACGCCCCCTCGCCACTCTGGATTCTGTATTCCGGATTTTAGACTCTGGCAAAAACATTCTTTACCGGTCTGTGTCTCTTTTGGCCACAGATAACTTGCTCAACTCCGAGTCCCAACTCTTCGGGCCAAAAACTCGAGCGTGACTAGGCTCTTTTCCTTAGCATTGGACAAAAAGATTCTCACGAGCCGGGCCTCTCAAATTGGTTGACAAACTAGTCGGCTCTGCTCATATATGCCAGCCCATTTGCATATATCCGCTGCACATCCATACCTTCGTCCTCCTCCCTTTCAGCCTAAGTAATTGCCTTAGTGGCACGTCTTTAATATGTTTATTGGCCCTCGGAGAAGGAGGTGGGGGAGTCGAGTGAACGTGCAGCACCTCGGGGGAACTTTTGGACTCGATAGTGGGACAGGGGCATTAAGTGGTAGCCAAATCAGTTTGGGGTTGGCCGCCTGCCACCGAGTTCCTCCTCTGGCCATCATAGCATAGTATTGTTCCTCCCCATAAGTCGTGGCGAATTAGCTCCGGCATTGACTTTGGCATCTCCGATTGTGAGAGAATGCCCAAGGAGGTGTTGGTTATGAATAGATTCGTTGCTTGTGGGATTATGGAAATATTCTAGCCGAGATTGCCGAATAAATGGATGGGTTATCAAGAGAATTGAGTGGCCAAGTGCTGGGCCTTGGTGCTCTACAGGTAATTAAGCTTAGTTTTACACATCACTTCCTTCTGTTCAACAATCGATTGTCTACTTGCTAGGCTTAAGTGCAGTCTTAAATTAGGTTGGGATTAATTCAGTTCGATGAAGGACATTAATGCTCTTTCCAGAGTGTCGATCAAAAGTCTTTCTTATAATTAGTTTTAGTGGGTACAGAAGAGATCTTTGTTCTTTAAACTTAATTATACCCGTTACTCGTAGAGTAAAAGGGTATATTGTATTCGTGCAAAAGTATGTAACAGGGAGAAGGAAGCGTTTCCGACCCCATAAAGTATATATATTCTTGATCAGGATCACTAGCCGAGTCGATCTAGCCATGTCCGTCTGTCCGTCTGTCTGTCCGTCTGTCTGTCTGTCCGTCTGTCCGTCTGTCCGTCTGTCTGTCTGTATGAACGCTGAGATCTCGGAAACTATAAAAGCTAGAAGGTTGAGATTTCACACACATATTCTTGGGCTTCCTACGCAGCGCAAGTTTGTTTCATCGAGGTGCCACGCCCCCCCTAACGCCCACAATCGCCATAAACGATTTTCAAATGTGTCTGGAGGCCACATCTTTTAAGATTTTAAAAATATATAAACGCCATTTTATAGTGTTTATTAATACCTATCGAAATGTAGAAGACATTTTTCAAATCGGACCATTCATTAAAAAGTTATACGCAATCAAAATTGTTTATATATCTATCTCCCTCGCACTCCCTTTAGCCCCAATAGATAGTCGGGACACCAACCCGAGTACAGCGTTCGCACTCCCTTTAGCTGAGTGACGGGTATTAGATAGTCGGGACACCAACCCGACTATAGCGTTCTCTCTTGTTTTATCTCAATTGCTTCCCAACCTTCAACTTTCGACAGAACCCGCTTAATGAACTCGAAAACACATTGCAGCACAAAACCAAGAGATGCTGAAAAAAGTTTCGAATAAACAAACAGCGACATCCTCTTTCGAGTGGCCGAGAGCTAAAATGGGGTCCAACCCCTTTGGCAAACTTCATTAAAGTCGGCGAAAGATGCCGGCAAAAATTATGAATTCAGTTGATTTATAAGTAGAGCAAATGGAAAAAAGCCGGGGACAAGTGACAATCGGCGACAATTCCTCATTCTCAAGGAACGAAGGGAGAACACTCAAGCTGCGGCTCAACGTGATGAGCAATTGTGCAGAAAAAGTTTACATGGCCGCCGTAGGGGGGTCAGACTGTACGGGGCACCCAGCTGTAGACATTGACATGAACTGCCAGCTAATCGACGGCGAAATAAAAAACAAAAACGTGAGCCCGAGTTGGGAGCCACTTCGGAGATGCTCCGACAAGGCGACCCATTTGTTGTTTTCACTTGTGCACCATTTCACAGACACTTCACTTGCCATTCCACCGGGATAAAGAGGTGGTTCACCAAAGTTCAGGGGAGTAGACTTCCGCGGGGGCGAAGAAAGCGGGGTTACAGGGGCACGACACATAGGGGCTTGCGTTTAGTACACCCTATAAATTGAGGTAGTCATCTGGAATCAGAGATCTAAAAAATAAAAACAAATGTAATTACCTTTTTTACAAATACTTTAAATTCACATTGTATGAAGATTTTTTTACTGTAGTTTATTATTAATAAATAAATTGAGATTTACTAAAGAGGTCAAGCAACTTATTTAAGTGCCAAATTTATGACTACTACATAAAGCAAATACTTAGTATTAAAATAAACTTAACTGGTTCACGTTAATACATAAAATGAATGGAATAAAATAAATTAAAGTTAGCAGGATAAGCACATAAAAATTACTTAATTTAGGCTCATCCACGAAAAGAGTATCATAGATTTAGCTAATGTTTTCTCCCTGCAACTGCTTTTCCTAAGTCTCGAATTTTTTTTAGTTTAGCTGTCGCACCGCCTCTAAAGAACATTAAACGTGCATGTAAGGCAATAACTACTATTACGACTAAGACAGCGTCTAAGACTGCGACTATGGACCGTGGTTTTTGTCTCCGTCTAGTTCAGCTTTTTGTCTGCAGCTTCCTGCTAGTTTTTCCTCCTCCATTTTCACAACGATCCCGAGGTGAAGCTGGAGAGGAGCTAAGCTGAAGATGAAGCTGGAACTGAAGTTAAAGCTGGAACTGCCGCTAACGATGTATTTATGCCAAACGACAAACTGTGGGAACAAATAAAAATTTAGCAAAATGCCAGACACTGAAAGACAGCGAAAGAGGTGCTAGAAAATAAATAGAGAACAGAGAATCATCCGATTGTGGGTTGTTATATACCGCCTTTTAAACAGTAACTGTATTTGAAATAAAATATATTTATTTACTGGAAACACTTGAACTTAATTCTGCAATTGTCACTACTTCGAAGAATCTTCCGCTCTCATTAATGTCAAAAGTATCAAACTGACAATGTTGTAGAACTATCGATAATACAATATTTTAAGCTGTCTTGTGTGACACTTGTTCTCCCCATTTTCACTATTTTCCACCCACTCTGTCCCCACTTGCTTGACATTTGGATTGCATTCCGTATTGAATGAGCTCAAAAACTTTGAGTGCAACTTCTTTTGCCAACCGCCTTTATAGACGGCATATTTCCCACTGTCATTTGTTTGTTGGTGTTGTGTACCACGAATAAAGTTTGTATAAAATTCAGCACACAAATCGCTCGTCACGTTTTTCGCGCGCATCTTCATCATCGTCTTCCGCTCTCCAGCGTTTCAGCTTTATTTTGTATATAATTCCTTTTCGGTTAACAATTTTTCTCGTTTTATTTATCTGTCAATTCCAGCGACAGTTAACCCGAACACAATAACGCGAATGGTCGAATGTCCGATACCCTTGGAATTAAACTATAACGTTCTTTAAAGGATAATTATATCGATAATTATAATTATAATTAATAATTAAGAAAATCGTAAGAAGTAAAAAACTAATACAAAAAGGATAATACAAAGTTTCAATTATTAAAAATTCGATTTTTTTAACTATTAAAACAAAACGCAGTTTTAAAATCAGAATATTTTTGTTGGGTAAATTTAATTTAAACTGAATGACTAAAAGTTGTCTTTTTAACTTTTTTTTTAGAAGGTCAGTTTTCTCGTTGCATACTATATTAAATTTAAAGAAGGCTTTAAACTGTTTAAGCCCTACTTTAAATTTAACATGCGGACAAGAAACCGGGACTAAGTCTCCCAGCCCTTTTTAACCAATCTGTAACCACAAAAAGCCAATTCAAGCCAAGTGTATAACAACAAACACGATTTTCGCCTTGCCGAAAGGTCAAATTCACCCGATTACCTCTCGAGCTTTAAACTGGCAAATGCAAACACCGAAAAACGCTTTTCATTTTACGAGTCTACAGCTTATCCGCAGCTCCTCCCCATAGTCCCCCCCTCTTATCACCACTTTTTGCCTCTGGGAAGCCTTTTCCTGTTTTTGCTGGTCATAATAGTAAAAGCAAATTGCGGCAATTGCATTCATCATTAGGCGCCACTTTTTGGCTCTGGGTGTACGGGCATAGACAAAAGGTGCTGTTAACCCAGAAGACTCCCCCTCATAAATGATGTTTTTATGAACGAGCTCACATTCTTGCAATTTACGCCGAGAGTCGGGTGAGTCGGTGATTTGTTGCAGTTATCAGCATTTTTCATTTTCAAAAGCCCTCGCGGTCTGTTAACAGAGACACATCATCAACAAGGCGGCATTCGAAATGGAATGGTAAAAAAACACTTAACAAAAAGCACAAAAATACCATAATATACCAATTAATAGAAACCCATTTTTTATAAGTTGAGCTCCAACGGAGATTCTATTTTGGAATGTATCTAAAATAAAATTTTAAACACATTTATTTTTTTATTAAAAAAAAAATATTGATTTTGTATACTTTTTTGTAATACTATTACGATAAAAAATAGAATAAAATATTTTAGCTAACAAATTTCAACAATTTGAGTAAGAGAACCGAAAACGATTAAGAAACAAATGGTTAACAAAGGAAATCAGCACTCTAGTTTAAGGCTCGGCTCGTTTATTCATTTTTTTCTGTGTAGTATAGGGCCCAGCCACGCCCCCTTTAGGCTGCCTCCCACGCACTGAGTGTGTGTGTGCAAGTGGGTGCCATAAGTCAGATTTATGTGTGCAAAATAGTTGCTTGGATGTGTTTCGGCTTGTCCCCATGCACTTTACCCTTCTCTAAGGCGGTGGGCGTCGGGGGCGTGGCGGAGCCTAGTTTTACTGTTGTTATACTGCTGCTGCCGCTGATGGGTAATATGATTTGTGGGCTTTGTTTAAAAGTTTCACTCCAAGGCGTTGTTTGTTATTGTCTCTGGCTGAACGTGGCCAGAGGTTGACGTTCCCCCGAATGACGAAAGAAAAATAGCTAACTAAGCTTAAGGAATGCCTCAAGTACACAGAGAAAATTAATCAAGTAAAATGACGTTCTCAATTATAGTATTTGCATACTTAATTTGAGGTTGTACAGATTATGAGTACAAATTTTGAAAAAAGCCTCATAGTGAGTAAAAATTGAACCCATTTCCCCCTTGGTGTTTCCCACTTATTTGTTCCCCTTTTGGAGAAAAAATGATCTATAAATACTTAATTTCACCATATATTTTTTTAAAAATTTGTACTGAAAGTGAGTATTTTGCACTCGTACTTTATGTACTTGGTTTTATTTTGAGTACAAAAATTCGCAGTTTAAGTCAAATGTTCATGCTTAATTTTCTCTGTGTACCGTCACATTTCGAGAAGGGTTGGAAAACGAGCAAGCCAACAGATTTGGTTTCACTGATAGTTTTTTTTTTTTAGCAAAAAAAATTGGCCCAATGGGTGTGGGAATTGTTAGAAATGCATCACATGGAGTGCTGAATATAGAAATGTGATAGCTGAGGTGTTATAAATATGTTTCAATATTAAAACTTAAAGTTATTTGATTTTAAAAATATAAACCATGTGCGTTTCCCTTTTAATCTAAAGATCCTCAAAAAAAGATACTAAAAGTATCTGAGAGAATCGCCTGCAGCCATTTGACTTGGAACGAACTGTTAAAGCATTAAGCAAAATTACTGAAATTACATCAAAGAAAAAGGCCATCAGATAAAATCTCTTAAAGCACCGAGAGAAGCAGACGAAATCTTGGAGATGGTGTACCATTAAATAAAAGATATTTCACACCGATGCGAAAGCGAGGAAAATATTTCACAACCAGTGCATAAATCACAATTTGTTTGCTGGCATTGGAGATATCCGATAAAATGCTTACCCGCCAAGGGAAATAATCCAATCCAAATTGCAGGCTCTCCACAAAAAATGGGATGGGTAAAAAAAGACAGGCACAACAAAAATATACGAAAACACTTTCGAATTTCCGAATTTTATTTATCTCTTGATTTCGACTCGCTGCTCTGCGGCATTCAAATGCATTTCACTTGCGGGCGCTCAAAATAAACACTTCATTATTAGAAACACATGCAACGCATTTGTGGCAGGGGGCAAATCACCAAAGGGTTGGTCTTATTTTTGTTCTTATTATTTTATGGTGGGTTGTTTTGTTGGACGCGCCTTGAGGGCGAATATTTAAAAATATACAATATTTTTCCTTCTCTACTTTTTCACATCACTGCACTTTAGCATTCTGCTCTCGTTTTTTTTGTCGATTTTTGCACACGCAACGGAAATGCTGGGGAAAAGATGCAAATGTACGGTAACGGGATTCCGAAATGAAAAGGAAAACGCACAGAGCTCCAAAAATAGCTTTAAAGGCAGCAAAAAAATGGGGGAACTTTAATGTAAGCAAAACGCGCAGTCACACCGGGAAAAATGTGCATCCAATAAATTCTTCTTATTTTAAACAAGAAATTAGCTAGTTTTAAGGAAGGGTTTTAAAACCAGGCATTTTTAAAAAGTATCAAAATAAACTTTTACAAAAGAAAGATTTAGCGATATTGAAAATGTAATAATGACGATAGAATATGTTGGTATTAAATATTTTTAAAATTTAAAACATTTATTTTTAATGTTATAAATATTAATAATTCAACTGATTTAAATTGACTTTATTTTTCCCCGTGATTCCTAAAGTATGCACATATTTATATTGCAGTTCCTCGTTTTTTCCGCACCTATTTTTTGTTTAGCTCCTCCATCAACACACTTCTTTTTTTTAAACGGCATGCACTTTTTACACACTCTCCCGCCAAAAGAAAATAGCTTTTCCGACCGCGTTTGTCCGCCTTTTTCGAAGCTTCCCGTTCGCGCGTTCAAATCGAACTGAAAACAGAGAAATGAAATACCCCACGATCATCGGCGATGCTGATCCGCAGTTGTTGTTGCCAGTATCTTCTGCCTCCGAAGAGAGCGCTTGGGTTGTTTTTCTTGTTTTCCGTTGCACGTGCTGTTTAAGTTATGAGCGGAAAAGAGATAGGGAGTCAAAAAGAGAAAGAGAGAGGACGCGAGTTCATTTGTGGTGCCTGAAAAAGCCGGCAAAATGAACGATGAACTTTGTTTATGTTTTGAATGAACAACCGGCTTTGGCATACACATAAAAAAAATTTATAAAAAAAAAAAAAAAATTTAAACATTAAAAAAATATTAATTTTTAATTTAAAAATCTAGAATATAGAAACAATAAAATTGTATCTTTCGATATATTGCATGAAATGCCTGTATTCAGGAGGCAAATATTTTGATGATTCGTGCAGAATGAAGTGTTAGAAAATATATTTGTTTATTTTATTTTTAAGGGATGGAAGAAATATTTAATATATGTATGTATAAACATGGGTCGAAGATTGTAAGGATCTTTAAGCTGGATTTCTCTCAAAAAGGAATCCTTCAATTTATATTTAACCAGAAAAAAAATCTCAGTTAAGTTTCACCATTGGAACTGGAAAAGATCGATGGTCTTATGATTATGAAACAATCGCAAATACCCGAAAAATATACTATATTTTAGGGGTAAGTCATTAAATAGAGGATCAAGGACGCGTGGTATTTTTTTGTACACATTATACATTGTTCTTTCGATCAGCATATAATTGTTTCGCTTTCTATGAACAACAAACATTTTACAATATTAAAAAAAAAATGTTTTTGGTGACCTATAGTTTTCGAACAAACTTTGTTAAAAACTTAAAAAAAATAGTAATCAATCACAAAAATTTACTCTAATATTTTGATAATTACCCAGAATGCGAGCTTAAATTGATTTCGACATATTAATGAACTGCCTGCTTATCCCATAAATCGAAGTTATATTTGTTCATATGTTTGTTCTCACGCTGAACTTTGAAGACCGGACTTGGTACCGTTATCATGAGCAACCTTGAAACATTTGCGCTGACTATGCGGTCAGCTGTTGGTCATTAGCCGCATGATGAGGCGAAAATGGCGCTATTAAAGAACGCTTGGCTAAAAAGTTGTCACAGAAAAATGTGCAAGTAAATATGAAAGAGAAGCTTATGCGAAAGAAAAGAGACAGCCGATCGGCATGTGCACTAAAATGCACTTATGAGGAATATAATGAAAAAATTAACCCACAGACAACGAATGCCATGGATCAGGGAACCAGTTTTGCAGCTTAAAAATGTGTGACAATTATGAAAGGCGATCGACAGCGAGATATTGATGTCGGGTAACAACAAAAGCTGGGATCCAGAGATATGAACTCGTATATAGTCGAAGAGACAAAGCCACCGACAGGCGGAAAGCTCTTAGATAATCATCTCTTTGAAATCGCTGACAAAACAAGCGCAAAAATGGTAAAATAAAATGTCAGGTGAGGGGAGGGCAGTGAAAACAAATAAATAAGAATTCCTTTCAAGCGTAACGGAAGTCGTTGAGAGCTAAATGGTCAGCGGGCCAGTGGGCAATGATTAAGAACGAACTAACAAGCTGCTACCGGATGCTTAAGTCGGCTAAGTTGAGGGGCTTATAACTGAAATTTGAGAAGCACTTCCATGTAGACGGTATTTTTTTTGTTAGGAGGCTTGAAGGGGTTCAATGTCTATTTTTGGAAGTGTTAGCATATTATTAAATTCGGGAAATGAAGGTTATAATGTGGGTCTTATGTGGGCAGAACCACCGATTCAAACAAATTATTATAGATTGATATATTGTTAGATTTGTATAAATGGATATTTCGTACTTACTTCAAATTTAAATAAAAATGTTTATATATAACTGCTACTGGATACTTAAGCTTGTTAATGCTTAGAGAAATATTTGAAAGTCGCCTCTATTCTATAAAGTACAATAAGTAATATCCGAATTATTAAAATAATAATTATTTTACCACCTAAAGTTATTCGGTGTATTTCTGGTTTCTTTTACAAAGTTTACCATATTCAATATAAAAACTACGTGTAGCATATCTAAACGAACTACCGCGTTCTTCGTTTCTCATTTCGACTAATTTTCTATTAATATTAAACATATACAAAATCCGCGCCTCTATCCAAATAATTAGACATATTTATGTGTGCATAAATATCTCAGATATGATTCCTGTTTTCTCAAATTCTTTGGCTCCGTTAAAATACATACATTTCCCTTAATCCAGTTTGGCTTTGGTTAGTATCAAGCCTTCGGCAGCTTTTAATTAAAATGCGATAAAAGTGAGAAAATTCGTTGCGGTTTGTCTAAATGGGCGCCCAAGAAAAAGGCAATCAAAAGTCCAAAGAAAGAAACGTCGATGGGGAATAAATATGTGAGTGTGGGGATTGGGGATAGTAGAAAATCAACGATTTCTTATCCCGCTTTTGGTGCGCACTTATTTATGTAAATCTTGTCGTCGTCGTCGTCGTCATCGAAAAATCGTCGTCCCAGTGGGCAAACAACTAAAATGCATTTGTGGAGCAAACGGAGTCCGCCCAAAATAAAGAAAATAAAACCAATCGAAGCCAATCCAATTCGAATCTGAGCCAAGCCAATCCGATTCCGATGGCCACTCGAGACGTTGAAGGCAAAAGCCTATTGAATAATTTTCGATTTGGTTTTCGTTACCAATGCTGTTTGAATTCCGCACCTCCTCGTTACATTTCCATTCATGGCTTAATCACTTGGTTACTTGATTTTCCACTTTATGACGGATTATGTGCAAATGTTTGCCAAAGTCTCTAAAAGGAAGCGAAAGGTATTGAGTTACTGTGAAATTTTTAGTTGAAATTTGGCTGTGAGAAATGGTCTGCTGAAAGTATTTCTGACCCAGGTCATTAATCATTGGAATGTTTGCTTATTATTTGCCAAAGTCTTAGAATGGATTTTTAAAATTTAATATGGAAAGTTACGAAAGTTACATTTAAGCTTTATACAGTTTTTTTGTATACAGCCCTAAAAATCGAGCTTAAGTTTTACTCTCTCTCAAATTCCCTTGAAATTCTTTAACCCAGTGGAATGTAATTAATTTTTTAAACGATGCACGTTTTTCATTGAAATAATCAAAAGATATTGACTTTAAAATGAGGATGGCTTACGGCCCCGTTTAAAGACTTGTTCCAAAATGAGCCAACGAAAAAAAGGGAGAAGCACCAAGAACTCATAAAACCGCCAGTGGCAGCACGTGATAAACGCACTTAACAGGTAATTCCATTTAGCGAATGATGTATTAACGACACTTGGAAGGAAAAAAGGGAAAATAAATGGAAAACAAGGAAAAATATTGAGCTTTTTGGAGAGACTGTAAAGAGCATCAAAATATTGTGAAATAAAAACCACCTGCAACACAAAAAATATGTAAGCCAGCTTTAACAATATATCTTAATTATTAAATATGTTTTCCCACAGCTTCAGCAATATGGCCAGTGACAACACTAACAAAATCAACCGATACATCAGCGACAAAATCAGCGTAGAGGAAAAAAACAAATTTCTCCAACAACCATGAAAACCAGCAACAACAAGCGTAACAGGAGCAACATCAACCGACACAGCAGCAACATGAGGGACCGCAGCAACAATGCCACGCTTTTCAAAGTGCTCCCAAGTTCGAGACCCCCTCTATAGCACCATTTCCCCCATGACCAAAATGTGTGTGAGAGCCGTTTAGAATCGCGGTTATGAAGGGAATCGAAACGCGAGGAGGGACAGTTAATAAACTTCTGGCCGGGCCGAAAACTTGGTCTAAGACCGAGGCGGGAAAGTTGAGAAGCGCAGAGAAATTAGTTGGAAAGACGTGCGTAAGGTGTGTTGCGGACAGTTCCGCTTCAAGCCCGAAATCGAGGGGATCCAATGCGGTTGGGTCCCGGGATTCATGTCAGTCAGTCAGTCAGCTAGCTTTACACTGAGAGTAAAAATATCACTGTATTTTAATGAAAACTAAATATTTGATACATTAATATTTAATAATTTATACAATTTGAATAGATTAATAGCTTAATACAAGAATACCAATTTTAAATGTTATAAAAAATGCACAATAGGATTTTATAAAAAGTTTTTATATATTATTTGCTATAAGTATTTTTTTTAATAATTCAAGTTTGAATTTTTGAATGTACTGTTAAATAATGAACTGCAGAGCTAAGTAACATTTATTTCCAGTGACCTTCCCGTTCGTCATTCATTAAAACTGACGCGTCCTTTACCAAACACAAAAGTTTTTGACAAAACGGGCAAAAAAAAGGGAAAGAGAAAAAAAATTGAAATGCTTTTGCCTGCATTTTGGCCACGAGTCCGATAAAAGTGTCAGCTCCAAAAGTTTGAGCATCTGGCCAACAACAACAACTAAAAACAAGAGAGAACGCTATAGTCGGGTTGGTGTCCCGACTATCTAATACCCGTCACTCAGCTAAAGGGAGTGCGAACGCTGTACTCGGGTTGGTGTCCCGACTATCTATTGGGGCTAAAGGGAGTGCGAGGGAGATAGATATATAAACAATTTTGATTGCGTATAACTTTTTAATGAATGGTCCGATTTGAAAAATGTCTTCTACATTTCGATAGGTATTAATAAACACTATAAAATGGCGTTTATATATTTTTAAAATCTTAAAAGATGTGGCCTCCAGACACATTTGAAAATCGTTTATGGCGATTGTGGGCGTTAGGGGGGGCGTGGCACCTCGATGAAACAAACTTGCGCTGCGTAGGAAGCCCAAGAATATGTGTGTGAAATCTCAACCTTCTAGCTTTTATAGTTTCCGAGATCTCAGCGTTCATACAGACAGACAGACGGACAGACAGACGGACAGACAGACGGACAGACGGACATGGCTAGATCGACTCGGCTAGTGATCCTGATCAAGAATATATATACTTTATGGGGTCGGAAACGCTTCCTTCTCCCTGTTACATACTTTTGCACGAATACAATATACCCTTTTACTCTACGAGTAACGGGTATAATAAAAGGGTATTTAGAAGGGGGAAAAGGGGACCAGAGTTCTGGGTATCCTTCATTTGTGCGACAAATGGACGGAATGTGCAAGGAGGTCAACCTGCTAGTCTTGATTGGAACAAAGTTTTCACAACTAGCTGAAAATATTAAGCCATAACCAATTTAAATTTCATTTTTTAGCAGATAAGAGATATAAAGTTCAACTTAAATCTAAAGTTACTGGTCTTAAATGAATACCGTTTGGTATCAATATAAGAACATGGTCTTAAAAAAAATAAGAACAAAACGAAATTAATGTAAAAAATTCGTTCAAATATATTATTTTATTTTTTTTGTTTTGTGTATATGTATGATATTACGATAAAAAGAAAATAATTAGAGCAATTAAAAAATATTACAAACAAATGTAGGTAATTAATTAAAATAAATTTAAAGGGATAAACTGTTTGGTAAAAATACAGGAATACAGAATTTTCCCAAACATTTTTATACCCGTTACTCGTAGAGTAAAAGGGTATTATTGTATTCGTGCAAAAGTATGTAACAGCTAGAAGGAAGCGTTTCCGACCCTATAAAGTATATATATTCTTGATCAGGGTCACTAGCCGAGTCGATATAGCCATGTCCGTCTGTCTGTCTGTCCGTCTGTTCGTCTGTCTGTCCGTATGAACGCCGAGATCTCGGAAACGATAAAAGCTAGAGGACTGGTATTTGGCATGAAGATTCTTGTAGTTCGTACGCAGCGCAAATTTGTTTCAAGGAGGTACCACGCCCCCTCTAACGCCCACAATCGCTTATATACAATTTTAAAAATTTAAATATTTCGGAAAAGTAAAAATGCAGTTTTATTGTGTTTATCAATACCTATCGAAATTTAGAAGAAATTTTTCAAATCGGACCATTCGTTAAAAAGTTATGCGTGATCAAAGTTTCTATCTCCATCTCCCTCGCACTCCCTTTACCTGAGTAACGGGTATCTGATAGTCGGGGCACCCGACTATAACGTTCTCTCTTGTTAAAGGTGGCTTCATCCAGAACACAAACATCAAGAACCAATTCGCCGGCAACCGCGGCGTTCATTTGGCAAAAGGTCAACGACAAGCAAAAATAAAAACATAAAACTCAAACACTTTATCCAGAACTGAACCAAAAACGCTCCCTAACACAGCCTCCGGTTTGAGGCTCATTATTGATTTTTAGTCCATGAAACAGCACAGAGCGGAAAAAATTGGTTAACATGTATTAAAATAAACTGGGAATTTCGCCGACTGCTCGTTAGGGATGTCTATTTTAATTATTAACAAATTGTGCGTTGATTAAAAACATCATTAATTAAATATGTATCGGAGCATATGCCAGCTTCCAGCCACTTCGCCGCCTATTCTGTGTTTGACACGAAATTATCGCCGTTTTTCATTTGTCATTAAAAGCAAATTTAAACACTCGACAGTTTCGAAGTTAGCGGTGAAAAGGAGTTCATTGGATATTTTAACAGTTTGGTAATATATAAAATATTAGCCATTTAAAAACTTGATTTTATAATTTAATCCTTAAATAATTATTTTAATATTAGCATAAATATAATTTTGAATACTTCAGTATCTCAGCACATGTATATTTTAGTTAATAGAATGTTTTTTATATAAAGCGTATTATTATCTCGTTTTGGTCATGTAAACTTGAAACTTCACTGCTTTTTGTGCCCTTTTATTTTTTTACAGCTTCTGGCTGTCAACGGCGCGGCGACAATTTAGTAATTTAAATTGATTTATTTAACTAGAAATAAATAAACCTGACAACATATCGCTTCAGCCTCATTCTTTTCTGTTCGCTCTGGGCGCTAATTAAATTTAATTTTCCACTGATTAAGCGTATTTATTTCGATGTATTCGGGTCTTCTGGTAGTTTTGACAGCCCTGCCAGGTATTTTCTCTTCCGTCTTCTAACCAACATGCTGAATTATTAATTGTATGATTGATTGTTGTACTCGACGTGTGGTCCATGGCTGCTCCCCTCGCATTTCTGCGCTTCGTTTGTTTCGCATTAGCAGCAAGTGGCCCAAAGAGCAACTCCGTGGGGAGCTAACTACCCGATGAGGAGCTTTTTTATTTATTTGTCGGCCCATTTGGGCGTGAGAATCGCTTTTTTCTGGCCTCTTACTCGACTTTTTCTCGCTTCTTTAACAATTGTGTTCTTGAATGAAGTGGCTTGATTAGCTTCGGTTGCCGGGGTGTCAATATTAATGTAATTTCTCGATGTTGCCAGTTTTAAACATTATATGCAAAAGCAAGGGAGAAGTTATTCGATTATCAGATACCCGTTACTGTGTGAGAGGGAGATGGATATACGCAGTCGTTACATTTTTTGTTCGTTTAATTTTCTGCTCATAACTTTTGAATGGATTGTCCTATTTTAGGTGTCCTTATACATTTCAATAGGTATTAACAATCACAGCATTAGCATTTACACTTTTACAAAATCTATGTGTGTGGCAAATCCCAACTTTCTAGCATTTGTAGTTTTCGAGATCTCAACGTTCATACAGACAGAAAAACACGGCTAGATCGACTCGGCTAGTGATCCTGTTCAAGAATATATATACTTTATAGGGTCGGAAACGCTTCCTTCTACCTGTTACATACTTTTGCAGGAATACAATATACCCTTCACCTCAATGAAGCTGAGTCGACAAAAGTACTCTTTTTGAAGCTTGAAAAACGGAATCGTTTGCCTATGTTTGCCCACGACCAGTTTATGAGATATAAAAACTCGAAATACCCACTTGCAGAGGGTACAATGAAATCAGTCAGAAGTTTGTAACGTAGTGAAGGAGACGTTTCTGACCCCCATAAGTCGGAACCGGCCGGATCGGACAACTATATCTTATAGCTCCCATAGGAAAGATCGAAAAATAACGTAATCAAAAATTAAGGCTTCAGTGTTTTTTGAAATATTACGTTCTACTCTTGGAAATATTATTTTTTAATATTTATGAATTCAGAATAAAATTTAAAAGAAAATCGGATTACTATATCATATAGCTGCCAACGGAACGGTCGGAACATTAAAGGGAAATTAATAGGAACAAAATTATTATTTTGTTGATTTTTATTAACTTCTCTTCTTCTCTGGGATATAGCTTTTCTTTAATATTTGAAAATTTCAAATTAAATTTAACAAAGTTCTGACGGCTAAATTATATAGCTGCTATAGGAGGGATCCAAAGATTAAAGTCAAAATAATAAGAAAACAGATAGTAATTTTGTTTGTTGTAAAATATACGCAAGTAAATCTAATTCAATTTTGTTTTATCCTTAATAAGAATTATTTGCAAGGGTATACAAACTTTTTGATTGAAAGTGAATTAATTATAAATATGAGATAAGTGAGTCTTAGGCGTTGCCAGATAGGTCGAAAACTTAAAAACTACTCTAAAAACTTACTCTTAAGGTGATGTTTCAGTTGATTGATGTCACATCTAGGTGGCGCTATCTTAAGGCTAAATTGTTGACGCCATTAATTTACACGTAAGTTACATGCGAAATTACATACAAATTTTGATCAAGCGACATCTTGTGTTGGTGCTTAAAAAAGTCATCGTGCGTTACCAATTTTGAGCCGCCCCAAATCACCCTGTGAGCTCAATTTTTAGCTGCACGACTCGTCCTGTGTTTAGCAGGGACTCGAACAGGTTCGGGCATATGTAAAGCGCAGTGGCAACCCTGTAAACCAAATTTAGAAACAGAGTTACCACCTAATTTCTACGGCGGAACAGGAAGCTTATTGCGTATTTTTATCGATTTTTTCGATTAATCGATTCCTGCGTTTATCGGCTTTTAGACGCAATAATTATTTGAAGATTTCTTTCGATATTTTATTATTATTAAATTAATGTATTTAATCTTAGATTTTAAGACGCCCAAGGCGTTACGAAATTATTGCTTGTCAAATGTACCTCCCACACTCAAAAAAATTGTTAGACTTTTTTATCGCATCCAGCCAGGTAAATTTTTGATCTAACATAGTGCAATTAATTTGCGTCTATTTGCATCTCCTCACTGTCCTCATTATCCTGCACTCTGACCTGAGAGGGTTTTTGGTAGTGTTGGGTAAAAACTGCGCATTTGGGTGAACATGTTCACTTGTTATTTATTTCGTAATGAGTCAACTCACTCAGTTTGCTCACTTGTTCTGTCCTCAATTTTGTCCCTGGCTCTTAGAAAACAGCTGATTGACTGTAAGACCGTATGCAAATGCATCCAAAAAGTAAAAAAAAAATCTTTTTGAGCCGAAAATAGCAAGAGAGCTACTGAGCAAGTGAACCAAAAAGTGCAAGTGAGCAAAAATTAACAAGTGAACAATAAAGGACAAGTTTGTTCTTTATCGCTGCGAGTATCAGAGCCGAAGCTACGACCCAGCAATCTGCTTGTTCGAATTACACGAGGGAGGTCAGCAGCGTAATTGTCACCGATCGTGGCCACCACCTGGTCTCGATCCGCACTCTATATCAATCGAGGCGATCACAAGGTGACTGGTTGTTGTGGGCACCAACTTGCCGCAACACCCATCTAAGGACCAACATCTCCGTGAGCAGCGACGTGCCACGTGTCAACCCCCTGCAAGAGTTGTGCATTGCCTCATTATCTTAAACCTTAGCTTAGACATACATAGGTTATATAAGCGACCAGGATATTTATAGGGAATATTGCATTCGTGCAAAAGTCCGTCTGTCCGTCTATCTGTCTGTATGAACGCTGGGATAAACTTCCTTATAGCTCCAACGCCCGATTTTGTTCAAACTTTCCATATCGACGTATTTTTGGTTCCTGATAACGGGAAAAATAGTCAAAGTAGGTGCAAATAACGGGATCTTGGAAAACAACGGTAAAAACAGTCAAATTTCTAGTTTTCTGCTGTGTTTCCCGACAATATGAGGAAAATCAAAAAATGTTTCAGCCAAAAAAAAATGATATGAATAAAACGTTTTTTTTGTATTATAATATTTTTTTTTTCGTAAACAATGGTTTTCGAAAAAAAACCTAAAAGAATTTTAAATAGGTGGTGAACATTTAAAAATACTGCAATATCCCGCCATAAAAATGGCATCAGATAGTTCCGATTCGTGATGGACCTCTTTTGACATTTTATACGATGTATCGGGTGCCCCGACTATCAGATACCCGTTACTCAGCTAAAGGGAGTGCGAGGGAGATGGATATATAAAACTTTTTTCGCGCATAACTTTTTAACGAATGGTCCGATTTGAAAATTTTCTTCTACATTTCAATAGATATTGATAAACACAATAAACTGCATTTTAACTTTTCCAAAATCCTTAAAGGTGTGGGAGCCAGACACATTTTAAAATCGTTTAAGGCGATTGTGGGAGCTAGAGGGGGCGTGGCCCTCGGCTGAAACAAACTTCCGCTGCGTATGAAGCGTGGGTAATCCGAACTTTCTAGCTTTTGTAGTTTCCGAGATCTCAGCGTTCATACAGACGGACAGACAGACAGACGGACATGGATCAAGAATATATAGTCTTTATAGGGTCGGAAATGCTTCCTTCTAGCTGTTACATACTTTTGCACGAATTCAATATACCCTATTACTCTACGAGTAACGGGTATAATTACTCTACGAGTAACGGGTATAAAAATGAAAACGTTTTAAAAATGCAAAGTAAAATAAAATTTGTATGAAGCGTTTTACTTTTTAAAATGTTTCACCCCTTATTTTGCACCTAAAACTTTTGATAATTTTCTCTGTGTAGGGACTGGAATTACATGCAAACACATTCCAAACATTTTTTTATTCCGACCACGCTGAGACATCGGAAACTACAAAAGCTAGAAGGTTGAGATTTCCCACACATATTCTTGGGCTTCCTACGCAGCGCAAGTTTATTTCAAAAAGGTGCCACGCCCCCTCTAACGCCCACAATCGCCCACTAACGATTTTAAAATGTGTCTGGCGCCCACACCTTTAAAGATTTCCGAGAAGTATAAATGCAATTTTGTTGTGTATATTTATACCTATCGAAATATTGAAGACATTTTTCAAATCGCTAAAAAGCAGAGTATGTAAAAGCAGTTGATCGTTTTTTCGTTTGCTGTCTCGGTCTGAACGAAACCGAAAAAAATTTAAAAAGTTGAACCATTTGTATGAAACGGTCCTAAAAAACTGTTAGTAGATGAACAAAACTTTGAAATGCTCAGTAAAAACGGTCTTTTTTGACAGTTCTGCGTTTACATTGCCTTACACCTTTAAAAATTTAAGGCAATATATAAAACATTTATTTGAAAATACATACATATATGGTAAATAACTTAATTATGAGCACCAGGTGCATTACAATTATCTTCTAAAGAATACGCTGTTTTCAACTTTTATGATAAAGCGCCATTAGTGATGCTGTTATACGAGTAAAGATATACAATGGCCATCATCTCCTGAAGAATTCGCGGATTTAAGTTTTGTAAGATAAAGCCTCTAAATGGTTGTGTTATACGAGTAAATATATACCATGGACATCATCTTCTGAAGAACTCGCGGTTTTTTATTTTGTTTGATAAAGCGTCTAAGAGATAGTGTTATACGAGTAAATCATATTTATCTTCATCTTCCATTATCTTCTGAAGAATTCGCGGTTTTTCATATTTTACATCAGGTAAAAGTATAACTGGAAATATTGGTATGCTCAAGTTCTGTACTTCGCGTTCAAGCTTAAGAGATAATAAAATCCAAAATACTCTTTGTTGAAGATTTTTTTAAATAAAAAAATCGAATTATTTAAAAAAATTTAATTTAAAAATGTAAAATTAAAAAAATGTAATTAAGTTTAAAATATTTGGAAAAAACAAACAACATTTTTGGTGTATAGAACATGTTCTGTGTTTAAACACATAGGTATAACAAGTCAAAAGACCGTTTTTGTTCTCCGTTCAGTTCAAACGGTCTTTGATCAACCGAAACAGTTTTGAAACAAAACAAGAAAGGAAGCTAGCTTCGGCAAGCCGAAGCTTATATACCCTTGCAGATCATTCTATTAATTTACAAATCGCAAAAATGTTAAATTTCCTATTATTTCACATCCATTTTTCGATCGTTTCTATGGCAGCTAAATGATATAGTAGTTCGATCTTGTTAAAATTAAAATCGAAATTCGGAAATATTTAAAAATAGTCATATCTCAGAGTAGAAGAGAATGTAATAAAAATCAACAAAGATATAATTTTTTTCCTATTAATTTCCATTTAATTTTTCGACCGTTCCTATGGCAGCTATATGATATAGTGATCCGATTTTTTAAATATTTAATTCGAAATTCAGAAATATATAAAAAATAATATTCCCAAGATTAGAAGGTAATACTTAAAAAAACACCGAAGCTAGAATTTTTTTAACGTTTTTTTTCCGATCCTTCCTATGGGAGCTATAGGATATAGTTGTCCGATCCGGCTCGTTCCGACTTATATATTACCTGCAATAGATATAAGACTTTTGGGAAAGTTTTAGCCCGATAGCTTTAAAACTGAGAGACTAGTTTGCGTAGAAACAGACGGACAGACGGACAGACGGACATGGCTAGATCGACTCGTCTAGTGATGCTGATCAAGAATATATATACTTTATGGGGTCGGAAACGTCTCCTTCACTGCGTTGCAAACTTCTGACTGAAATCATAATACCCTCTGCAAGGGTATAAAAATCGGTTACTGGTTGAGCAAAGACCGAAAACCTTTTGAAACAAAAGTGAGAAAGTCCCAAAGTGAGAGTTATTTTGAGACAACTTTTTTTACATGCTCTGTTAAAAAGTTATTCATTAAAAAGTTATTCGCAATCAAAAAAATGTTATATATCCATCTCCCTCGCAATCCCTTTAGCTGAATGACGGGTATTAGATAGTCAGGACACCAACCCGACTATAGCGTTCTCTCTTGTTTTTAAGTCTTAACGACCACGGCTTTTTATTATTTTATACCATACAAACAATTTATGATAAATAATAAATAAAAAATACTGCCGTTATTAGAATAATATCTGCCGGGAACAACTATAGTTTTAGGTGATAAGAACATTTGACCTTCCTATTGTTCAAAAGGAATCAAGTGGCACTCCGTTTTGATATCATTATGAATATTATTTTAAATATTTTAAGAATGGGACGCAAACCATACAATTTACCCCGTAATTTTTTTAACTATTGTGAGGAAAATAATGAGTCGCGTTGCAAAATTTGAAAAAAAGTGTTCGCAGGAAATTACCTGACTAACCTTAAACGACATCTAATAAAACATCATAAAGATGTGTTCCAAATAGAAGTTGGTGGACATGACCGCATAGTGGTATCTGGTAAACATGTCAAAAGGCGAAGTAACAGAAGCTTGTATCGACCTTGTTACCACCGAAAAAATGCCGTTTTCAGTACTAGACTCTGAAGCGTTTAAAACTTTGACAAAACCAAAAATGTCTTAAAATAGACACTGGTACCAGATGTAACCGCGAAATTTTGGGGTATCAATGCTCAAATTTACTCTGATAACCGAATTTATATTGGAACTCTCGGACTTGTCGAGTTGCACCAAAGGCATTCAGGAGCCAATTTATGCACAGAAATCGATCAACTTTTAAACGAATTCGAAATTAACAAAAACAAGATTTACTGCATCACTACCGATAATGAAAGGAACATGCTCAAAGCAGTGGACCTTTTGAACGACAAATCTAACGAAAACGAAATATATGAAGATGAGGAAATATTAAAAATCCTTACAATGTTTTCCATAATTTCTATAAAATGCGCTGCCCATACCTTACAATTAAGTTTTAAGGATTTTTTGAATAACTTGGACTGTCATGAAATTATTGAAAAATTTCGTAAATTAGTAAAAATTCGAAGAACCCCCTTAAGCAGGTGTGTATTATTTTAAGTGTCTAGTAATTATTTGATAACAATTTTATTTTTTCTTAAGGTTTAAGTCCTCTGCTCAATCATTACCTCAGGCCGTAATCGATGTGCCCACGCTTTGGTGTTCAACTTACATAATGTTGCAAAAACTTTTAGAATTTGAAGAATTTTGCAATAATGAACTAGATGGAGAATCTAAGCTGACGGGTACTGACTGGAGTAAAATTCGCACACTTTCTCTCATTTTGAAGCCAATATTCGTCGCAACTAAAAAACTTCAAGCTTAACAGCTGTATATGGGCGATTTTTACAAGATGTGGAGTACTAGGCTTTAGGGCCGCGGCTAAAGCCTACACAGAGAGAATTATTTAAGTAAATTGTACTTAAATTGAGTATTTTTCTTCTTGAAAATTAAGCATGAACACAAATACTTATTCTGAGTACAAAATACTAACTATCAGTACAAATTTGTCAAATTTTTTTTACTCAAATTAAGTACATTTTCTATTTATTTAGTACATTTTTCCTCAAAATGAGTACAAACTGCACTCATTTTCAGAAATTATTTGGCCAGTATTTTAAAAATGAGTATTGCCTTTTCTCAAACTGAGTATTGCAAAATGATTAAATTGAGAAAAAAATTCTCAGCCCGGAGAACTTCCTCTTTCTTACTTACACATTATTTTAAGGGCTATACAGTATATGTTAAATGTTTCATAATTATGTGAATATTAAACTGTTATAAATAAAACAAACTTACTTTTTGTTCGACCCAAGTCGCCTTCTCCGTCACTCGAACCCCAGACCCTTGTGTTCGTGCACGCGCGCACTAACCGGCTGAGCCAAACAAGCATCACATTCAGCAATGTCCAAACCGCGCATAAGATTTAAATTGTAATGCTTGCAATTAATTGGATTTTAAACATTAAATGGAATAGGACTATAATCAGCTCAATTCCATTTAATGTTTAAAATCCAATAAAATTAATAAAAATAAAAAAAAAACAGAATAACAAAAAAAAAATATTTGTGTTTACCGGAATGGGGATTGAACGCACGACCCGGACGACATTAGCTATCAAATATTTGATGGCAAGAGTCATTTACTCCCTAGGCCAGCCTTTTAGAAGGTTCCTTTGAGTAATGTCATACTCATTATGAAAATATTTGTACTCAAGTTGGAAATTGAAGAACTTGTTTCCTAAAATTAAGATTTTTGTGATCAATTCAAGTTTTTTTTCTTAAAGTGAGTTCAATTTGTACTCAATATAAGTTTTTTCCAAAAATTTGTACTCAAAATCAGTACATCCTGAAAATGAGAATACAAATACTCAATTTCAGAACGTCAGAATTCTCTCTGTGTAGTACTCAGTTCGGCTAAGAGTTTTACTAGTCGAAAAATATTAATCTTTTAGTGTGGCCGAAGTTTTTGTAGTTCGTCCGCAATGCATGTAGCATGGTCTTACTGGGTTTGTTGACAAACAGCAAACATCAACTGGCGGCAATTATAAAATATTACAAAATGTTGAGCCGACTTGGGTCGCAAGAGTTAAATTCGCTGTTGGCATGGCGATATGTATTGCCGCAAATCCTACAGGCACTTTTCCATTGGTTTTCGGGGGTTTCCTTCCATTTATAATGTGTAATTGGCACACCGCTTCTGCACAAACACAGCCAAAAATCAAATTTTCTATTCTTTGGGCCGCGGCTAAAGGCGTTCATCGGAATTCATCCGCTAAATCTGGTATTTTTTTGGTATTTCCTTACTATTTCCTTAGCTCAACTGAGTACCGAGGTGGGAAAAAGTCTCAGCTAAAGGCGTTAGCTACCTATTTGCCTCTCGCTTACTCCTATGCTTAGCTAGCAGTTTTCGTCGTACTGAGTACTAGGCTTAAAGAATAGAAAATATGATCTTTGGCTGTGCTTATGCAGAAGCGGTGGCCAATAACAAATTAAAAATGCAAGGAAACCCCAAAAACCAATGGAAAACTGCCTGTAGGAGTTGCGGCAATACATATCGCCATGCCAACAGCAAATTTAAAGCTTGCGACCCAGAACGGCTCGACACTTTGTAATATTTTAAAATTGGCGCCCATTGATTTGTTTGCTGATTGTGAACTCATCTGATTTACAATAAGACAAAGATAAACTTCGGTCACACTACAAAAGAACAATATTTTTCGACTAGTGAAACTCAGCCCAACTGAGTACTGGGCTTAAAGGAAGGATGAAATGAATGAAAGCGGAAAAGTGTTCAAAGAACCGCCGCGATTTTTGTTTAAAAAATGTTGGCTTGCGACGTTAGAAAAGTTTTATATGTATTTTTTGTTAATACAACTTATTTTGGCTTAGGTACCATCGCTAATACATCGATATCAATTTCGACACACCGGTATAACAACAATCTTTTGTAGTTATGTATACACGGTTCTGGATTAGTTTGTAGAACCCCATTATTTAAATATGTAGAACTAGTATTTGAATGTAACGGTTAGATGCTTAAAAGTCGTTAGCATTAGAATAATCAGCTGTTAAATAGTTGCCAATCTGGCAACTCTGCAAAATGTTAAATATCGGTGCGGATCGCAGCCAACTTCGCGTTACCTTATGTTAAAACCGACGCCATGTTAAATCGGGTAATTGCGAATAAGAACTGGAAGAGAACGGTCAAGTCTTAATAAAGTGTGCTTAATATTAAACCAAGTGTATCAGCTTGCTCTACTATATTTAATAGATTCATTTCTCATCAGTTGATTTTCGCACCGCACATCCCGCTGCGCTCCCTTCAATGGAAGGATCCTCGACCCCGAATCAGGACTCCTTGGCGGCCTCTAAACAGTGGCAAAACTATGGCCAATAGCCATGGGAAAAATCAATGTGCGTTGTCGACAGGCGACAATGTGAAACTGATTGGTCCGATTCCAAATTGCGAATCGCTGTTCTTTTGATGCCTGTCTTAGAATATGTCACAGCATTGGATGACTGTCCTCCGTCGATGCGTGTTTGGTTTCAGGGTTCGCTGGCGGCCCAAAAGGTTCAAAGAGCAAAAACGACCTGTGCGATTGGAAATCAAAAATATTTTGGGTTTGTTATGCAATTAAATCCAATGTTTTCATATTCATCCAAAATATTTTTCGTGATTGTTAATTTTTTTAAATTTAAATATGGCATACAATCTTTAAATCCAATATGCCGAAAAATATTTTACCATGGCAAGTTTTCTACCTTTATTTTAATTTCAAACTAAAAATAATAATTAAACTAAAAACGAAGTCAAGCTTCAGATCATTATAATTTCGATTATCTCACATTACTTCCGCAGTCTTATTGCTTAAAAATTCAGAATAATAGTAGAGATAAATAATAAATAATTATAATTTCACTTGAACTAAAAATGTTAATTAAACTGAGCATACAAGATATTTTTTGCAAGTTAAACTTCAAACAATTATCACCTAAGGATTCTGAATAGTATTATTATTTTAGAATATTCATCCAGATAATTACCTTATATCAGGGGTTCTCAATGCAGATCAAAATCTGTGTAATGTGTGCCTGGACTATCAGCTTTAGGACAAATCGCGGCTAGGCTCGTAAGACTCGGAAGTCGTTAACTCATCCACATCCATATCACTATATCTGTTGGTTATTCTCATTCTCCCTGTACAGCACCAAACGATTATCTGTTTGTGGAGGCGATGGATCGCTGTTTGGCTCCACTACTTGCAGATCGGTTGCTTGCATTTGAGACGTCTGAGATGATTGGAATAATATGTCGCATGTAAAACAGCCTGAAATAAAAACAAAAAAAATGTATAATAAATACGAGAAATAAGGGATGAACGCCTACTGGGGAAAATAGTCAGTCGGCTTCATCCCGAAGTTACCCTCTATTTAAGCACTCTATCGCCTACCTGGGAACTGTTCTCCTCTGTCTCCGATGGCCCCAAAGGCGGAGAGGATCTCCTGGAGGAGAACAGCCTACTGATCATCTTTGAGATCAATTTGAGCAGGAGCAGGGGATGGTGTTGTTTCCCCTGTCCCAGGTCTGGCTTTGGCTACGGCTTCTCGTAGCAACGACAGGTCGTCGCCGAAAAAGCGCTTACGACAATTTCGTAAGTGCCCCCCCATTAAAGACATGTCGTTGCACAACAAGCCGCAGTGACAGCCGAGCTACCAAGTGCTTGCGTAGGCCATTCCTGGGGATGGCCCGGCACTCCTCGCACTGGTTGTATCTCTTTTTGCCTAGTACGAGGAGCCCTCTCCTCCGGAGATCTGCGAGCGTCGCGTGTAATTCACGACGCTCGGCCGACCTGGGATCTAATTCTAGATCCCGAGGCCTCAGACCTCCGGACCAGGGACCGAAAATAATCATTATTTTTATTTCTTCGAACAAAAAAATCGGCCACTTATAATAGCCCTAAAAAATATGATTTTCACCAAAATAATTATCTTTGTCCAATCTGTGCATTCCCGCCATGATTCTTATACCCTTGCAGAGGGTATTATGATTTCAGTCAGAAGTTTGCAACGCAGTAAAGGAGACGTTTCCGACCCCATAAAGTATATATATTCTTGATCAGCATCACTAGACGAGTCGATCTAGCCATGTCCGTCTGTCCCTCCGTCTGTCCGTCTGTCTGTTTCTACGCAAACTAGTCTCTCAGTTTTTAAGCTATCGGGATGAAACTTTCCCAAAAGTCTTCTTACTATTGCAGGTAGTATATAAGTCGGAACCGACCGGATCGGACAACTATATCCTATAGCTCCCATAGGAAGGATCGGAAAAAAAACGTTAAAAAAATTCTAGCTTCGGTGTTTTTTGAAGTATTACCTTCTAATCTTGGGAATATTTTTTTTTATATATTTCTGAATTTCGAATTAAATATTTAAAAAATCGGATCACTATATCATATAGCTGCCATAGGAAGGGTCGAAAGATTAAATGGAAATTAATAGGAAAAAATTATATCTTTGTTGATTTTTATTACATTCTCTTCTACTCTGGGATATGACTATCTTTAAATATTTCCGAATTTCGATTTTAATTTTAACAAGATCGAACTACTATATCATTTAGCTGCCATAGAAACGATCGAAAAATGTATGTGAAATAATAGGAAATTTAACATTTTTGCGATTTGTAAATAGAATGATCTGCAAGGGTATATAAGCTTCGGCTTGCCGAAGCTAGCTTCCTTTCTTGTTAAATGTATGATTTGTATCTTTTTTTTCAACGCTACCTCCAAACATATTTATTTATTATTTAATTTTACGAATGATAATTTCGATAAATCCTTATTAGCAAGGTGACACATTTGATCGGTCAGTACCATTTTGAATATTCGCTTAATAGCCGTTTGGAAATATTACTTATTATGACTTAACTACTTTCAATGATAAAGTGATTTTTATTTAGATCAGAATAAAAGTCGTTTTAAAAAGTGGTTAAAATTTTGTTCAAAAATCGTAAGGGTAGCTTTAATAACTTCTTAAACGGCTGTGAAATCAGATCGCCGAAAAGTCTTACAAGGAGGGCCGCGAGGTTCTGATGAGTTTTATTTTGATTGGAATAAAATAAAAATCATAGGATAAGCCTTTTTTTTAAAAGAGGTTAAAAAAATTTGCAAAAAATCGTGGATGTAGCTTTGATAAGCCCTTAGACGTCTGTGAAATCAGATTAACGAAAAGTCTTTCAGGAGCCCGCAAGACTCAAATGAGTTTATTTTGAGCAAAAAAAAAATAAAAATCATCAATAATCATTATTTTTGAGTCCTATTTTTTTGAATCAAAAATAAAGATTACCATTAAACAAAAAGATCATATATTTAAAAATCATGGCGAGAATGCATAGATTGGACAAAGATAATTTTTTTGGAAAATCATATTTTTTTGGGCTATTATAAGTGGCCGATTTTTTTGTTTGAAGAAATAAAAACAATGATTATTTTCGGTCCCTGCTTTAAACAATTAATACAGCTCTCACAGAGGTTGCGCCAACTTACTCAGTATATCAACAGAAAGGGCATGCTTTTAAGTAATTTCCGCATTAATTTCAGCGAAATCAAACCCACAGATTTCGAGTCCATTAAATTATGGCTTTTCTCACGCGGTCACACTGTCCAGCCAGCGAGACAGTGTACGGACCCAAGTACGACCTACAACAATTAATTGAGCCAATTGGCAACTTTTTGGCGCCTAATATCGAAATAAATATATTATTTTAGCGAATTTTCAATTAATATGTATGCACCCCATAATTGGATTTATTCTCCTGATTCTTTTAATGTATAATTCATCCAAATCGATTCAGTTTGGTAGAAATTAACGGTTTACTGATTTTGGAACAATCAGGGTATTCCCTAAACTGTTGAATTGCTGAAAATTCAACAAAAATTTTCAGCAATTAAGGGAACGACCCAAAATGGTTCCTGTTGAATTTTCAAACAGTTTTTATTTCTTGAAAAATTTCACGGAACTTTAAACATGTAAAATTTGATTTATTATTGCTATTTACTGTCTAAAATTTTTAACAAAGTAAGAGGAACCACAAATATGCTTTCTAAGTTGATTTTAAAATAAATAATGCGTACTGGTGATACTAAAATGTTACAGAGTTGCCATGACTTTTAATAAAAAGGTGACAACTCTGGCTTTTTAGCAATTCAACAAAATTTTCAACAGCCTCGAGGCTGTTGAATTGCTGAAATTTCTGAAAGTTGACTTTGTATGGAACAGCTGATTAACAGCTGACAAAAATTCAACAATTCAGCAATTCAACAGTTTAGGGAATACCCAGATTATGTTAATAAGTTTCAATATTTCGACTATCGATACAGGTCAGAAGCCATGTATCATGTATCAAGATAAGGTAGCCTACTATTTTTACGCTACCTGAAACCTGATCACTGATGCAAAATTCTTGCATCATGATTAGTAATCATGTGCGTTCAGCTGAACTATCGTAAGAAATCCATCAGTGATCAGGTATCAGGTAGCGTGAAAAAGCGGAGAAAAAAATAGTAAAACAACGATGAATATAAATTGAGAGAGCCGACTTACGGAGCGCCAGGACGGTGGGCAGCAGCTACGGCGATCGGGACGGTGTGCCGACTGTCGCTTCCTTGTGGGGCTGGACTCGTCGCCAAGCCAGCGGATCATCCTCGGCCACAAGCTCATCCTAGCAATGGCCTCTCCGGTATTCGTGGATATTTTTTACGGTGATCGGGGCCTAGTCGGCACCAAATTTAGGTTGCCTTGCCTTGTCTCCCGCTGCAAAGAATTTATGAGACCTGGACTTGGCCAGGGAGATCGAGAGCAACGCCGCCGACGCTATGAGTCGTAATAGACATAATGGACGCCCAAATTAAATTCTCCAATTTTTTTTTTAGTCGAAAATAAGTCTTATTTTCCAATTTTGATAATAAAAATAAGAATAAGACTTATTTTTAATTTTTTAAAATTGAGAAAAAGGTTTATCGAGTTTTCCCAAAAAACAAAAAAAAATAGCATGCGCTGAGATATCTTTTGTTCACAAAAGTAAATAATTTCAAAAAGTATTGTGCAACGTGAATAGTGTTACAAATAAACAAAATAACAAATAAAAATATACAAAACAAAATGAACAATCAATTCCGAGCAGAAGAAACACAAGCCAAGGAAAGAGTGACCATGTTGAGCGAGGGAATTTGCCAAAACATTGCACACATTGAAACATTGGAAAGAGAGGAGATGGACATAAGAACACGACTTATTATCATAGAACACGAAAAACGGAATACTCAACACAATACGGATTATCTAAGAACTCAACTAAGTGCACTCAACGAGTTGCTAAGAAAATCTGGCATGCTAAAAAGTGACCGATGATAATCAAAAAGACATAGTCTTACATCATACGGGATAATAAATCAAATTAAATTAAAAATTAAATTAAAAAGAAAACATGTCTAAACACAGGAAAAGGTTGAGACTCACAATACAACATTACGGAGTTTTTTACATTACTCAAGCACGGCTGATGATGTGATCACGGATGATGTGAATTCAGATTGGCGAAAAGTCTTACAGAGGGGCCGCGAGGCTCTGATGGGTTTTATTTTGATTGGAATAAAATAAAAATCATAGGATAAGCCTTTTTTAAAAAGTGGTTAAAATAATTTGCAAAAAATCGTGGAGGTAGCTTTGATAAGCCCTTAGACGTCTGTGAAACCAGATTGATGAAAAGTCTCACAGGAGGGCCACGATGATCTGATGAGTTTTATTTTGAGCAACAAAAATAAAAATCATCAATAATCATTATTTTTGAGTCTTTTTTTTGATAAAAAATAATTATTTTGCTCTAAGAAATATATACAAATTGAATTTTAATCATTACAAAGTAATTTTTGTTATTTAACTTAAAATGATTACGGTCCCTGCTCCGGACATCCCCTTCGGATGACGATGAAGCCGGCTGACCATTTTCCTCAATGGCCGCATCGCGATGTTGGTTTAAGTTATTCATTATGTACGATGTTTCTGCTTGATAATCAAATTCAAAGTGACGAAATTCTTTGACTGCACGGCCTTTTATACCAGGCCAAGCATAAAAGAGGTGAGAGATACTCGATAGACCGTTAATATCGAACGGCCATATTTACCAACACCCATTCCCTTAACCAACACAGAAACTAGATCTAAAATTCTAGGTTTACAAAAAGGTTAAAGGCATTTTTCCACTATGCGGTTTTTTTCGGTATTTTCGATTGGCAACGCGATAGGCGGACGTGAGGTGTTTTCATTGGCAAACGCGTCTGAAAACAGCTGTTCTGCTATTGTCATTTGCGAGCTGAAGTAAACAATGGATTTAAATAATTTGTTATATGTGGAAATATTGCTGCAATGATGAAAGCAGTTACCGCATCCCACGTTGTGCTACTTGAGCATCTGTTGCCAGCAGTTGGTGGAGCTCCAAATTAAGATCGGGTAGCGGCAAACAAGTGCGTCAGAAACTGTACCCGGGAGTCCAGACGGCAGAAAGCAAAAGGATCTGCTGCAGAAGGCGTTCATATACATATATCGATCTGAACAGGCATTAAAATAATTCTCTGACACGACCCGCGACAGCAGTAGCTGCAGCTTCTGCGGCGTCACGTTAGTGAACAGAATCCGAGCCGGGGCTGAAACGCCTAGGAGGACATTGTGCACAAGAAGGAGGGAGATGTGCCCTTTTCCAGCAGTCGCCTCTCAACGTGTGTCACTTGAATTTGGAATGGCCATCTATTGTCGAAGCAGATTTTGTACCTGCGCTCCAATGCGACCAGGAGGTCGCCTTGATGGACGAATGGCGGGGGCACGTGATCAAGAAGCAAACGTCAAGATCATGGAGCCGGGGAAGAACGGAAGACCAACGGGCCATTCCATTGGTTAAACGTACTGCTACTACCCTTTATGCGCCAAACTATTGCCAAATCATTTGGCATATTAAGCCTAGTACTCAGTACGACGAAAACTGCTAGCTAAGCATAGGAGTAAGCGAGAGGCAAATAGGTAGCTAACGCCTTTAGCTGGGACTTTTTCCCACCTCGGTACTCAGTTGAGCTAAGGAAATAGTAAGGAAATACCGAAAAAATACCAGATTTAGCGGATGAATTCCGATGAACGCCTTTAGCCGCGGCCCAAAGAATAGAAAATTTGATCTTTGGCTGTGTTTGTGCAGAAGCGGTGTGCCAATAACACATTATAAATGGAAGGAAAACCCCGAAAACCAATGGAAAAGTGCCTGTAGGATTTGCGGCAATACATATCGCCATGCCAACAGCGAATTTGACTCTTGCGAACCAAGTCGGCTCAACATTTTGTAATATTTTAAAATTGGCGCCAGTTGATGTTTGCTGTTTGTCAACAAACCCAGTATGACCATGCTACATGCATTACGGATGAACTACAAAAACTTCGGCCACACTAAAAGATTAATATTTTTCGACTAGTAAAACTCTTAGCCGAACTGAGTACTAGGCTTTAAAAACCAAATTTCACGAAATAAAGTTCAATAATAATCTGTAAATAATTCAATATCAACAATAAATGTTTTTAATTTACCCGCTTCTTATCAGCTTCTTACCCGTTTCAGGTACAGAAAAATTATCATGCCTGGTTAATACTGCTGAAAAATACCAGAAATTTGACTTCGCAGCCCTGTAACGCGACAATTTTCCACCCTTCCTTTCCCACCCCTCGCCTACAAGTTTTGTATGGGATTTGGGCGCGTTCAACGGTAAATGGATGCAAACGCGACGCGTCCATAATGAGCAGAGGGCATAAGAAGGCTTGAATCCTGTTAAGAAAATCCGATTGGAAAAATGTCGTCCTCAAACCATATTTTTTTCTTTTTTTTTATTGTTATTCCATTTGTTGTACTTTTTATAAAATTGTTTCTTAACCAGAGAACTTTGAAAAGTTTAAGAAAATAGTTAAATCGAATATCTCATTCTATTTGGAGTACCGTATATTTAGGACATTATTATACCCGTTACTCGTAGCCTAATTGGTATACCTCATGATTTAATCATTGGAATGTAGGTGACAGGTAGAAGAAAGACTGAGTAACAGGTATCTAATACTCTAAGTACTCGACTATAGCTTTCCCTTTCATTTTTCGTCTCTTCTCGTCGAAATTGTTAGGTATTTATTTGAGACATTTGTTCATCGCCCTTTCAATTCCCATTCCAAAAATAAATATTCGAATATGTAATTGAGCTTGACGATAATGTGATTATTTATTCAGCATGTCAACGAATATTAATTTGGGGAGCTCATTATACTGTTTTGCGCATTTTCGCGGGCCATTATTCCTGGCCAAATGACGAGGTAAATACCTTTAATGCATTCGCTCTAAGTCCAAACGTCACATACCTCCCGCTCGACCAAAATTCAATTAAAAATAATAACAACATCCCGGCACATTAGCCTGGTCATTTTCGTTAAGTAATGGCCAGCGAATGGAAATGGAAATTTCCAAATGCAAAACAAAGGGGATGCCGCAAGAGGAATTCGGCAGTTCGTGGGCTAAAAGGTAATCCACAAATATTTTTGGACGAGTCCTGCGAAACGAATCGGGGGCAAAAATAATTAAGCAAATGGCATGATTTTTATTAATAATTTATTCTGTGCAGCGAGGAAAATGCAAGTTCATGCGGCAAATCAGGCGAAAATCTGTGTAATTAGCATACAATTTGGATACAAATAATGCAGCCGTGCTTCCGTCTCTCTGCATTTCCCAAATATTAGCATAATTATGTATTACTCAATTGAGTTTATAGAATTATAGGAAATATTCTTGACTGTGATAATTTAAAAAAAATAGTCCCAAAATTACTAGCGACAACTTTGTCCTTTTTAGAATTTTTTAAAAAAGGCTCCCAAAGATTATAAACTTCATTTTTGTTCGTTTTAGTTTAGGGTAAGAACAAAGTTGGTTAGTACTTTATGTAAAATGTACTACTACACTAGTTTTTATACGCGTTACTCGTAGAGTAAAAGGTTACATTGTATTCGTAAAAAATATGTAACAGACCCTATAAGTATATATATTCTTTGGAATTTTGGACGTGAATTCATTTGTGAGTTTCGACGAGTTTTTCACAGGGTAATGTGACACTCCCCTACACTTCTCCCTTTGTTTCTTCGTTTTTCTATTGAGTCTGAAACATTTGAGTGCTTGTATCTGGCTAAGTTTTCTGCAATTGCGATTTAAACTTTACGCAAATCAGCCAGTATCTTGTGCTTACATTTATAAGTCCTATTTGTATGTCTAGGTTGGTGTACTGCAGATGCCTTGGGCAGCTAATTCCACTCGCCAATCATGGTGTTAATGCAGCGAATTAGGCCGATTCCAGGCTGTTTACAACCTTGTATCTGAGCTATTGAGTACCGACTGGTGTCTCAATTGCGAGTTAAATATTATTTGCGGTAGAGGAAGGAATTATTTTGCATGTTAGACATTGAGCTAATTCTAAAACACTCAAAGATTGTTTAACTTTAAGATAAAGAACAAAAACATTTTCAAAGATAATTTAAATCTTTTGTAATTGGATTAGTATTACTTAGTATAACTTTAAGCGCAATCTCGATCTATTTTGAATTGGGAGAGTTTGTACTTCTTGCTCCCACTCACCTTATTTAAGTTGTCACGTTGCTTCTTCTTCTTTTTCGGTAAAAACGATTTGCGTAGAAATTTACCATGAGCACACCGATTTGACGTGTTTTTTTTGAGTGTGAGTGCAGTCGCTTGAAGTGGCGACATTTTGGGGGAAGTGCATTATCTGCTACACCCAAAAAAAATTGATATATCGATTCATATATGAAACGTACATCGATTTTACACTATTTAACATAAATTTTAATTTGATATGTGGCCAGGTAAATTTGACCTGGTCGAAAAAAGTGTTTCATGTAAAAACGATATGGGTTTTACATGACCTGAAATTTACATGGCCATATCGATTTACGGGGATATGCATTTTTTTGTGTGTTATAACTTTTTAGTGAGTGGTCCGATCTAAAGAAATTGATCTACATTTCGCTGGTTATTCCTAAATTAAACTTGCGACAAACTTGCGCTCCGTAGGAACCCTTAGCACCTGTATGGTGAGTCCCAACGTTCAAACATGATCAACTCGGCTAGTGTCCTGATCAAGAATATATATACTTTATAGGGTCGGCGACTCTACCTTCTCTCTGTTACATACTTCCCGATGAATTCCATCAGGAGTGTCACAGAAACCGTCGAAGGCTTTCGGGCGTTTGGGTTGAAAATTGCAAGTTGCAAAATTTTGGATGAGGATTGGTAGATAGAAACGTAATGGATAAGAATTCCAATTTTCAATGCCGCAACTTAAGAACATATCACTTGATCAATCTTCACTTTGGAGGTTCTTAAGAAAACTTTTTTGATGCCAAACATATTTACAGTTCTGTCTGTCCTATAGACATAATTTTTCAAGTGGTGCAACAGTGTTAAAAAAACAAAAAACCTGGAGTATATATTTCATTAAGGGTAGGAATAGAGTCAATAAAATATAGGTGGCTTGTAAAATAAAAAGAAAAAAGTCTCTATAGAGATATAGCCATGTCCGTCTGTCTGTCTGTCCGTATGAACGCTGAGATCTCCGCTTGACGACCATTAACGACTACAGCAGGAGCATACAGGAAATAATCAACAAGTATTACTCGGCTAAGTTAACTGTTCAGCCCTTTATCATTGTAGTAGGTATCTCCGAGGAGGACCTAGAAGGGTTTTATGTTTTTTTTAACAATAAGCTTCTTAAAATGTCAACCTTTGTTGAAAGTCTAGATCTTTGCTTCAAAATTTTTCAAATAATGGGCCCTAAATACCCTGAAGCGTGCAGTGACGCCTGGCTATTTTTACAAAAAAATCTATATAACATTACCACCAAATACGACCTTAAGTCAGCAAAAGTAACTGCTTTGATAAACGAATTGCAAAATATGTAAACAAAAATGTACACATGCTTCAAATGTTTTAAGGGCTTTGAGCAGCCGAAACAGCTCATTATTCATTTGAAACGCGAACACTACTACTTACGCGAAAATTTGTTAAAAATTCAATGTCACCAGAAAAACTGTTATCAGATATTCACAAGCTTCAGGAATTTTCGATTACATTTAGAAAAATGTCATTTAACTACACAGAATGTTTCTGAAAATGAAACTTTAATAAAGCCTTTAAAACGTCTCTCACTTGAAACTTCTTCAGTGGATGATTCATGCCAAGAAACGGTTTCCTCGAATCCTAGAAATGTTTCTATACACTTAGAACACTTACGAAGACAAGCTTTATGTTTCGCTTTAAAACTCTATGAAAACAACTCAATGCCAAGGAAAAGGGTAGTAGAAATTCAGGAAATGATTTCCGTTCTAATGTCAAGTGTCTCATTAGCGTTTGAAGCTTGTTTAGATAAAGAAGAAATCAATGAAGACATCAGACAACTTCTTCGTTTCTGCAGAGATCCTTTTAGTGATGTAAGGTCGGAACACCGATTTTTTAAGATTTTGAAAGACATGAAATTGTACGAAGATCCCAAATGTATTACCATTAATGAGGAAATTTCTGAAGTTGTTATCAAGGGTATTCCAACTCTGGCTCCAAAGTCGGCAAATATTTGCGTAATGCCTCTTAAATTTATTTTTAAATCAGTTTTTGAGATCCCCACACTCTTAGATGAAACAATACAAAATGGGAAACAATTTTTAAGTAGCAACGTTATAGAAAACATAGCAAGTGGAGATATTTTTAGAATTAAGATAAAAGCCTTTCCGAGCAAAACAGTTATTCCTTACGTATTGTATTTCGATGATTTTCAAATCAATAATCCATTAGGAAGTCATAAAACTTCAATTTGTGGATCATATTTCAATTTCCCTACCATGCCACAATATCTTTTGTCCAAACTTGACTACATTTTTTCAGCCGCTTACATTTTAACCTCACATTTAAAAGAGCATGGCTATGAACGCGTATTTTACAATTTTGTTAACCAGTTAAGGGAATTGGAAGAGGGTATTGATATTGTAATTGAAGGCAAAACACATACTGTTCATTTCATATTAGTTCTACTAGTCGGTGACAATCTAGCCCTGAATAGCTTTTTAGGTTTCATACAGTCTTTTAACGCTAACCGATACTGTCGTGCTTGTAGGAGAACTAAGCCTCAAATGCAAAAGGATGCATTCGAAATTAAGGACAGTTTAAGAAACCCTGAAAATTATAAACAAGATTTGGAAACGAATAACGTAAAGGAAACAGGTATCAAAAACACATGTATATTTCAAAATCTTCCAAGTTTCAATGTCACGGATAACTTTTCTTTTGACATGATGCACGACGTGTTCGAAGGCGTTTGTGAATATGACGTGTGTAACATTTTACTGTCGTTGATCAAAGAAAAAGTTATTGAAATAGATACTATCAACAGCCGAAAATCGTTGTTTAAGTACGGAATAGGTACGAAATAGGTAATATATCTGTTAACCTAGACATGGCTAGACTTATTATACCCTTGCAGAGGGTATTATGATTTCAGTCAGAAGTTTGCAACGCAGTGAAGGAGACGTTTCCGACCCCATAAAGTATATATATTCTTGATCAGCATCACTAGACGAGTCGATTTAGCCATGTCCGTCTGTCCGTCTGTCCGTCTGTCCGTCTGTCCGTCCGTCTGTCCGTCTGTCCGTCTGTCCGTCTGTCCGTCTGTTTCTACGCAAACTAGTCTCTCAGTTTTAAAGCTATCGGGCTAAAACTTTCCCAAAAGTCTTCTATCTATTGCAGGTAGTATATAAGTCGGAACGAGCCGGATCGGATAACTATATCATATAGCTCCCATAGGAATAATCGGGGGAAAAAATGCAAAAAAAATTTATCTTGGGTGTTTTTGAACCTAGAGCCTCCTACTTTTGGAAATGCCATTTTTTATCTAATTCTGAATTTCGAATAAATTTTTTTTAAAATCGGACGACTATATCATATAGCTGCCATAGAAACGATCCAAAAATTAATGGGAATATAATAGGAAATAAATTATTGCTTCGTTGGTTTTTATTGTATTCTCTTCTACTCTGGGATATGACTCTTTTTAAATATTTCCGAATTTCGATTTTAATTTTATCAAAATCGAACTACTATATCATATAGCTGCCATAGGAACGATCGGAAATAAGAGAAATAATAGGAAATTTAACATTTTTGCGATTTGTAAATTAATAGGAATGATCTGCAAGGGTATATAAGCTTCGGCTGGCCGAAGCTAGCTTCCTTTCTTGTTTTAATTTAAATATGACAGCCAGTGAGACAAATAATTTTGTTCACTTTCTTTCATTAATAATAGGTGATTTAATACCAGAAGAAAATGTACATTGGCAATTTTTTACTATTCTTCTGCAAATAATAGATATATTATCTAAATCAAAGGTATATAAGGAGGACATAAATCGTTTAAAATTACTTATTAATGAGCATCACGTAAGGTACGTCGAACTGTACGGCCCACTAAAGCCAAAACACCACTTTTTAGTGCACTACCCAACTGCCTTAGAAAAATGTGGACCCCTTAAATTTATTTGGAGCATGAGGTTTGAAGGAAAGCACCGAATTTCAAAAATGTATTTTAATAACACAATGTCCCGTATAAATCCGGCCTGGTCTGCAGCAATAAAAGCTGGAATTAAATTTTCACATTTTTTGTTAAACAGGGAGAATAGTTTTGAATCAATAGTTAGCACTGAAAAGTCGGAAATCATTGATCGAAAAATGGCATTAGAGTTAAACAAAATTTCCAAGTTTTCAAATATTAGTTTTAACGAATGGGAAATTACCAGTGAAATGTTATATAAGGGCACGAAATACAAAACTAACTATTATTTAGTTTTAAAAGATCATCCTATAGAAATATACAGAATTAAAAACCTTATTTTTAAGAATGATACTGTTTATATAATAAGCATAAAAATAAAAGTGGAAGGTTTTAATAATCACTTACAAGCATACGAAGTCGGCTCGGCCAACAATAATTTACATCTTGAAAAACTTAACGAATTTATAAGTTATCCCTTTCATTTATATCCAATGAATAACGGAAAAATTTATTTTAGATTTAAATATATTTAATAAGCATTCTTTAATGTAAAACCATTAAAATATATTTAATAAGTACACCATTTAAATATATTTAATAAGCACATTTTAATGTGTAACCTTGTGTTCAACCGTTGTAAATTACAAGTCTAATTAAATTATATTGGATTTAAAAATTCAATTAAATAAAAGCTTGAAAACAATTAAACCAAATTGTTCTTATTATACAAACCCATGGTTCTCGACAAACGATCAAAAGGTCTCAAACGATAACAATACCAATTGGTCTTCCTTTAAGAAAATCTTGTTCTTTAAGCAAGACCAAAAAGGGGTTAGCCCCACGTTCCCCAAGTAATACCATTTGGTCTTAATTTAAGACAAATTTGTTCTTAAGTATCTGAGACTAAATTGTTCTTAAGGTAAGACCAAGTAGTTCTTAGCCCCGCGTTCCCCAAGTGATACCATTTGGTCTTAATTTAAGCCAAATTTGTTCTTAAGTATCTGAGACTAAATTGTTCTTAAGGTAAGACCAAGAAGTTCTTAGCCCCGCGTTCTAGATATAATTCCAAGTGGTCTTAATTCAAGCCAAATTTGTTCTGAAGTTTATGAGGCCATTTTGTTCCAAATATGTTACCATTTGGTCTTAAATCGAGTCAGAATCGTTCTTGAATAAATAATACCTAGTGGTCTTAATGTCAGAACAAAGTGGTACTAGGGTAAGACCGTTTGTTATTAAAATTTAAGTAAGTTTCGTTCTTGGAGTAAGAACAGCGGTTTTAAAAATTCGTTTGTAAAATGATACCATAAATTCTTATAATGATACCAAACGGTTTAAAGCTATTTTTGAGACTCAAACAGACACGTTTTTAGACACAATCAGAACAATTTTTTCCCTGAGTGTAATATTATAGCTGAAAAGTGGTCGGAACAAAAAATGTTTGGAATGTGTTTGCATGTAATTCCAGTCCCTACACAGAGAAAATTATCAAAAGTTTTAGGTGCAAAATAAGGGGTGAAACATTTTAAAAAGTAAAACGCTTCATACAAATTTTATTTTACTTTGCATTTTTAAAACGTTTTCATTTTTATACCCGTTACTCGTAGAGTAAAAGGGTATATTGTATTCGTGCAAAAGTATGTAACAGCTAGAAGGAAGCGTTTCCGACCCTATAAAGTATATATATTCTTGATCAGGGTCACTAGCCGAGTCGATATAGCCATGTCCGTCTGTCCGTCTGTCTGTCCGTATGAACGCTGAGATCTCGGAAACTATAAAAGCTAGAGGATTGGTATTTGGCATGAAGATTCTTGGAGTACGCAGCGCAAGTTTAAGGTGCCACGCCCCCTCTAACGCCCACAATCGCTTATATACGATTTTAAAAATTTTAATATTTCGGAAAAGTAAAAATGCAGTTTTGTTGTGTTTATCAATACCTATTAAATCGGACCATTCGTTAAAAAGTTATGCGTGATCAAAATTTCTATCTCCATCTCCCTCGCACTCCCTTTACCTGAGTAAAGGGTATCTGATAGTCGGGGCACCCGACTATAACGTTCTCTTTTGTTATTTTTAAAACGTTTTTATATGAAAACGGCACCTAAAACGTTGTATAATTTTCTTTGTGTAAGAGTAACAGATATAAACATATATAAAATTTAAGCCGGCTGACAATTTGGTACGCTGCAATAGATTAGCCTTTGTAGGCGAAAAGCATAAATCTTTGGCTGAAGCTGGCCGAATAAGAACATTTTTCTTCACAAAAATTTATATATGAACTGTTTTATAATGAGGATGCGAACGTCACTTCTTTTGGCACAAGTCCCATACACATGTTTACAAAAACATTAAGAGGAATACAAGAACTCATAAATAAATTTTAGATTTAATAGGATTTTTTTAAAAATTGATTCGATTTTCAAAAGACTTAAATTGATTATTGAGGTATATTAGTTCCAGTCATTTAGGAATCCCTCCTAGTGAGTATAACACGATTTTTAACTTACTTTAACCGAATTATTTACTGTCAATATAAGCCATCAATTTATCCTACCCATAAAGGGAAGTTAAGTGGGATAACCAGAGGAGTAAGGATAAATTGACGGCTGGTGACCATATTTCATATCGATAGCCCAGCCAGGCTCATTTATTATGCGCTGTAAAATTCCCCCTGGTAAATCTACAGAGAAAGTGGGGTAAAAAAGCGGCAACCTGAACCGAAAAATTTCAAAGGTCACTGCTCAGCGTTTTTTACGGCCTAGAACCGAGTTCATCCAGTCGGCTGACAGTCTCTGGTTTCTGTAAGAGGCAATGCATGTTGCCCTGTCAAACGCTCCGTTGAACTTTTCGCTTTGGAGGAGGCGCCGAAAGTGGCTTCCTTTCTGCGGCTTCCATTTGGACACCTTTGCCGGGAGTCAACGGCTCGTTTAGGGCACCAAATGCCGCAATGTCTGGCCCGGATGTGGAGGCACCAAGGATCATTAGGCAGTGTCAGCAAGCGGATTGCCGGATTGGCTGACATCCAGAAATCGTTCGAAGAAGTAGAAGTACAGGGCATATTGGCATGGAAATTACCTTTTATGGAATTGTATAATATTTCTTTTTTTCGGCTTTATTGATTTTTTAAAAATTATGCTTAAATGCTAACTACTAACAAATTGTCCATTAACTAACGTAAATGTAATTAACCATTGTTTTTTGTGTATGACTCATAATTCAATAGATATTACAATATTATTATTAATACTTTCATTTTCTGTACTGGTTGTGTAGTTGCTAGTAAATGCAGAAATATGAAATTGGTTTGATCAACACTCGTATTTGGTTTCGGTTTCGGCTTCTGTTTTTAGGTCTTTAAATGTAGGTTTAATTGTAGTTAATTAGTCTATTAGTTGTTTTGTTTTCATTTCTTCGCTATAATAGCCATTAATTTAATTGTAGAATTACAGAATTTAATATGTACAAAATTATGTTACAGTAGAGTTTCCCCCATTTACCTTTAATTTTCACCAAAGTTAGTTATGATTTTTCCTCTTATTAAATTTCTACTCTTGCTCTGAAAACTTTTGTGGCTGCGTGGGTCCGGTGGCAGCTTTCAGCGTTGGTTTTCCCACCAAACCCAGGGTTTTTGGCTTTTCAGGTGCTACCTGGTCGGTGGCAATCGGACACGTTCCCCTGTCGGTGGCACACAAAAGTTGCAACGCTCAACATTTTCTGAGAGGATGGGCAAAATTTCGGTTTAGTTCGGTCAACTTACGTGCTAGAGAGCTAACGCCGTATTTATACAGGGTCTTTAACTAATATGGAGCAAGTTTTATAAACTCTTTTTCATTGTTTCGTAGTATGCTTAATATACTCATATAATTTGATTCATTGATTTCTCAGTTGGTTCAGTAGAATATCAGCGAGAAGATGAGACTTGAAAGAAAGACACAGAAAGTCGTGTGAAAGAAAGTGGCTTGGAAAAGAAGACGCTAGTGGAAAAATATTTCAGCAATAATTTCTAAAGTACTTTTAATCAACAGTAACAAAGTGTAGATATGTTAGAGGCAATAACATTTAACAGAAATCAATAAAATTATTATTATTCTTAATTTTTACGAATGTGAAAAACCTTTTCTAATAAGTTTTCCTTTAAAACATCCAAAAGTATAACTCAACAAATACAATCATATTTAAAGGGGATTTCATAGATTTTAGATGGGAGATATAACAAGTAGCGAAAGAAGTGTCGTTTCTTCAGTAATAGCCCAATCTTTATTTAAGACCCTCAATATCTTATATGTGAGAAAACACCTAAAACCTAAATTAAGTCTTAAATTCCACAGTTAGCCACATGTACATACAATTAACCCTAACCAGACACACGAATACACAAAACACCTGTTTGGTTAGGGGTTTACCCCGTTCCATCGTGCTTACAGCTGAAACATCATTTTAACTACAACTTAACTATTTATTTTTATAATACAACTTTGTCGACTTCGGGCAGTACCATTAACCCACTGTTACAGCCACCGCCTCCAGGACCTGCCCCACTACCGGTTGCCACCACCGCAAGGACATCGCCTGCAATCCCGGCTCCACCGCCACCTCCTCCGAATCCGCCTCCCGATGGCGACGATGATGAGGCTCCCGGTCCATCCGCAGATCCTCCACCGCCTTCCGATGGAAGCTGCTTGGCTTTCGCCTTGTCGTGCACGTACATGGTGGCCAGAGCATTGAAACGTGGACCCCAGTTCTGGAGATAGTTAAAGTCTTGATTCTCATCATCAGTGCCTGCAATTGAACAAGGGGGAGTAGCGAGTTAAAGGATTTCTTAGAATAGTGTGGGAATGGCGTCGAAAATGACCATTAAATTAGGTATAAGATTGAACAGAGAAATCTAATTTAAACTCAGGGCGATTTTAGTACCAAGGTCAATTTCCAGTCTCGATTTTACATTTTATTTAAATTGCAAATTTGCTAGAGATGCAAAAAATGTGGCATTGAAAATGTTTTTTAATTTAGAAATTAGCTAGAATCTCTTGCATATTTATAAAATGTTCTTAAAGGAATTTAATTTTAAAAAATAATGAAAAATTCAATTCAAAACTTTACTATTGGTATTCAATTTTTTAGTAAGGATTTAATTAATTTTTAAGGATATTACTCAGGATATAATCATTACTTATTGAATGTCTTTAAAATTGAAACAATTAAAATAGCTGGCAAATTTCTTTGTTATTGAAAAGTGTTAAACAGGCGCTTACCTGAGGCCAGTGAGCTCAGCGACTCGGCGATGCTGCCGCTGCCCTCGAAGGTGAAGTTCCGCAGGTCATCGAAGGGCGGCGCGTTGTTGTCCTTGTCGATGCGCTGCTTTCGCTCCTCCATCAGATAGGCCACGTTCAGCTCCTGGCCAGGTGGCAGCAGCGTCATCACGGGGTCTAAGTGCAAACAACCGCCCAATTACTTGGCCATGTCCCAGCCCTTTGCCATGTTTACTCACAGATTATGGGCATCTTGCAGGCGGCGATGTCCGGCGGTCCTCCCTGGGCGCTGATTGGTATTTGCAGTGGCGTAATGTCGAAGGCCGTCATGTCGTCCTCGCCGCCGCCCTCGTCCTCGTAGCTGATTACCGTCTCCCGGACATCCTTCTCGGGGCCTGAGCGCTTCTTTTTCTTGGTCGTCTTGCGTTTGCGGCTATATATCACGAAGATCAGGGCGAGAACTGAGAGGTAGATGAATAGTTTTAATAAAACATTATAACTTTTAAAGGTCAAAGATTTTTACTTAATCAGCTTGCGATCATATATTTTAATTGGTGTACCCCACATTGATGTTTAAACAGGGAGGATATCATTTTTAATTTGTTAAAGAGCAAGCATTTTCCATCTTGAGCTGTCAATATTAACTTAGTTATCCAAATATTATATGTTCCTAATTGCTTTTCATAGTGTGTCTAAATTGTCTCCTCTTTCGCGGAACATTCCTCTAAATTATACCTATTAAGATAGCCCTTCACATTTCTCCTGTTCTCATTAAAAAAACCACTATCCACTGTCCACTGTTTTTATACACTTGCAGAGGGTTTTATAATTTTGGTCAGAAGTTTGTAACGCAGTGAAGGAGACGTTTCCGACCCCATAAAGTATATATATTCTTGATCAGGATCAATAGGGGAGTCGATATAGCCATGTCCGTCTGTCCGTCTGACCGTCTGTCGGTCTGTTTCAATACCGTTTGCGAGCTCAGTTTAAAAGCTAGCGACTTAAAACTTTCACAGTCATCCTAAAACAAGTGTACGCAGATCAAGTTTGAAAATCGACCCGTTCGGACGTCTATAGCTCCCATAGGAACAGTCGGATATAACTTGCAAAATTCAAGATATTTCGCACAGTGTTTAAGCTATTGACATGAATCTTTCCAAATCGTATTTTTTGTGCATACCTTGATCAGGGTAAAGCGCGTGCCGATCGGACGTCTATATCCTATAGCTCCCATAGGAATAATAGGGTGAAAACTGTATTTTAATTCCTGTTGCTATTTTAGTCAAATTTTTATTCGAGAAATCTGCAAGGGTATTAAAACTTCGACTAGCCGAAGTAAGCTTCCGTCCTCGTTTTTTACATTTTTACAAAAAAACTGAAATGGTAAAAGAAATACCTAAAGCAAGACTGGGAGTCTGTTGGGTGTCTGTTAACTGTCAGAGCCATAACAACAGCTCCATTTACATTTAATGAAGGTAATTAAATGTAGAGAAAAATGTTTTTCTTTTTTCCCACACTTGGAAAATGAGCGGAAGCAAAAACTTTGCGTGGAACTACTTTCAAATAAACTTAAGACTTTAATTGCTTATTTTAGATAAAACAAATTTAATTAAATTTAAATCAAAAAGTATGACCACTGAATTTTTATTATTTGTACTTAACTGAACATAAATAAGCTTTCCTTTTGAATGCCCTATGGAAAAATCAATAAGCTTCTAGGCGTGGAAAAAACAAACAAGTAAGGCACTTGAAATTTAAGAAGATAATGGTTCCAAGGCCGCGTCCTGTTGCCAACAATTACGAGAAATCAACTCGCCAGTGAAGAAATGTTTTATGCTCTTTCCTTATAAATGAACTTTGTGCCTGTCTCTGCGAAAGCCAGCTGGCAGTTATTGCAACTAATGAATCCGCTTAGCCCAGAAGAAATGCTGGGCATTAAAAACCAAAAAAAAATAAAAGAAATAAAGGAGGGTGGGAAATCCCCAAGAAACATCCTTGGCTGGCTTGTCATTTTGAAGAAGTCGAGCCAGAGTTTTAATTATTTTTACTTAGCTGTTTGCTTAACCCCACCGTACCAGAGGCAAGTTAATATTCCTGTCAACTGAAGCGCAAATGATAAAATGCAAGTCTACGAGAGAGATTCTCTTTTGGCAGCACTTTTTATTTTCGTCGAGTAAAAGTCCTGTTTACCCGACAAACAGAAGCGGAGTGGCTGGGAGCTTCCCGAGAATATGTTGCAGTGGTTGAGTGGAGGGAAACTTATTAATAACTTTATGCTACTTAAGCAAACTAAAGTAAAACGGCAAACGCAGAAAGGACACAGAACTTAACAAGTTTTCATGCTACAACGATTCGGAGACACTCGAAATGTGCATTTGGAATGTGAATGTTTTTGGCCGACTTGTAATCCGCTTAGTTGGCAAATGACTGCCAATGGGGGGATCCGAGGCACCCACTATCCACCCCTGCTCGAGTTGTCCTGTGTCTTTGGGAGCTGGAAAGTTTAATGCAACAATTACAGCATAAAGTTGCAACAGCAGCAAGACACAAAACCCAAAGCCACAACCGAGTGCCGAATTGAACCGAAAATAGTTTACTACCAGTTCTTGGCCAAGGCTTGGAGTGCATTAAATTTGTCTCTCGCCGCAGAAAGGAGCGAGCAAACTTTCTAAATTATCCTGCCGCACAAGTTTTGCTATTAATGTGCCCCATCCAAAAACAGCCAGCTGAAATCTTCGATAATTCGTCGTTAAAGCGAGGAACACCAAATCTCTTTTCAAAACTCTCGCAAATCGAAGAAGATTTCAGAAAGTTTGAATATAAACCAGGTTTATTTTTAATATTTTTGGAAGACTAGCTCCAGTGAAGAAAAATTAAAGTAGGTTTTTTAGCTTTAAATATATAGGTAGATCAAAAAGCAAAATTTTATATATTTCAAAATATTTGTTAGAATTCCAATAAAAATGTATTTAATAATTTCTTGACATTTAATACCCTCTGGCTTACAAAAATCTGCTTTAATCAATAGTTTTTAGCTTTAAGCTTTAAGTATTTAATTTTACCAGACCTAGGTAACAAATAAAAGTACAAATAAATTTGCACGCCAGCGCTTAAACGTGCTAAATAAATATTTTCTAAGTGAGAAAAATTATGAATTGAATTTCCCAGTGAAACGTGCTCAAAAATACAACTATGCAACAAAGCTCGAAACTTAATTATTTGGCTAACCCATCTGTTCGTTCAATTTGCACTAAAAATACTTTATCAAAGCCCATTTTAAAGACTGCAGTTGGGGTAGAAAGTGCACAATATTTTGCTAAGCAGGCCAGGGCCAACTGTTCATTCATCAGCCTTTAATCAACATTACCTCCGACCAGGAAAATAAAATAAGAACAAGCTGAAGCCCGAAAAACTACACAAACACAACGGCCAGAGGAGAACATCAACTAACCTACATAAAAACTTGCAAAAACAATGGCAAAGGCAAAAATATCCTGTAAGATGAACAAAAGCCGGACCGGACCGAAAGCTCTTTAACGGCCTTTGTTTGCACTTAACTGTACAGGACCAAGGACCAAAAACCCGGGTAATATCTTGTTGCTGGCCTGAACTTGCTGACCAGGTCAGCTCATCAAGTCTGTAGTTGCTCCACTTGGACACTTGAAACTTTATGCTAAAATACAGTTCAGCGATCCACAGATTACACAGGAGCAGCCAGGAGCAGCCAGGAGCCGCCAGGACCTCCACAGACAGGACATGAAAAAGCGTTGACTGTAAATAATGTTGGATAATTATTTAGTTTGCTTTTCGCCCCTGCCCTTAAACTTTACGCCACTTTACGGCGAATCAACACAAACACCGAGGACAAGACTGCGGCTGTCGGATTTTATGTTTTTCGGTTCCTGAGATATTTTCACATCATAAAAAACGGCCGAGATGAAAGTACTTCTGTGCGACGGATCGACGGACGGCTTGTCGTTTATTTATTGCGCCTATTTTGCGGTTTAGCGGTTTTATGGCCACTTCCAGTCTTTGTTGTTCCGCCCGCAGCCAACTGTGTAATTATCTGCCTTAGCAGCGACTAATTAGCTTAGAGCCCCGCCTTTTGTTCTTGTTCCCAGCTGCAACTTGGGCTCGAGCACCCATTAAAGTTGGCCCAGCGGCCGGATAAATCAGCGTTACTTTTAAATATGGCCCGAAATAAATTGGTTGGAAGTCACAGAACACACAGAAAGGCAAATATAAAACCGATCTGGAAAAGGGGCGAAAATGTGGCGCTAATTGAAAATCCTCTCAAATCCCAGACGAGCTGGGGAAACGAAAATAGATTGTCGCGCATTGCGTGCGAGGAAACGCATTTGCATTGGCCTGGGAAAAGCACAATGGGAAAAATAACCAAATGGTCAAAACCACTTAACGCTCGTTCGCAAAATCCATTAGGTACTCCGAATTTTGCAGCAAATTTTATTCCATTTTCTGCGATTTTTTCAAGCAGTAAAGTAGTCCTAATTGGCTTAGGCAGTCCGGGAAATAGCCAAACTAAGCTAGTTTTTATCAATTTGTCGAGATTTTATTTATGTTGTTCCATTTAAACTATCTAGAAGTTTTTAATCTCCCTTAAGTGTTGTTATGTATTTGCTAATAATAAAAGCTATCTAACTTTACAATGAATAATCATAGTTTAGGAAAGCATATGTATTTTGTAGTAATCATAATATCTTTTCTTTAATTTCTTTACGTTTTAATATAAATAATAAATAAATAATCATAGTTTAAAAAAGTAAGCTGCTCAATCATTTTATGAATTATATCATAATCATTATGTCTTTTATTTTATTATTTCGCCTTTTGATAGTAATAGCTAACAGTGGTCAACATAATTTATTTATTCATTTAATTAAATATTAAATTGCATTTCTTAAAATGTTCCCTAAATTTCTAGTGCCTCTTGCAGCATACTCCTTCTGAAAACACGAAACCTCTTTTTCCCCAAGCTTAATTAGCCGCTATGCAAATATTTTCCTACTCCTTTTTTTCAGCTAAGCCAACAAATTGCCCCGTCTGGGCATAAAAAAGTGTGGCAAAAATAAAGCAACGAATACAAGATTTGTTGCCACTTTATGTTGTTGAAAATGCATGTGTTCCTCCCATGTTAGCCCTTTACCACTTTTATTTTTTTAGCTCCACACGGTCGCGACTGTCCAAACAGATGTCAGTGTCGCTGTATATTTTTTTGGCTTTTTTGGGGAAGGTGGGTTTTCCCCAGCAAATTGCATTAACATGGAAAAACAGAGAGGAGGAAGTTCGCGTGTGGAAGGCAAAAATGTTGGTGCTTAAGCCGCTTAATTGTCACACATGAATGGAAAATTTCTCGGAGCAGCTTAGCGATACGGTGAGGTGGTGAGGTGGGGATTTCGTCTTCACTTGCGGTCGCCCACTGTATACTCACTCAGTATGATAATCAGGCAAACGAATATGGCCCCCAGGGCGCCCATGCTCAGCTTCAGGCGCTGTCCCTCCTGAACCAGCTCACAGTTTTCGCCCCAGTAGCCCTCCGGACAGATGCATCGATACCGGAGCCGGGGCTCCAGATTGATGCAGGTGGCTCCGTTCAGACAGGGCAGGTCCAGGCACTCATTCCGGTCCACACACCCCTTCGTATCGGAGGACATGATGCGACCCTCGCTGCAACTGAAACGAGAAATCAGAGGACGGTAGAGTTATTACGAATTCAGAGGCGATTACTGCAATGGGAAGGGAAATGTTTGCTGCCACTAGGTTTTCTCTTATTCCTTTTCCCGTGCACTCAAAAAGAGGACAGATACTGTAATAAATTTTATAAAATCAGATACCATTAATGAATGGGTCTGAAATGTATGCAGCCGTATAGATTTCTCTAATTCATTTAATATACTTAGGAATAAATCAAAAATTCCGATTATCCTATACTTAAAAAAAACGTTTTGTCTTTTAGGAAGGGATAATAATTGAAATAAATATTTATCTCGCAACCATTATTTTCCCAGACTTCTATATTTTTAACATTGATACAATGTATTTGCCATTTTTGCCCTTACAAGCATTTTTATAAGTGTACTCCTAAATTTACTTTTTTTTACCGAAATAAAACTTTTTTATTTTCACACAAAGTTGTACATCCAAGGGATAGAATAATTCCCCCATGGGCTACGCGCCCCTCTCAAATATTTTCCGAAGCGCATTAAGGGCGTGAAGTTTCGGTTGGACTGGAATCCCTGGACAACTCAGCGATGGGGAAATTAAAGCTTTAAGAGTAGGGGGAAAAAATAGCACTCGCACACATTTAAATTGAAGTCATTTCGTATTCCAATTGAGGACAGCTCCTTGTCCGACATCTTAGTGTCCTGGCTGAGTGACACAAATTCCTGCAGAAGCACTGCGTTAACTGCTGCCCACAACTGGCAACGAAATTGAGGCTAAAGTAAGCATAATTTATGACACGTCGCCACCTGAAGGCGAGGCGTGTGCCACTATTTAAATTTATCTTTAAAGAAAGAGGACCGCAAGGAGGCGAGCCTGGCGAACACGTGTTTAAAAGCAGCAGCAGGCCCAGATGTTTCTGTTCCCGAAAGCAAATGGAGCGAGAAGCTCACAGCTGGGGGTGCTTAGTATCCCTCCGCCAAAAGGAGCAGGAGGAGCTGGGGGACGAGGAGCGAACAGGACATGATGCAGTGCCAGATTGGGTGTCCTTGCTAGCTGTCGTCGGCTCTCGAATGGAGTCACTCCGCAAAACTAATGATGTGGAAAATGTGCTCTGCTCTCGGGCGAGGGAACTGCCACCCATCATCGATGAGGTGTTGCAGAGCAGAAGCTCTAGGATCAGGAGTCGTGCCCCAGATTCCCAGTCTCCCAGTCTCCAAGCCCAGCCAGGCAAATGTAGATATTACCATGTGCAAACACTCGGAAAATACACATTTTTCAAACAATTCGCTAGAACACAAAGGAAATCAGTTGTAAGTTTTCTAATCTGACCTAGAATCTGCTAGTAAAATTGTTTATTTTCTGAAAATCTTTGTAGGGGATAGACTTAAACCAGTAACATTAGAAATATTATACAATTTTTTAAAAATATTTTACATTTTATATAAAATATATTTTAAGGCAATTGATATTTCATATTCTTCAAATAATATGTTTCTTCATTTGATTTTAAAATTTTTCTGATATTGTTATTGATTGTAGTTTTTTCTGAACTGATATTAATATTTATTTTAAAAATTTTTTCCTGTTATATAAAATATATTTGAAGAGGTAAAATTGACCTGCTGAATTGATACTTCATATTCTTCAAATAGTTTGTTTTTCTATTTGCTTTTATTATTCTTGTACATTTTTTATTGGTTCTAGTTTTATTTGATACTGACCCCAGTTTTTTCTGAGGGAAGCATGCTATTTCTGCGGTCTCTGGTTTGCATGAGCAAAGACAGACAGGCAATGACAATTGATATTATTTGTTTTGCATTCGCAGTCAATTTGCTGTTTGGCATTGTCGGTTTGCCTGGAGCAGGAAAACGGCGGGGAGTCTGTACCACTCCAGGTAGCTTTTACCCTAATGGCAGTCTGATACGTGAAGTTATGTTCGCAGCTGAGAGTTTCCCTTAAATTAGTAACATATATTTACAAAGTCTGTAAAGCAATTAGGCAAATTCGATAGCCTATTGTCAAAGAAATAATTAACTTATTTTCAGTGAAATTTGCACCGATTTAATTACAACTTCTGGCCTGCCTTCAAAGGCAAACAAAGGGGCTGTAATTAAATCGAAACCCCAATAAATTACTATGCACCCGTACACAAAGGAAAAGGCCAGGAAATGGAAATGAAAAAGGTATACTTACGTGCACTCGTATTCGTTCCACAAGTCGACGCAGTCAAAGGGATCCGGGCAGATGACATTCGAGCAGGGCCTATTCGAGGGGCAGTTGCGTTCCAGATTGCGGGCCATCGTGGCCTGGCCCCACTGAGTGCCATTCATGGCGGGCGGCAGGGGCAAGTGTTTGCCATCCAGTCTGCCGGTCGGAAAAGTGGGAAAAGGGGAAACTATGCATGAGTACCGGCAATCGAGGAGCACTAAAATGGTGTCCTTTTCCTGTTGTCTTTGATTAGCAGAGCCAGCCAACTAAGGTAACAGAAGCCCGAAAGAACTTACTATTTGTATTCTCGGTGTTTTATGTCTAACATTTTTTTTAATTTCTTCAACAAAATAATATTGTACATTGATGTTTAACTCTGTCTGCCTTAAGAATAGTTGCCTAATACTTCAATATTCATAATCAAATCAATTACAAAATATTAGAAAGAAATGAAAAACTAGAAAATAAGGTTGATACTTTGAGTGCTCTTTTTATACCCGTTACTCGTAGAGTAAAAGGGTATATTGTATTCGTGCAAAAGTATGTAACAGGGAGAAGGAAGCGTTTCCGACCCCATAAAGTATATATATTCTTGATCAGGATCACTAGCCGAGTCGATCTAGCCATGTCCGTCTGTCCGTCTGTCCGTCTGTCTGTCTGTCTGTCTGTCTGTCTGTCCGTCTGTCCGTATGAACGCTGAGATCTCGGAAACTATAAAAGCTAGAAGATTGGTATTTGGCATGAAGATTCTTGGAGTTCCTACGCAGCGCAAGTTTGTTTCAAAAGGGTGCCACGCCTCCTCTAACGCCCACAATCGCTTATATACGATTTTAAAAATTTCAATATTTCGGAAAAGTAAAAATGCAGTTTTATTGTGTTTATCAATACCTATCGAAATGTAGAAGAAATTTTTCAAATCGGACCATTCGTTAAAAAGTTATGCGTGTTCAAAGTTTCTATCTCCATCTCCCTCGCACTCCCTTTACCTGAGTAACGGGTATCTGATTGTCGGGGCACCCGACTATAGCGTTCTCTCTTGTTGTAATTTTATTTTAACAAAAAGCAGTTATTTTTCTAAAGGCTTCCAAAATTATTTTATTTTGCACAAATTTTCTTTGGCTAACTATTTTCTGGCTAGTTAGTTCTAGTTTCTCTCCCTTTAAGGGTATCAGAGCAGCCTTAAAGGAATCTAACCAAAACAGCATTAGCCCTCACCTGATGTCGTCCAAGCAGCTCCTTTGAAAGTCGGACTGCACCTCAAAGGTCTTGATTCCCGTATACTCGGCCTTGCCGCCCGCATAAACACCCTCCTGCTTGTCGATGCTCAGCCACTGGTGTCCCGTGAAGTGAAAGGACTCGTTGTACCGCCTCGACTCCCCGCCATCCAGTTCCATTAGAGCCGCCGATCCATATCGACTGATGCGAATCACATGCCACTGGCCATCGTTTACGGCGATTGCCGTTAAGGTCAGCAGTTGCTCCTCGTTCCTCAGCGAATTCAGGTTGTAGCGGAACTGAAGGTGGCCTCTGCGGAGCTCCAGGATGGCGTACTCCCTGTGATGTTGATCGCTAACCCGGAAGAGCTCGCCGCCCTGCTCTCGAGTTCGAAATCTCAGCTGCAGTTGGGTGGAAAATCGGTCCGGTTCAAAGCTGAGGGCGAATTTCACATAACTCTGGGCCTTAAAAGTCGTCGGAATGGTGGGCACATTGCAGCCCGGGCCCATCCAACCCGGTTGACAATGGCACTTGGCCTGAACCAAGCTGGCCACACAATTTCCGTGCTCCCAACAACGAGCTGTGTGTTCGGTTTTCAGGCAAACTTCGTCGGTTTGCGGACAGGCGGGATAGCTGTTCCTGGCCAGAGCGGGAAAGGCCAGGTCATAGTGCTCGGAATTATGGATGACATTGCGGATACAACCATCGAAGCCCTTGGAGCTGAATGCATACTGCCAATTGTAGAGGTTCTGATCGAAGTGCTGCCTATACAATCCACCCAATTGCAGGGGTTGGTTTAGGTTTAGTGACTCCGAAAAGGGGGGAATTTGTCCTCTCGCCTGGCAGGCATTATCATCGAATTCCGGCGGAGTGCCGTCCTCCATTTCGCTGACCAAGGCAGTGCGACAAAAGTCCACAACCATTCGCACGTTCTCGGAGTCCCAGAAAACATCCAAGCGATGCCAGACCCCATCGTCCAGTGTCTTCTTGGTCTTGACCTTCAGTTCCAGGGTTCCGGAACCGAAATCGATAAGGAGTCGCGGATAGCCCTGTTCCAGTTCGATGGTTATGAAGTCGCTGATTACGGTTTCCTCGGGTTTTGGTGGGACTATGGGCCCGTTATAGAGTATCAGGCCATCGGCCACTCGAGTGATGAACTCCAAACTGAGATGCGACTCCTGGCAGAGTTGGAGTGGGGGATACCAGGCCCAACCGTTGCCGCGAAAACTCCGTGTCGATTGCTGGCATCGAGGACCATTATAGCCCACCGGACAGGCCACACATTTCGGCCCATTACGGGTCTCCACACATCGGCCCCCGTTGTAACAGAGGTGGGTTCTGCAGTTGTGATCCTGATTGGTGAAGTTCCTGGCCCGGCAGACACACTGGGCACTGATATCCAAACGAACTCCCACCAAAGCGGTGCGATTTACACTAACCGTATAGGGTTTTTTACCCAACTCCACCTTGGAGGTGCACGAACCAGCGCCGCACTTTCCATTACCCTCGTGCAAGCACTCATTTATGTTAACCATGGTGATATTCAGGCCCACTTCATGTTCTATCTCCTCACGGTGCATCTGGACCACACCATTCAGGCGAACTGCCTTGAAGTACGGCTGCTGGGTTGCAGAACGAGCTGCGAAGTGAACGTCGGTCAGTGGATAGGAAGAACCTTCCTTCAGTTGCACACTAAACACATCCACGTTATCGCGATCTGTGTACAACAATTCGGCGAGTTTGTTACGAAATCTTTCCAGTTTCGATAGTTCCACTTGGTTTTTAACTGGGTTCCAGGTCCTTACGAAGTCCTCATCTGTTATGTGAGCCAACCGCATGGAGCCGGCCTGCTGAACGGCCTCTGCCGTTATGTCGCGCACTGTAACGCTTAGGTTGGCGGGTATATCCTCCTGACCATGCTCCCGATCGTAGACCTTGAACCTCAGCTGGTAGCGACCTCTTCTGGTTCCCGCCCGCATCGTCAGAATTCCCGTATCCGTGTCCAGCTTGAATCGCTGGTGTTCCTTGACCTCCCAGTAGTACTTCTTGTCCGGAACATCCCAATCGTCCGGATCGTCGACGTAGACCCTTCCTATCTGCGTGTCCTGCGACTGTCCCTGGTAGTTATAGACCAAAACGGACTTGCTGCCCGGCTGCATTTTATTATCATTTACATCCCCGATGGTCACGGTCAAGGTACTGGTTCCCGTCATTGCAGGGGCTCCATTATCCTTGATCTCAATGGGAATGACATAGCTTTTTTTCACCTCGCGATCGAAGGGACGAAGGGATGAGATGATGGCCACGCCATTTCCATTGTCACCTCCTGAAAATAAACATTTGATGATTATATTACATTTTATATAGCGTATACAGTTTAAACTAAAGCTGAACTTTCGAAACTCCCCGGGATCGATTAGAACACTGTAAACTCCAGCTGTAATCCCAATTCAGTGCGAATCTGCCCCACTGCATTTGGCCAAACTAACCAGAAAACGCTAAAATCAAACAACTTGCAATTCAAAACCGAACCACTTCACCCGTTTCCCTCTGCTCTTCGGCACTCCATCCAATTCAGTTCATTCATTCAAGGCAATCGCCACACAATCAAAGTCGAAATCAAACGCTAAACCAAACTGTGTTTGCATAGTAATGGTGATTGAATTATGTTTCAGACAATCAGCATCATCAGCATTGTTTGTGGCACAAAGTTAGTACCCCCCCAAAAAAAAAAAGCTATGTGAAAGCCAACTGAGAGATAGAGAAATTGGTTGCAAAGTGCCAGGGAATCAGAGGAGCAGAGCAGCACTGGAACTGTGGCCAGAACTCAGCCTGGAGGCATCATCTCGGTTGCCGCAGTTGACCATGTCCGGCCGGCTTTTGTTTTCATTGCGATTTGGTGTTTTCCTTTCATGGGCTTTCCCTAAGGTCAGAGTATATGGACAAAAAAACTTGAAAACACAGTTTTAGAACACCAGTGGAATGAAAATGTTACGAACAACAACAAAAGAAATTTTATAGCAAAAAGCATTAATGGAAATTGTTTAAAAAGAAAACTCGAACTTTTTAATTAAGTGTAGTACCTTACTTTTGCAGGTTTCTAAAAACAAATTGGATTAAAAATATGAAATTTTATAGTGTTATGCTTAAGTGTATCTAATAAGTCGGGTTGTTAAATTACTACACTTTCAATCTTGATTTTCGATTTTTTTCTCTGCTCTTCCCTTTTGTAAAATGGAAATTGCTCCACACTTTTTGTGAGGCCATTGTTGGGAGTTATTTGAAACAAAAACCCCGCACAAAAAACCTTAAAAAAAGGAAAACATTCGAGAGCACCCCAATAAAATCGATCAAATGAAAGAAAATTTGAGGTGTCACTTGAATGCTGTCGCTGACATTGACAGCAAGTTTTTCAATTTTCTCGACCAGTTTTTCTGCTACGCCAGTTTGAATTTCAGGGCACATTTCTCTTTTGTATTTGGGTGTCCCCTGTTTTAGGGTCCATCCTCATTGATGTGTTTTTATCGCTCTCTGCTCCTCTTTTTTATTTAATTTTGTGCCAACCTGGCACGTGTTTGGGTTTCAAGTATCTCTTCAGTAAACGAATTGACCCAAACGCCTTTGGGGTATCAAAATAAATAATTGATTTTCAAATGCTGAATTAATTATTTGCCTATAAACAAATGCAGAGTTTAAAGGAAAAAAGTATTTTGCCTATTCGCTTGATATTAATTTGCATAATTACTTAAATGAGATGCGTAATTGGTATAAATTGGTGCGACATATCTCATTGAATACATTTTTAATCAAGCTAATGCATTAAATATGCTCAACATTTTGTTTTATAATTTTTCCAAGTGCTGGCGATTATTTCGCATTACTTTTTTCTATTTTGGCGCCAATATGACAGATGTTGGGCTTAGTGAGCGTTTAAACATTTTTGCATCATTAATTATTCAAAGCGATTTGCCCTCGGCTGTTTTTTGTACACGTGTTGCCTATTACGATTGCGATTAACATTTAACTGTTTCATTTAAACTTGTTTCAAATGGGAATTATACTATTTTATTTGAATGTTAAATGATTCAATTTCCATTAAATAATATTCCATACTTACTGCGGTCATATTCCACTTTGAATCCCGCTCTTATTTCATCGCTGGCCAATGGATCCAATCGAAAAGTGAAGGGTCCTCCATTGCCCCTTTGTCGATCATCAGCATCCTTGGCTGCCACCTCCAGAATCTTTTTACCAGACACGTTCTCTGGTAGGGTGGGCTTGTAGTCCTGGGCAAAGGTCGGTGCATTATCATTGACATCCTTAACTATCACGTTCAGAGTTGCAGTGGCTGTTCTAGCAGGGTTGCCATCGTCGATAGCCAAGATCTGAATGTGATGCCGATCCAGGGTTTCCCTATCCAAAGGTCGTTGTATGCTGACAGCTCCGTTGTCACTTATGGCAAACTGTCGTCTACGATTTGTGGATCGAACTATTTTGTAAATGACCTTGGAGTGACCCCCTTGATCGGCATCCGAGGCCTTGAACTGCTCGAGAACAGTTCCCACCTTCGTGTCCTCATAGATGGAGACCTCAATGTGCTCCCGATCGAACTTTGGCACATTATCGTTGATATCTCGCAGCTTGACCACCACCCAGGAATAGGCCACGTGATACTTATCGCTGCCACTGGGGCCATCGTCGCCCTTATCGTTGACCTGAATGCGAAACCGGAATCCACTGCTTTGCAGCGGATCCTCGTAGTCCAGTGGCTGTATGATTTTCAGCGAGCCCGTTCCATCGCCGTTCCGCACCATCGCAAACTTGTCCGCCCCGAAACCACTATTCGGCACCACCTTGTATTGGAACGTGTTCGTCTCGTCCTCGTCCTGAACGGTCACCGTGAGAATGGGCGTCTCTGGGATGTAGGTGCCATTCGTTTCGTCCACCTCCGTGAACCACTCGTCCTTGGTGAACTGCGGCGGCATGTCGTTGAGGTCCTTGACGCGAATCGAGGCGGTCCCAGTGCCTACGAAATCGGACAGTAAACAGAGCAAGGAGGGTGCGTCAAATGTGCGTCGATTACAAACAGATGCAGTGGGAGAAATATTGTGTGTGATTGGTGAAAAACTGATTTATTTCGATAAATTTGATAAATTGACTGTCCTCAATATAAATTGGGTATTTAACATTTTCCTTTGCCATTTATGGACAAATCTATTTTTATGTAATGGAAGAAAATTGTCTTAATATTTTTAGGGGTGCTAGGGAAAACTTTATAAATTTGCAATTACCTTTATTACATTTTTTATAGAACCAAATTATTTATTTAAAAAATTAAGTTTATTTCCCTTAATTATAGTTCCCTTGTCATAGATTTTTAATTTATTTTATATATTTATTGAGCCGAAACTTATATGTACATTAAATATAATGAATTGTTTGTACACTAGACCAAAATGGAAAAAGTTGTTTACCGTCTTCTTTTTCTAGTGAAATTCGAAATAATTGCAAAGCCAAATCTATTAATACCGCAGACATATTTGGGTAATCGGATAAGGTTAAACGAATCAGGGTATAAATTCGTGGGAAAGGCTATTATCACCCCAGACGTGTCGCAGCTAGACAAACATTTCGGCTGATTGAGTTCGGGCTCTTGACCACATCACACTCACCTTTGAGTCCGCCGCCATCCATCGCAACCACCTGGATCGAGTAGTCGGGCGTTCGCTCCCTGTCCAGACAGCAGACAGCCGTTCTGATGAGACCCGTCTCCGGTTCGATTTCGAAGATGGGCGCCCCCGTCTCCTCCTCGATGACGTTCTTCTCAATCGAGTAGATTAGCTTGGCATTGGTGCTCTCGTTGGGATCGTCGTAGTCGACGGCGGACATGGTCATCACCGAACTGCCGGCTGTTCCGTTTTCGGTGACGTTGCCAAAGTAGATGCCCTGCGGAAACTGCGGCGCATTGTCGTTGATGTCCTTCAGATTAACCTGGATGTCCGCATAGCCCACAAGGCCCTCGCCGCCCTCGTCCTGGGCGAATACTGTGAACCGCCACTGTGGTCTGCCATTGGGCTGATCTCTGTCCAGGGGCTGTGGATTCAGAGTTACACACGAAATATTAATGAATAATATTTTAATAAGCATGCATATGCATACAACATTTTCCACTTCGAGTCATGATTTGCTAGAAATTAATATTGGTTTGTAGATAGATCAAAAAACAGTTTTCCGATGATATACACTTGGGAAAGACTCTTAGGAAAGACGTTTATAAAATTCGTAAAAACTTTTTTGTTTTTTAGTTTAAACAAAAAAATTAATATTTCATATTTTTAGCACATTTTTTATAAATTTTTTTGGGAAAAATAAAATTGTTACTTATACATTTATTTACAGTATGTTTAGCATTAAATATTATTGACCTTAACAAAATATTATCAAAAAAAAAAAAATGTTGAACATGAATTTTCTCAGAGTGTCGAAAGGGGATTTGATTTGGCAGCTGTTTGTTTGTTTGCAAATTATTTTATGCCCCTTGGTAAACTGTAGCCGAGTCTGAGGCGGAGACTTAGAAAACCCTTGAGTCGTTGGCTATCGCTTGTTGTTTGTTTCTAACCTGGCTTTGATGGCTTTGCGTTGGTAGGTGGTCTTACACACAAGTCTGTTATTAGATTTCTCATTAAATGAGTTATCCACACGAAATTGCATTGGCAATGACAAAATAAAAGCTATCCATTCGATTGAAATGTCCCAGTATTCGTTGGATTTGTTTGTCTCTGTGTTTGCCCTGTCAACCTTTGGTCCTGGCCTGGCTTTGGCCCCTATTCAAATTACCCTTAAACATTGCTTGCTCAGCTAATGCATGTAGCCTATACTCGTACCTTAACGAAATGTATTCAATGTGTTGGTATCTGTGGTTGGTCTGAAGGACAATTTGCCTTTACGATGAATTAATTCTGTAGTCTTATTGAAGTAAATGAAAGCAAAGTCCTGTATTTATTTTAAAGACACAAGAAATGTGTGGGTTGCCTGGAATGAATAGTCGAAAATCATACAAGAGCTATTTCTAAGAGAATATTTGAGTGGCCAAGAAGGTCATCGGATAAGGAAGATATTAAGTTTGTTTCTGTGAAAATGCCCAGTCAAATAGCTTGTAGTGTTAAAAACATTACTTGTATTTACTTATATGATTATATTTTATGGTTAGCAGAAAACCTTTCTTTAGTTAACACTTTACTCAAATAAATTATATTTAAAACTTTGTTGTTTATATTTTGTTTTTCCTGTTTTTAGCATTTGTCCGATATATATGATCCAGATTATGCCATTTATTTCACTCTGCTTTTTATTTCAGCCCACTAGATAACCCATTTGATTGCCATTCACTCAACTGTCGGCAAATAAACTTTAAAACCCAGCTCGCTCAATTAAAGCAGGGGAAAAAATGGTTTCACTGCCACGTGACACGTAATGCAATCGCAATTACAAATTAAATGCCGTCAGGCGGACGCCTAGTGGCATCCACCAAACGAAGAATACCGACCCCAGAATCCTCTCGACTCGAACCCGCTGAACTCTTTTTCCCAAAACCCCATTTTCCCGCCTGATTTTACACACAATTTTATGCCAGCCAACCGCGCACCAATAACGAACGACGAACGTCATTTACATGTGGTCGGTTGTAGAGCGTCAAAACCACAAATGCCACATGCTGTCGCTGGCCCGCCCACAGCCACCCACCGCCCACTGCCCACTGCCCACTCTTAACCCTATCGCATCAGTGAACTGCCCTATCCGCCGGCAATAAAACAAATAGAGCAAACCGTCAAAGGCAACATTTGAACATTTTATGCAGAATGCGAATCGGAGTGGGGTTTTTCGAGGCTCGAACTTTGAAAGGTTCGGGGATGCCTAATAGTGCTGACAACTATTTTTTCAGATAGATTTTGGGTTGCTTCAAATTATAAAATTAAACAATTATAACAAGGCATTCGGTAAGTAAAACCATCCATATTTAGATAAGACAAAATATTCGATTTAAGGGGTTTCCTGTGTTGAATCGCTAAATCAAACAAATTATTATTATAACCAAGAAAACCTCGACTTTATTTCGCAAATAAATTTTAATTTTGTAAAAAATAATACAAAATGTATCATTAACTACACAAAAACGCGTATTTTTTTTCTTTTCAGCCTCTTTCAAATAATTAGTAAATGTCAAACACAAGATAGTTGCTATGAATACAGTTAGCTCTTTTTGGTAAAAGCACCACTAAATCCCACTCGTTCGTTTTGTGCCACTTTGACTCGTTAGTTTTTATGGACTTTGTCTGAAATTAATTGCAGTCTATGTATCTGACAACCAACGGTGGCAGTTTTTTGCGTCTAAATGACATTATTTTTTGTTGGTCCACGGGCCAATGGGTGTGTCATTTGTGGGAGTGTGTGCGGTTTGACACAGTTTTAAATTAATCATACGCCACCGAACCGCGCGGAAAGCTTTACAATTTACAAAAGTCGCGCAATCGAGGATGGTAAGGGATGACAGCAATCAGAAGCCGACAAAAAGTGTAAAATATTGAACACGTTTTCAAGCTCTTCCGGTTATGAAAAGAGTGTCGCAAGTTAAAAGCGATGTTAAGCCGCTCAATTTTTTTTGAGAAATTCTCTTTGGTTATTTAAGGTATTTTTTAAAAAAATTAAGTAGACTCTAGCGTGCTAAAAAAATTTAAATATCAAAAGTCACGTTGCCGCATAAGACTGTATATATTTAAATATAAATATTCCATTAGGAAATAATAAATTAAAATGAAAACTCTTGTACCACAAACATTTTTCAAAAGATTTAACACACTTTCATTGATCACTGTTTTTATTAGCAATAAAGTACATTTTCAATGCCAATTAAATATTTACCGTTTTCCTAAAGCTAGTCAAAAGCACAGTTCACAAGGTCATTTTACCAGCATAAATTCAGGGTAGACCCATTTCCATATCACTGAGACCCTCTCATTTTTTAAACTGTTCTCTCGTCACACAATATAAACTGCGCCATTGTGCGAGCATAAACTGTGGCTCAATTGTAAGCGGCCAAAGCGAAAGCCCCCTGTCAAAAAATAGCCCCCCCGGGGCTTATAGAGTACCCCCAGTTGAAACACAAACGAAAAAGTTATTTTCCTGTTTTTTTTTCGAATTGCGCGCCATTTGCACGGTTTGCTTTTAAGGGGCCGTCGCCCAATTTTAACTGGCTTTCATTACGCTCGTTTTACGAGGGGACTCAAAAATGGAATCTGTTTAAAAACGCTAAAAGGTGAACGGGCGCTCACTTACCTTGAGTACAAAAATATCGCCCGTGGTGCGATTTATATCAAATTTACTATTCGCTGGATTATCAGGGTCGATGCCCTGGCCAGTCAGGAAATATACAATATTTATTGGTCTATCTACATCGCCGTCGGTGGCTGTGACCTGCAACGAAATAGAGAAGAGAACAAAATGCGGTTGGTAACAAAAAATGCATTATACGGTGGGGATAGAGATTCAGGTTCAGGGGAAAACTGGACGCTGCTTACAATATTGGAGGCTATAAATCAAATATGCAAATGAGCCAAATGCTTTAAATGTCCAATAAAGGGCAACGTGAATGTCGAAATGGGGAAAAGTGCGGAAGGGGGCTGAAAAATCTGGACGGTGGGCGTGGCTGGAATTTCTCCTTTTGCCCGCCAGATTGCTTGTAAATTTATGCTTCGATTTTTTTGCTCTTCTGTTTTTGCACATTTTATTTCGACCCTCTCTCGTTTACCACAAAATATTTTCAAACAAAAGCAAAAAAAATAAAGGAAAGAAATGCTAATATTACAGAGATTTATGTAATTATTCAATCGGATTTTGGGTTTTCTTTTGTTTTATTTTTTTATTTTTATTTTGTTTCATTTTCGGTTTGTGATTGGTAAATTAAATCAGCATTTAGGGGCATTTTCTTGAAATATTTGTTGTTATTGTTATTGAGTTTGATTGGACTCAACGATGGGCTGGGCAAGTGAATAAAATCAAATAAATAGAATACTATTGAAGAGTGCTCTTAATCTGCAACAACTTAAAAATACTTGAAATATATTTAGAAATTGCTTCAGGGATTTACGTATTTTAGCCTCTTAGAAGTAATGGGAATAATAAGTGAGTGATTAAATTTTCCTATTAGGGCTTATGAGCTGAACGAATACTTGCAAGCTCTTGTAATCGCTTCTTAACAACCAGCAACAAAGCAAAGTGAACATTAAAAACAAAATGTGTACACATAAAAAAAAAAACAAACGCACAGAAAAAAAAATTCGATATGAAATAGGGTCATTATACCCGTTACTCGTAGAGTAAAAGGGTATATTGTATTCGTGCAAAAGTATGTAACAGGGAGAAGGAAGCGTTTCCGACCCCATAAAGTATATATATTCTTGATCAGGATCACTAGCCGAGTCGATCTAGCCATGTCCGTCTGTCCGTCTGTCTGTCCGTCTGTCTGTCCGTCTGTCTGTCCGTCTGTCTGTCCGTCTGTCTGTCTGTATGAACGCTGAGATCTCGGAAACTATAAAAGCTAGACGATTGGTATTTGGCATGAAGATTCTTGGAGTTCCTACGCAGCGCAAGTTTGTTTCAAAAGGGTGTCACGCCCCCTCTAACGCCCACAATCGCTTATATACGATTTTAAAAATTTCAATATTTCGGAAAAGTAAAAATGCAGTTTTATTGTGTTTATCAATACCTATCGAAATGTAGAAGAAATTTTTCAAATCGGACCATTCGTTAAAAAGTTATGCGTGTTCAAAGTTTCTATCTCCATCTCCCTCGCACTCCCTTTACCTGAGTAACGGGTATCTGATTGTCGGGGCACCCGACTATAGCGTTCTCTCTTGTTTCTACCTTATTTTATGTCAATAAAAAACCGATATGATTAATGTCAAATTTATGATTCAAACATATCAACTTGATATTTTATCATTTCATAAAGGTTATAAAAATACTGTTTTAAAATACCAAACATCGTATTTTTGAACAAATATTGTAAAATAAGATATTCTTCATCTCTATTCATATCAAAACTTTGATCTTTAAAAAATTTTAAATTAACCTGCACATATCAATCAGATTTTTTGTGATTTTTTTTATATATTGCAATAATTATTAAAAAAAAAAAACTACAATTTATATACATTTATTTTTAACTGAAAATCAAACTTGCATTTTAATAAATGGTTATTAGGACTGGAATCTTTTATTTCTGTGCAGAAAATGCAAATCTCTTTAGTAATGGAGAGAACAACGTAATAGCAGAGCCTTCAAACAGTTGTCGTGTCAATTAAAAACCATAATTGCCTTGTTCAGTTTGTATCTCATCTCTCCCTTTGTATCCTTTTTATCCTGTGCAAAGTGTAGTATCTGTGTGGATTGGCAGTGTGGAAACAAAACGAGTTATGCATGTGTCCTGCATGTGTGCAACCCATTTTCTATTGTAATGAAAGAAAAGCGAGTTTCAGTTGACAATTACAAGCAAACTTGTAGCAATATCCTCTGGGTCCTTGGTCCATTAAATCATCGTCACGTGTTAAGTGCCTGCCATTTCCACCCACCCCGTTTTCAGCAGCCATCCGATTCCCGCTACACATTCACAATGCGACAATTTACGTTAAATGTTGAACACAATTTGATATGACAAAAGAGTTGTCTACGTGCCATCATTGTGCCCATTATTATTGCCCCGCCCATTTCGGAGGCGGAAGCGAGCCTTCGAGCTGCGAATGCCATTGTCCTTTCGCCAGGATTCATATACATATACATATATTCCCGCTCCCTACATTTATGGCCCTCATTTAAATGCCTTCGCCACCAAAACCCACCCACAGAAGCCTCGCAAGTGCAGGGCTTTATATTTATACAAAATATTTGTATTTCATTTTCCAAGCGCAGAAATCAATTTGGGTCCAAAGGTGTCGGCGACAGCAAACGCATTCCATTCACCTTGTATCCTTGTATCTCCACAAATGCACCGTATATATTTAAAAAAAATTTCGCCATAATGGGACCCGCCGTGACAATGCTCCTCCGGTCGCACTTTGGCCCGCCATAAATGTGTAATTAAAAATTCGCCTTGTTGTTTCATCGTTTCTTGTTTATTGGTATGGTGTACGCCCGCTGAGCTGTGCAATTTTAATTTGTATTTAATGTTAAAAAAACATGAAGCAAGTGGGCACTAATGGAATGCTCTTTGCAATAATTGAAGGTTGACTAATTAAATTTAACTATCATCTATTAATTCAAAGTTTATATTTAAATTGTGTACAAATGTAAGCTATTTAAAAAAAAGGGCAATTAAAAATGGTACAATTTGGAAATGTAGAAGAAATTTTTCAAATCGTACCATTCGTTAAGAAGTTATGAGTAAAAGTTATATAAATAATGGAATTCAAGCAGTGGAAGCAGTCGCTTTGCTGCTTGCATATTTCCATCTCCCTCGCTCTTCATTTAGCTGAGCTTCCTCTTGTTTTAAATCTAATGATTGCGCAAGATTCTTGTTTTTCCCCTTACTACAAATTTTTCATCAATAAATGACAGTTTCCATAAAGTATCCTTTAAAGAGTATTCAAATGTTTATGTGGTCATAAACTTGGCTTTCTTTACATTGGCCTTTATGTTGGTAAATGATGGCATAAATAAAAGTCGCTTGTACAGATATATAAATATATATGAGTGCTTTTCCATACATATATGCATGTCTGAATGCGTACTCATGAAGTTGATGTATGTATTTGAGTATGTGTGCGCATTTTACTGCCGTTGCGAAACTATCGCATTATTATTAATGAATGAGTATTTATTTATATTTACGGCTGAATTGCTCCACGCGAGTGAAGAACTTTTCTCCCTACTTTTTTCTTGCTTTTCCCCAATTTTATCCAATCGACACTTAAGTTTCCCAGTCTGTTTTTTGCTTTCGGCCTGCCTTTCTCCCTCTTTTATTGTTAAGTTTTTGACTTTATATGCAAATTACGTGTGTTGTATGTATTGTTTTTGGCTCGTGTTTTTATTTTTCGGCTGCTCCCGCCGCTGCTGGTATCAATATTTAAATTGGGCAAAGTCAATAAGGCGATAAATGGTGCCCTGAAAAGTCGGCAACAGTTTTTTAAAACGGAAAACAAACCTGCAGTATGCGTTTGGGCAAGTTGCGATCGTCTTCCTCAGTGATTTGTGTGCGATATGTTTGACGATCGAATACCGGTGGATTATCGTTGACATCGCGAACGTTGATCACAACGGTGGTGTAGTTATTTTTTCGATTTCGTGTTGCCTCCAAGCGCAGTTCGTACTGTAAAACAAATAATATCATATAAATAGTTTTTAAAGAAATCCCATTAAATGGTTTAAAAACTCTCTACACGTCAAACCAGATAACTAAATTATTCAATTGTATAAAATAGGTTTTAACTGTTCCAAACACTATCAAAAAAACTTTTGACCAACAGCGTTTCAAAAGTTAATAATACATTTATGGATATTTCCAACGGAAATTTTTGAGAAACGAAAAAATAGACAACGCCATCAGCAAAAGAAATTTATTCTGTCCCGACGCTTTTAATGCGCCTGATGCCGACGAGGCTGTCGAGTCGCAATTTGAACAACAAAAGCCAAATTCGCATGAATGGTCAGTGAAACTTTTTTCAACGGGTAGAACAAAACAAAGTGGAAAAAAGTTAGTAGAAATGCGAAATTGGCAACACATGTTCCGGGTGCTGTGGCTTGTTGTTTTGGCCGTTGTGGCACTGCCACTGCTTGTTGCATGGCTGGATATTGACAGCTACACGGATTTCCAGTCCTGTGGGGGTGCCAAAACAAGTTGCGTGTAGGTGATGACTACGCGATGCAGGATGTTGGTGGATTTCTACACGGATGTCTGCCTTGCACACAGAAAAATTGTATTTCGAAAGGCTAGGTGTTCATATTTATCTAGGGTGAACCAAAACTTGATGAACTGAAAATGACTGCTTCATCCTATATTACATATTTCTTACGCAGTTTGATAAATTAATTTACTAAAAAATATCTTGGCAAATAAACAAATATCATGGTAATAATCCTTTGTCTATGACCTTAAAAATAATAACAAAGCTGATCACGCTATATTTATTAATTTGTGGGGGATCATATCATATTTGGAAGCAAAAATAAATAATTTTGAAATTATTCAATTATTTCTTGTATGATTTTTTTAAAGTGATAGATGGGTGCGTTAGCAATCACGCTAAAAATGCGCATTGGGGAATGTAACGACAGCTGTAGCTGTCTATACGTACATATATCCCCGGTACCCCTCCAGTTCTCTGCGATGGAAATGCTTTCTGCGTGTAAGCGAATTTTCCTTTTTTCGAATTAATTTTTTTATACGCCTCGGCTTGCTTGGTAGAAAGTTTTGCCAACCCCCCGAAAAGTTTTGCATAGTTTTACATATTCCCCTTTTTTTGTTGTTCATCGCCAAAGCTGAAAAATATATAAATTATGCATGCAACCGAAAGTTAGGACCAAGCTAAAAAATAAGACTAAGAAAAATGTGCATCAACTTGTAGACAAGTGGATACACAAAGAGAAACTATAAGGTATATATAAACAATTTAAATGGATTTCGTTTTCTGGGTCTTGAAAATCTTCTTTAGTGAAAATATATTTTCAATATTTTTGGATTTTAGTCTAGTTTTTAATATAGAAATGTTTATTATTAAAATCTACAAAATTCGTATAGCATCATGATTATTCTTAACCAATACTTTTCTCTCGGCTTAGAACACTAACTCAGTTGAAATAAGCCTGTCAGCAGTTGTAGACAGTCCCTGAGCAGGCGACTACTTACCCTTGGCCGCGTTTCGTAGTCGAGTGGACTTGCCACGTAAATGACACCGGTGGTGTTTTGTACGGCGAAGGCATTGCCTATGTTACCGCCTGTGATCTGGTATCGAATATTCGTCGCTGCAAAGAGGTAATGAGAGTATGATGTTAAAAGGGATTTAATGTAACTCAAAGGGGTAATACAATTAGTTATTAAGAGAGAGCAGCGCACGCGGCGTATGCGTAATTGAAATTAATCCAATTTCACTCTATTAAGTATTAAAAAGAAGCTGAAAAAGATTGCCACTCAAAAGAGCTGAGTTAATGCCATGAGTAAATTTTTTTCTCATCTTATATTTACAGGTCGGTTTAAGGATTACTTGTTTTAATAAATATATTTTTTTATTCTAAATGAAAAGAAATTTCTTAATTAAAAATATTATATTTAATTATTGTCCTTAAATAGTATCATTCAGATTTACAGTTCTTGGTGTTATAGTTTCACTAACTTCGCTTTTCAATATCCAAACAAAAGTGGAACCAACCCAAATTCCTTGGGATGCTTCAAGACCAAAAAACCTGAACAAAACCAAAGAAACAAAAAAACAGCAGCCAAGGAGGCAGCTAAAATAATTAAGTTCATTAAAAAACATTTTGCACCCACGGGAGAGAGGACAAGGACATGGCCCCAATGTTTCAAGAGAATGCCAGGCACAACAAGATGCCATATAATTTACTTATTTCATGTTTAAACAGCCTGCGAAAGTGTTGTCTTCGTTGGCGGAATATGGAAATGCTCTCATATGTAACAACCAGGACACGTCTGAAGGGAAACACGTCTGTGGAAATGGGACTGGGCGGGAGGATGCGTGGAAAGGCAGGGGGCTGATGCTGCCACATTGTCTGTGCATTTATGCGGAAATGTGAAAGGCAAACATTAGCGTAAATTAGCGACGCGTCAATCGCTTAACCTGCTCGACTAGCTGAAGATGGGAGGGTCCTGGATGAGCAGGACGTCAGGAAGCTGGAGTTCTGAGGCATTAAAACTTGGCCACATTTGGCGGGCCCTAACAGCTTTCTGCACAATTAAGGAATTATATGGAGAGCTGAACGAAAAGTTTTTGAAAGCTTTCTATATGTAATGCTGATTTCTTCATTAGTTAGTTGTAAATTGTTCACAATTTTAAGATTTTAACCCAAGTTTATTATACAGAATTATTACTAATTTGAGTCCAATAATAATGTGTCCGCATCTAAAACCAAAAGTACGTTTTAAACTTGAAAATTTTCAGTTTAAAATCGAACTTTAGTGTAACAGCTTTAAGAAAAGTCAAATTTTTCCCAAAAAGGAACTAACATTTTTTATTAACATGAATAATTTTCACAACCAACTTGTCTGAAATTGTAAAATCTATTATCAAGTTTATGACAATCAAGTCAAATAGCTGGCATTTAGTCCGATTTCTTTCTGAATTTGATCGTGTGTAAACTTTATAAATGTGTCATATTGCTCCGCCATTTTTCGGGTCAAGCTTGATTCATATTCCTCCCTAATTAGATCCTCGCTTTTCTTCATCATATCGCAGCAAATGGACTTTAATTCTTTAAAGCTGAATAGATTTTTGGAATCTTGAGTGGCCACTTTGGTCCTTTTGAACTGAGATGTTCGGAAATCAACGTCCGAATCACTCGAATCGGTATCCAGCAGAATGGGTAAACCTTTCAAAAAATTGTTTGGAATCTCTAGAAGCTTGTACTCTTGGCGCTGCTTGCGTTTTCGTTTTGCGGAAAAAATATTCCTTGAATTGTCCTCCAAAGACAGGGAGGTCTTGAGGGATATACAATTGGTGCCTTCTGGATTAATTGTTTGTGGCAATTTTTTTAAATTGTTCTCCGTGCACTGCATACGTTGCCGTTTTGGTGAAAAAGTATCTTGCGGATCGTCCTCCAAAATCAGAGAGCGCTTCAGAGATACGCAATTCATTCTTCCGAAATCGTTAAATATATTTTTCTGGTTAAAAAGATTTTTTTTTTGGGTCTGTTCCCTTTTATTTCAAAAGGCGGACTACGTATTTTTGAGAAATTTCAATGAAACTTTGGTTTTAGCCTACTATATAATGTCAGCTCTTGTTTCTGGTTTCAAAAGATAATTCTTTAGTCAAATTGATACTCCATATAGTGGCAATCAAATTCCTATTAAACAATAATTTAACTCTCCTGTAGCAACCCTCGTAAAAATATTTACTTAAATTTTTTTTCGTCTCTTAAATTTACCGCCCGTTGCTTTAAGAAAACCTATAAAACATTATGATTCTTCTTGGTCGTTTTTTGTTTTCTTAAAAACACAGGCAATAACAACAACAGGGACATTAGGAGTAGCTCAGGCGAGTCGTGTTAAGTAGTCCCCAGTCCTAGACAATGACGTTTACGATTTACGATGTCATGACGCCATTTTTAAATCACTGATAATGATAATAAATTAATATACAGGCACCAGAGACCCAGGCACACATGGGAGCAGCGAAGACAGTAGAAGTATCCCTCCCTGCCCTCCAGTTCCCCTGTGAGATGTTGTCTGTGTACTTATTTAGCATGAAAAGTCATTTTAAAAAGTGGAGGCAAAAACATTCTTGCTTTTTGCCCTGGTTTTTGATCTTTCTAGGTCTGTGTGTGCTTTTTTTGGTTTTTATTTGAAGGTTGGGGGTGGCAGGCTAAGTGTTTTTATGGCACACACGCCGAAAGGTTGTGAGACTTCTTGTTTACTTCCCTACCACCTCTTAGGTGGGTCTTTAAAAATGTGTACTTAAAGGGAAGGATGCCAGGGAAATAAATGAGCATCGGGACACCGGATAAAACTTCTTCAAACTGGTTCGAATGTGACAACATTTGGCCAACACATGGCAACCACTCGCGCACACTCAAATAAATAATCTTTTCGCTCATAAATTCGCAATGTGGCACGCAATGGCACAAAAGTTTTACAGCTCCATTCGTATTTCAAAGTAGACACAAACATGGCAACGCAGGGAATCGCATAAAAGATTTGTCCCGACCCTGTTTCGTTAGTCTCAGCCTTCAATTCATATTCTATGCGACTCACACATAGAACTAAAATCCTCTCCCTTCGTCGAGTAGTTCAAAAATTTCGTGTGCCCATTTACTTTTCCGTTTGTCGTCTCCGTTTTCCTTTTTCTAGGGAGATTACACTGGGCTACATTCTATTTTTACTAAGATCCCTAGGAGGGTTCTTTTAAGTTTCTTAGCAAGGTTTAAAATGTTACAAGATAAATTCAAAAGCCTACATCTGTGTTTTGAAATATCCGTGGTATTTAAAAACAAAAAAATAAATAAAATATGAATTTTTATTTGAATGATGACATTAATATAATTTAATATGAACAATATTGTACTACTTTTATGCAAAACATGAATTTGTAGCACTGTCTCCTTGTTGTGCGAGTTGCTCTGCTTTTTTCCAATTCGGGTTAATGCTTTTTTCGCTGTCGTCGCGCCGGCGACAACAAGGACTCAGAGTCTTCTCGGATGTCCTTTGCGAGCTGTTGCTGTTGGGGAGACTGCGCCAAGGAAAGACAAAGTTCTACCCACAAGTTTGGTGCTCCCATCGGTTGGGAAAAAGTTGTTAAACGCTTTCAATGAGATTTTGAATGTTTTTCGTGCTGCAAATCGTATCTGCCGCAGACGCTGAGGAACTTTCCCCTTCCCTCGCTGTATTAACAATAATAATTTCCGCATGGGAATCAATAGACAGATATACAATACGCATATTAGATGCTCACTTGCTCTCCATTTGTGTTTGTCTTTTGATTTTATGGATTTATGCATGACTATGGGCTGTATCTTCTGCTGTGTATCTTTGTATCTTTGCCTACAATGAGCCTTTATTTGTTAGTATTTCGTAAATATTTGCGGTACATGGCCGATGCCTAATAATATTTGACAATGGCCGCACACACCCACACATACATTGCGAAATATTAAAATAAATAAATGTTGTAAATGTCTTCTATGACAGCGTGGTAGGGAAAATATTCTGAAGCGCCGCTTAAATATTTATGCATAAATATTCTGCGGCCCCATAAGGGAAATTGCCAAATTGGTTTTTTCTAAATGTTTATTACGTCGTACATGTATTTTTTCGTACATATTTTTTTGTGTTTTATGGAAGGAAGTCGTAGAATTCATGACTCAAACTGACTGAAAATGTCGTTGTCGCATGATTTGGCAAAAATCAAGCAAGTAATTATTTTCCGATGACTATGTTATTGCCTTTACGTCAGTTGACAAAGTAAGAAGGTAAATCAATTCCGGATCTAAGCTAACAAGGCATAAAAACCATATTGTTAACATAAGAACTTCTTGCTTAATTTATTTCAGTTTCTTTTATGATTCGATGAGTCATTTGTAAGTATTGGCTTTGTTCCTTTGTTCCTTTGTTCAATATTTCACAGTTCACAAAGTAATTTAATTTCTCGAATTTGTGGAATGGAATCTTCATATACACAGTATGTCAATAGATACTGAACTGTGAAATGTATGCTAGACAAAAGAAGGGTCAGTTGATTGTTCAAAGCTTAGGTAAATTTTTAATATCTACGAAAAACTCTTAGCATATTTAGTTACAAGGATGTCTTATTATTATACCATTACCAAATCACTAAAATGATTTCTTAAATTAACAAATAATGATTACAAATTAGTGAAGCTGAGATGTACCAAGATATTACATTGATATTCAAAATTACTATGTTTAGAATAAATTACTAGTTATTTGTGCCTAATTGCCCAAACAATTTTTGCACATACATTAAGCTAAAGTTCACTGACTTTCTTCAAGGATTCAATCCCTGGGGCAGCTGTCTACATCCTAATATCTTTCAAATGCAAATCCTTGTGCATGACTTGAACACATGCACACCCCCTTGACATTTACAATTAAAGACACACTTAATTAAATCAATTGGCAATTTATGCAATATATATTCTTTTGCTCGGGCGATTAAGTACCAATATCCTCTCAGCTCGAGCAGAAATCCAATTTAATAGGGGGACAAAATCACATTAAACTAGATGAAGGGATGGTTTATTGTTTATGTCTGGAGCTTGGGTTGTTACTCACACTCATTGTGATCCTTGGCGTTGACAGTGAGGACTGTGCTCTGCAAATCGGCATTCTCATCGATTTCAGTCTCGTACAGAAATCTATCGAAATACGGCGGTGAATCGTTTTTGTCGGCAATACCAATGCGTACAAATTTTGTAACTGCAAATGAGAAAAAAGAAGGCAAGCCATGATATAGATACTGGTACCATATAAATAGATTGCTTGGTTGCATGCTGTTATAGTGTATGAAATGCCAATAAGCAGCATTAATTATAGCAAATTTATTGATTGACAAATTGCGCGCGTGCCTCCTTTGCGGTCGAGGAAGTCGTATACTTATTCGTTTATGTTCGAAACGTGGCAGGCATAAAAGAGGGAAATTCCCCAAACATGGCCCTCGTATTACTATACACCGACAAATTTCAGATGTTATAAGGTTTTATAAAAACTATAAATATATTAAAGCCAAAAATTATAGTATACCTTTAAAAATTTCAAAAATAATATTTTAAATTAAATGTACTACAATTTTTATATTTACCCAACTTGAAATAAACTTTGGGGACTGATAGAAAAATTAAATAATAAATACTTATGCAAATATTTAATCAAATTTTGTGGGTCAGTATGTTGAGTGAATGGTTAACATGTTATCCCTTTGCTAAGCCAGACAAAGCCTCTACTCAAATAGACCGAACTGTACGAATATGCTGCGCAACTGAAATCCAACAAAAATCTCAAAACCATCTACTCAAAGTGAAAAGTTCGTGTCCCCCTTTTCCAGTCGAAAGCAGAATAAGTTTTCACAAAGTGCATAGCGAATTGAGGGTTTTCCGCCCCGCCCTTCCGAAAATGCAGCAATGTTTGTTTGCCTCGCTTTATTTGCTTATTTCCTGCTAATGTCTTGCCAAACAAAACTTTCTGGATAGTTGTGTAGTTTAGTTTTTGGAGCGGGAACGTGCGTTAATGAGTTTTATTCGAGCAGGAGCGCCCCAGGCAAATACGGAAGGAAATTGCACTTCACAAATAAGCGTGGATTCTTGCAAAAGTTTATAAACTTTGCTAAGCTTGACAATTGTTTTTCGAAAAATAAGAAATCCGCCCAAAAGACCGTCCAGCACCACAGGAATCCTCTCATGCTCTTAAGTTTTTCTAAATAATTAAGTTCCAGTTCATTCCACCTTCTGAATATTTTCATGAAGCATCTTTTTGTCATCGTAACCACCAAAGTGTTTTTAACATTCAATTTTCCCCAGAGAGTCTCAGATGGAAGGTCCTTTGCCTTGTTTTTGTATCGGTTCCCACATGACGGAAGCAATAATCTTTTACGAAAAACACAAAAAGCTCGCACAACTTCGCAGTAAATATGAGTACGATAAAATGTATATTTTCAACAAGAATAAATGTTCTTTAACAGCCAGAGCTAAGTAACCGAGTCTGGCAGTCACACATCATAAAGGAGCAGAGCTGAGGGACGGGAAGGGAAAGGAAGAATTAATATGGCCAGCAGGCGCTCGTTGCGTATACGTAATATTGAAAGGGCGACAGTTTCTGGGGCAATCCTTTCGGCTGCAAAAGCATTCTATTAAATGCACTCAACTCTTCACAGGCTTTATCGTTCTTAAAGCTGCGTTACAGTTTTCGCATTTTTACCAAGAATAATATCCTTGCAGTGTTTCGGAAAAGTGCAATTTGTTTATCCCTTACCCTGTATGTAAACAAGCCAAGGTCCTTTGTATTTTTTTGAACTTATTTGGAAGATGACACAAATTGGAAATACAATTTTTGGTAGCCAAGCGGAAGTGTTGAGCAAACTTTAGATATTTGACTGGGCTAAACACAGCCAATTGCATTGCAGAATCTGTTAAACTGTTTAATCTGTTCTGGCTTTGTTTGCTTTGCTTGTAATTTAATTGAATTTTGCCAAAAGTTGACGGCAAAGAAAAGTTTCGAAAAACTAATTAAATATTCGACAAAATATACGAAATGCAATGTGATTTCACCCCTTTCGGTGAAGTGTGTTTATGGCAAGGCCTCATAACATTCTCCACTCACACACATCATTCATTCGTGTGAATGCTCAAGTCAAACTTGAAAATTCTTTTCATTGAAAAGTAAAATGGAAAAAATGAATGAACTCCTCGCCTTTCAGGTCTTTCATACTCAAGTAAGGGTAAAGACAAATAGAATCTAATTTAGAATTTAGATCTTTGCTTTATTTAGTTGGCAGGTAAGTCTAGCACGTAACACGGTCCCTTTTTAGCCCAGAAAATGAAAGAAAATGAGAAATGAGCAAAATAAAAACAAACTTAAACGCACACACTCTTTTTTTGGAGGCTTCAGCCCAAGCGCAAAGCTCGTATAAATAAGACCCCGAAAAGAAGGAAAGGCGAGTTGAGTGAAAAGCGTTTACGAAGAAAACTCCAAGGACCTCAACGAATGTGTGTAGCTACAATATACTGAATAAATACAAATACACACGCAAACACGATGAGCAAACATTACTGGCAGTTGAAATTTCATTTTGTTGTTTTGTATTTTCCCTTCGCTCTCAGCTATCTTGACTTAATTTCATGGCACTCTGGCAATATGGGCAGGTACGCTTGTCCAAGATCAATCCCAAATACTGGGCCTGGGGGGATTGCGGGATGACTGTGTCCTGGAATTTGACCCTGGGAAGGATTTTACTTCTTAGCGAGAAGTTGCAATGCTGGGACTTGCTTCCGTTTATAGCAATATTCCATCTGGTCGTCCATTCGCTATACAGATCAAGGAAGTTTTGTGTCATTCGGGACGCTTCGATACGGCATGCTGAGTTGGAGATAAAGGCGGTATCGTCCGCATACGTCGCCAAGAGAGTACCCGGTTCTCGAGGATTTGGCAGATCAGCAGTGTAGAGGGTATACAGGACGGGGCCAAGTACACTACCCTGAGGTACACCAGCTCGGATGCTTCTAATAGTTGATCTTTCGCCTCTGACTTCAACCATGAAGTTTCGATCTTTGAGGTAGGATTTTAAGAGGAGAAATTGCCCAGTTGGCAAGAGAGTTTTTAGCTTGAAAAGTAGGCCATCGTGCCATACTCGATCAAAGGCCTCCTTGACGTCAAGAAAGATTGCCGAACTGTACTGCTTATTTTCGAAGGCATCTATGATGTGCTGGGTTACCCGATGAGCTTGTTCGGGGGTACCGTGGTGACTTCTAAAGCCAAACTGGTGGTCTGGAATGGCATCCTGTACACATCTTACTGCCATCATTCTGCTAAGAAATATTCTCTTGAATATTTTAGAGAATGTGGTCAGCAGACTTATTGGTCTGTAGGACGCAACAAGGTTCTCCGGTTTACCTGGCTTGGGTATCATTGATATCACAGCACACTTCCATTGGGTGGGGAAGTAGTGGATACGTAGCATGGAGTTAAAGAGGAGAACTATGAACAGAATACCTTTCTTGGGTAACGCCTTTGCAATCCTGCTGTCAATTCCGTCGAATCCTGGAGCTTTACTGCGATGGAGCTTGCGAATTTGAAGACAAACCTCTTCCGGGCTGACATGACGAATTGGTTCGATAGCTGGGGACGGAGCATTTAGGAATGATATTGTATCCTCGACGTCTTCAGACCTAGCTAGGTTAAATGGCCGAAAGCGCTCCTCTAGCTCATCAGCAAACGCCATCGAAATCTCAGTGTCTTCAGTGTTGTCAGCACGCTTTATTGGAATTCGACGAGGGGGTTGTCTTTTTATTTTCCTTGTTGCTCTCCAGAGGTTAAATCCATATGGTTTAGTGGGATCGGCATTGCGGAGCAATTCGGCAAAGTATTCACTCTTCGTTTTGTGCAGAAGCTTTTTTAGATCGTCTTCAGCTCGACGATATTCTCTTTCGTCCGCAGGATCCCGTGTACGCATAAATCTTCGACGCAATGCCCTTTTCAACGTCACCAGATCCAGGACCTCAGGTTTTAAAAGTGCCTGAGGTGGATTGGATGGATTGCTTGGGCTATGGCCGCAGGTAGATGATTCAGCAGCAATGTGAATATTTCGCACAAACATCTCAGTAGCATCGTCAATGTCCTCAGGAGTGTTAAGGTGCATGTTGAGATTGACCAAGCCATTAATGGCTTCCTGGAATCGCGGTATACTCGCATTCTGGGGCAGGATGCAAGTCCTGCGGGAAAGCTTACATGCAGCAATTCTGTACTGAATTATAAGAGGGATGTGATCCGAACTCAGGTCAAAGCTTTCCGAAATGGCTAGGCACTCGGAGCGAATTCCTTTGAAGATAGCGAAATCTATTGCCGATGGTGTGCGTTGACTGTACGGGTAATGCGTTGGTCCTCCCGTGGCAAGGATCTGCATATTGGACGAGTATATGAGATCTGCTAGAGCTCTGCCCCTGTTAGTAGAGTTTCGACAGCCCCAGAGACGATGGTGTGCATTCCAATCCCCTGCGATTAGAAAATTTGGGCCTAGCTCGTCAAATAGCTGCTCATAATCTTCAGAAGATAGTTGGGAGTTTGGTGGACAGTATATAGACGCAATGACTATTTCCCCTTGGTCAGTTTTAACTTTGACTGCAACGCATTGAGCTGTTTGATATTCCACACTTAGGAATTGGTAATATTGCAGGCATGACTTAATGATAATGGCAGAGCCTCCGCGATGGCGATCAGCAGGATGATTAGCTAGTTGAACGTCAAATCCCCGCAGCTGGTAGTAGGATCTGGAGCAGAAATGTGTTTCGCTGACCAACATAACATCGATTTGATGTTGCTTCACAAAAAGCTCCATCTCGAGTGCCTTGCTGGCCAAACCGTCGGCGTTCCACACACCGATTTTGAGTCCAATTTGACTCATGGTTGGACTGTAAGACCAGAAAGAAGTCCAGAGACTGCTTGCGCAGATCCTGGCGCTATTTGGGGTAGGAATTTTGTTATGAGGGATATGATTGACATCATCATCTCGAACATTTTGTCAAATCGGGCTAAAAGGACAGACATTTTATCTTCAGATTGTAAAAAGACTTGCTCTTGTCGGTTCCATTGCTTGTCATTTTGGTATTGCTGAAAATCCCGATGATGTTGCTGCTGGAAAGGCCGCTGCTGATGTTGTTGGCGAGAACCTTGGTGCTGCTGTAGGTTTGGAGCAGCAGCCGGTGTTTCTGGTTGCTGTGACCGATGGAGTTGTTGCTGATTAAGCCTCCTGTTGTTTGTTCCTAATGGAGGAAATTGGTCCTGAGACTGCAGCTGGGGTCGTCCAACCTGTTGGGATTGCTGTCGGGAAGGACCGTTGGCGACATTGGCATATGACCGTGCTCCATTGACATCTGATCGAGCAGTTGTCCGTGGTGCAGAGTTTTGTTGAGGAGGGGTGTTACGATTGGATGGATGACTTTTTCGCCTATTTAGTTTCTGCTGGTAAACAATACATCCCTTATAATTTGCTGTGTGGTTTTCCCCACAATTCACACACTTAACTGGATGAATATCTCGCTCGCAGGCGTCTATGGCATGTTTCTGTCCACATCTTACACAGTTATGGTCCAGGAAACAGTTATTTTTCGTGTGGTTGAAGTCTTGGCAACGATGGCACTGGACGACTTCATTCTTTTTGTAGGGAGTTTCCACTATAACCCGCTGGCGACATAGAGTCTTTATTTCGAAGATTTCCTTGTTGCTTGCAGATGGTTCTAGTTCAACAAACACTAGGTTGACAAACTTTGATTTGTCGGAGCGCATTCTAGGTCTGTTAATAAAGCGAACAATATGGCCAAGCTGGGTTAGACTTTCCTTTATGTCCTCGTCCGGAATGGAGTGATGAACACCTCGAATAACCACACGATAGGATCTTTCCTCTTTGAGCTGCCAGGAGTGGAAAGGGACCTTCTTTGCAATTAGAGCTTTGGTTATAGCTTTATACGCGTCTGGATCAGCAGCAAGAATCGAAACTGAATTGTTTGGAAGGCATTTTAGAGAGTATTTGGACGGATGAACGATCTTATCTGTAGATCGGATAAGTCCGTTTATATTCTCGCAGTTATTTATTACAATTGGGGGTGGTTTGTGGTCAGGTGGGTTATTGGTACTGTTGACGTTGCTATTGTTTAGATTATTGTTAGTGTTACTGTTGGTGAGATCGCTTTGGTTGTTACTGTTGAGATTAACATGGCTTATGCCAGTACTGGTACTAGCTTGGTCAGGGTTGTTCCTCGTCAGAAGGGCATCCGCGTCGATATGTTCGTCGGTTGTATCCATGTCAGAAAGTTCAGAGAAACGGTTGGAGGATTGAGTCGTTTTGGGGCTGTTTGAATTTCTGAGGATTTTATTGGCGGAATTGGGAGACCTAGACTCTGGACGGCGTTTGCTACTACGCGGGGTCCACCAGTCTTCATCGTCGCCGACGAGTGCTTCTAGCTCTGGTTCTGCGTCCTGGGTTGGTAAGGGTTGAGCGTTGGACGTTTTGGCATTATAATGCTGGTTAAATCTATTTAGTGACGCGTTTAATGCATTCATCATAATTTTATTATTCTGAGCCACCTTTGCTCGGATGTCAAAGTCGTCGGAATCCGACATATTGGATGATATGCACTGCTTTGCACTGCTTTACCGACTTCCTGTACACAATGCACTATTGTGCAGGCTCCACGTAGGCAGACGTGGCCTAGTGGGCAAGGTGTGAGCCTTGCAGGCGGAAGGTACTGAGTTCAATTCCCAGTTGTGGAGATCAATATTTTATTTTATTTTGAATAAATTTATATACAAATTTGAATTCGAATTTGGATTCGAATTAGCGGTAATTTGCATAAACAACAGATTGCAACTGTTGCCTATCAGTTTGTGTTTCACTTGTTTTCGCGAAAAACACAGCTAACGGAGTGTCTGAGCACGGTTCACTGCAGCTTTAGCTGTCTGGTTTACAAAAACAAATTGATTTGCCACGAAGGTGGACTTGTCCATAGACTCTTCACAAAGAATTTCGCAGCGATGCAAAAACGCGTCTGCACTCCACGAAAGCATGATCGAGACTGAGGATCGGCAGCAAGAAAAAAATATTTTTTTTTTGTTTCTTTATTATTTAATTTTGATATTTTTAGAATTAAACTGAAAAAAGTGAGTCAGAAATTAATAGTGACAATATTATTAAAGTAATAATTAAAAAAAAACCCATTTTATAGTAAACTTTTAATGATTTTAATAAGCTTGATAAGTTAATAAACATAATAAGTATTTTAAATTTTGTACTAAAACATTATATATTTGTATGATTAATTATTGATTTTAAAACTTCACATCTTTTAGACTTTTAGAATTAAACTAAAAAACCGAGTCAGAAAATTATATTGACAATATTATTAAAGTAATAATTTTTAAAAACTACTTAACATATACCATTTAATAGACATTTTTTATTTTTTATTTAAAAAAAAGCTAAGAAATTAAAGGTTGTAGCCTTAATAAATATTTCATATTTTGTATTTAAGTATCATAAATCTAATTCTATGGTCCAACCATTTATTCTTTCAAAATATTCGTATTCCTTTAACCCATTGACGTACCCCGTAGAAAAGCTGTGCTGTTTGGTTAAAGTGGCTGCCTTTTTGTTGGTGTTAAATTGAGCAGCAAAGTGAACTGCGCCCGAGTCATCAGCCAGCTTTTCGCACACCCCTGCTTTCACCCATTTTCCACCACTTGGCAGAGGGACAGTCAAAAGGGCTCACTTTAAACTATTAACGTGCAGTTGGAGGCGGAAAGGGGGCGTTGGGGCGTGGGGCGTGGCTGGAGGGCAGTGGCAGGTGAGCTGCCGTCAGCTATTTATGGCCGCATAACTGGCACACTAACAAGCCCGGCCACGCCCCCCGTCCCGCACCACCGCCCATCTGCTGGTGAGCCATATGTCAGTCCATGAATGACTGGCAGCTGGCACTACTTTTTTCTTTCTCCCTTTCTCCCCCGTAAACATTTCTCTATTTTATATGCTGCTTTAGAATTCGTTTTTGTTGTTCCTGTTTTTGCCTTTTTTGTTCCGCAAAGCAAAATAAATAAAAATGGGGGAAAAAGGGAAAAATGTGTGCAAAGTGGCGTCAAATGTCAGAGCTGTTCAAATCAGCCGTGGCAAACACACAGATACACAGAGGCAGACTCCCTGGCAAAGTCAGAGATAGTCAAAGTAGTTTTTGTAGAGCAAAAAAAAAGGAAGCTACATTTTCCGAAAGGCAACAAAGCGCATCACATTAAAAATGACAGGATGGAGGGGAAAAAGTGTGGGCCCTTTTCCTTTGACGACTGAAAGCTGCAGGGTTTCCCTGGGTCTAGATTATCCTACTTTTGGGTGGCGTTTTCAGACTTCTTTGCTTTGCGATTATATTTAATGTTCGCCTTTTGATTGATCAATTTTCATATTAAGCACATAAAACCCTAAAAAAAAGTATTTTTGTATTTATTGGATTAGCCCTATTTAAAATCAAAACACTAAGGCACTAGAAGGGGATTTTATGAAAGTTTTCCAAATTATATTAAAATATTTTGAATGCAAAATGTAGATTTTTTAACACCATATTTTATAGGTATTTAAATATATAATAAACCTCAACCATCAAAGTTTATTGGCTTGCACAACTCGCCTCAGAATTCACAGGCTATTTAAAATGTACATTCATTTAAACCATTTACACTTTATTTTCTTCTTAAATTTTTTGCTAAATTTATTTAGAAAACTGTTGATTTAACTCATTAAGTTTTCGCCACAAACTTCAAAGGATATTTGCATACAAAGAAAACCGAAATTGTCTTATTAGTCACCTCGGGCGGTATTCTCTGGCCCCTGGCTTGATTCGGTTTGCCTGAAAATCTAGTTAAACAAATCCCTTCAAAGTTATGCCGCAAATAAATAAATTACAAGTTTTAATTTGCTAATTAGTTTTCAGGGCGAAACAGTTGACAACAAAGCAAACAAGCAGATAAATAAACACAGCCGAAAATATACATAAGTGGAGTGCGAATAAATAACGATAATGTTTATGTGGCAATATTTTAATCCTCAAGGCGTTTAACGGGGCTTAGTTCACACACACACACAACCGCATAAAACAATAAATTTGAAGTAAGTTTATGATAATCTCATGTTGTGTTTACCCATGTATTTTGGATTAAGTTTTCGCTTTTACTTTTCTGTGTAATATGCAAAAAAGTTTTCGGTTGTCCGTGGAATGAAACAAACATTGACAGAGATCGAAAAATACCACCCAATTTTGCGTGTAAAGTTATTATTAGTTTAATGCGCCACGTGTTGGCGAGCGGAAGAGGAAGGATGTCAAACAGTGCGTATGCGTGATATGCCGGGTGGCAAAAGTTTAAACTGCCTGACAGTTTTTACACGCCCATTACGTTGATGTATGCATAAAGCCAAGGGTTCTGCTTTGTTTCGCTGGATTTGTCAGTTGAAGCCTTCGCATAATGGCAGCTCATTTGACTTCTGACATATATGATCGGGGACGTGGGAGTTTTATAATTAGTTTAACAATTAATTTGTCACTGCAGTAGGCGCACTTTGATCTTGAAAACAACTGCTGTTGACACTTGACAGTCGGTTTGAAAATTCTCATAAATAATAATCCATTAAGTAATTAGTATAAATAATAATAATTCAGTTTCCGTGTTTAAATTAAAAAAAAACATATTTGATTTAGTATTGGATAAATCACTCATTTTACTTAAATTACCCATTATTTAGTTAGCTTTTAAGCTCATTATTTTTTTCTCCCTTGCTGAATAGGCATAAAAACAATTCTCACAGGGAACAACTTTTGCCCAGATAAATCTCCTTCAAAAAAGTACAATTAAATCCGTTTAATGAACTCGTTGAACCCCACGAAATTCAAATAATACCCTTTGGCCCAGTCGGCCATGTATTCAATTCCCATTATTTTCGTATTCAGTAGCGTGCAGCTCATTAACTTTGATGATGGCCAGCTCGAATTTTTTCGGGGCCTTTAGCTTGAGCCTCTTTGTTGGGCCGAAATTTCAATTAAAACCGGGTCCAAGAGCGCGGAATATTTGTATTCATTAGCAGGCCCGATGATGATGATCATCGTTACCAACATCCGATGCCGGAAGTGACCTGCACTTCAGCTTTATCCCCGTTGGCTTTGGCGCAAGTTAACCAACACAAAAAATTGTTAATTAAACTTATGAAATGTTTAGAAGAGGTTTTTTTTTTTCGCTCCCCCCATTTCGAGGCGCATTTAAATTCCTGTGAGTTTCCTTTCAGCCCGGACTAATTAAAAAGTGTACGCGGCGGACAGTGACAAACAAAGCGTCAAACAGCAAAACAAAATAATCCGAAAAATAAAAACAGAAAAAAGGCAGGCAGTATGGTGTACCGATATAAAAAAATATGGCGTTCCTCTCAAGTCCCCCGCCACAGCGTTGATGAGTTGACAAATATTTTGTCAGTCATAATGAGTTCTCGGGCAAGAAGACAAGGTGAGGTGGAGACCTTGTTTATGGGCCTCGTTTTCGCCGCTCTCTCATAGCGGCTGTTCATTAACCAACAGGACGGTCCTCTGGCGTGTTAATTACGACCCACATCCGCCACGGGGGTGGTTTCCCGCTGGGCTGCGATGACAGGGTTAAGGGTGGCACAAGACCAAAAGCCGCAATTAAAAAGCTGGTTCGCGTAGAAATTGCACTTTTATCAGTTCGGCCATGTTGCGTATACGCCATGTGTGCGGTGTCATGGCCTTTGCGCCAAAATTAAAAGTCACCCTTATCAGAAATTAATTTAAAGTTTCGATCTAGTCTGGAAAGTTGCAATTAAAAATAAGTTTCCAAAGCATAAACATCAAATAGGAAAAAGGATGAAATTTCAGGATTTTTAAATTTGTGCAACTTAGACAAATACAAAAATTGAATTAAAACCAGAAAAAGAGGAAACTAAATTCTGTCAAATGTATATATTTAAATTCATCGTCAAAATTATCGGTAATTAGTAGTCTTAAAAGAGTTATGATATTTGTTGAAACATATTCATTGAAAGAGTCTTTTCCATATAGAAGCAAAAAAGCCATCCTTTACTAAATATTACTTTTAATTTGTGTCCATTTATCTGCAGGAGTGTCGGCTACATTCTTCATTACGGCGGGAGGAAATCAACTAAGAAAATTACGCTAGGAAGGGCCAGGAAACATGAATGCATATTTTAAGTAAGGAGCAGCCACATCCCCTGAGGTGTCGTTAGCCAGCATCCCTCACGTACACACGTGCAGGCTCAGATTCACGGAGTCCCTTCACTCTCGGCTCCCCAGCAAATTACACTTCATGAAATTTTCACAGGACCATTTACATAAGCATAACGACGCTGGGACGTATGAGTAAATAATCATATGCACTTCCAAGTAGCTACACATAGAGTTACAGTTACAGAGTACACAAATGGCCGTACACACTTACCCAAATAGGTGCTATTTGTCAGAACCCAAAAGATTTTTAATGGATCGACCATAACTACGCAGTTTCAATGGCAGCAGAAGCTATTTCAGCGGCTGTAAGTGAACAAACAGCTGAAAGTCGCCAAGCGTTGAGCAATTAATTTGCGTCGATGTTTGTTGCCAGGTGTTTCGCAGCGGCACCTTTCCGCAATTTCCGGTGATTAAAATGATAAGTTTAGCAGCTCCAGCTCGCGATTCCCCAGCTTTCCGGCTTGGCTTTGCCTTTGTTGATTTGCACTAGTTTTAATGAGTTGCTGCGGTGGCTGTCGCTGTTTTCGCCGCTGCCTTTGAGGTATTTTTGCAATTTGCGCTGTGCACTTTTGTGTCGTTCACATAAATCAAAACGCGGCGCGTTTTTCATAGTAGTTGGCTTCAATATTTCGCGTTTTCAACTCAAGCTATCATTTTGCACTCTGCGCAGAGCTAGAAAAAGCAAGCCACACAAAATACTTTACACAAATTGAACTTTCACTTCGCGTCCTTGAGTTTGAGTCTATCGTTTTTTTAAGCGGAATTTTCGCAGCCTTTTCGTTGGTTATTAAAATTTGTTTTAACTTGGTCCTTGGCATGGTAATTAAAATTGTTCGTTTATTTATGTCAGCAACAATGTCTCACACACACACTTTCACCATTATCCCCATTGCCAACATAATCCGTAGCTATTAAAAGCTTGTGACATTGTCGAAAACTCTAAGCAAGCTTTTCCAGCAATTTCGGTCGTTTTTGTGGCCACTTAATTAGGTTTGGTTAACATAAAGTTTTGTTTCCCAAAAATATGGCAGCAACTTTTAATGATTGACAAGGTTGGGTGAGGTATGTAACATAGAGTTATCTAAATAATAGTAATGCTTTTAATAACATTATAATGGGTTGTGAGAGCTTGTTAAATTAGGCTGTGATTGATTGACAGGGTAGAGTTAAATCTGCGGTTGAAGCAGTAGTATCATCAATAAAAGTGGTTTTTTATATTTGCGTACGTTATTATTTTAATAATATTTACCTACATTTTATAAACTGTGCGAATGAGACCACATGCACTAAAAAAAAACACGTTGCGGTCAAATTGATATGCGCACGGTAAATTTCTGGTATTGCATACGCATATCGTTTTTACCGAAATCCCTCTCTCAGAGATTCTTTGACTTCGAAAAAGAGAGAAAGAAGCAATGTGGCGGCTTAAGATACGTAAGTGGGAGGGAGAAGTACAGACTCTCTCAATTCTAAATAGAGCGAGATAGCGCTTACAGTTACATGAGTGGCGGGGAGAAAGACACATTTAAAATTCGAACTGGCCTGTTGCTTACATTTCGAGCATATCGAATTGAGGTGCCCGCATATCAAGTCAAAATTGATACTACATAACATCAAATCGATCATCGTTTCATATCAAAAATATATTTTTGTGTAGATAACTACAAAAAAAATGGTATGAAAAATAAAATCAAGACTCCATCTATTTTCCTTTACAATAAACTTCCCAAAAATTTGCTCATTACTTTCATTACTGCTGTTCTTGCGCCAGATTTGTTATTTAGAGGTCCGAGCTGTTGCCAAGGCTCTGCTCTAGTTTTGGATGAGCCCCAGGCAAGGTAGCGCCTAAATCCTAGCAATTAGAATTGCCAAACTTGCCTTGGAAATTCTCAAACGCTGCTCAAACAGTTGGCCATTAGCTAACTTGGGCTTGGGACTGGGCCCAGACCAAACAAAAGGCCGTCCAAGGCGGCCAATTAACGCAGCTAAAGCTGGCCGAATCCGCCCAAGGAGCTTTTTAGTCCTGGCCACAGCCTTGACCTTTATCCGGAGGCGTGGACAGGCTCCTAAATATTTAATTGTTTATGCTATAAGGGGTAATGGCGATGGCCCGTTCCCCTTTCCGCTTCCCACATCTCCTCTAAATGTACTTTAACAATTTGGCCCACTTGGGAAGAGACTTTTAATGGACAGTTGGCTGACGGAGAAGCTTCAGCTTCCACTTTCGCCTCACCGAAACGATTAAAGCCAAGGCAAAGTAATTAGTGACTCAATTGCTTCGCTCTGGCGCTGAGTGCCGCATACAAATCGCCTATTTGGACTTTGATGGGTTATTGGTGGTTTTGTCATAAACCCGTAAGCCGGCACAAGCTGGCCAAATCAATTGCCAGCCAACTGGCGTGCTCAAATATGAACAAAAATGGTGAGAGATCACTGGAAAAAAGACTGAAAATAAATTAAAAATTTATAACCACAGAAGAAATTCTAAAACCGAAATTATAAAAAAAGTAATTAAAATATAATAAGAAATTATACAAAAGTTACCTTTACTTAAATATCAAACCCTTTCATATTTTAAGAGATTATAATATTGCTCAACGAAAAATCAGTTGTATATTTTATTCTATTGTCCTTTTCAAAACCCCATATTTTCCTGATTTCAAAGCGATTTGCTGGCCAGTGCTTGGGTGGGGGGAAAGAACATTGAGGTCAGGGAAATTAGCGTCAGGCTTTAAGTCATTTTGCCAGCTCTATAATCCTCCTTTTACGCAATTTATGCAAATTTATGCAAGCTCCCGCTCAAACGGCAGCTGCCGCCTTGCATCGAAACGGGAACTGGAGATGGAAAATTTAAGTCGGCAAACAAGAATTTTTTCTTGTTTTCGGTCGGCTGTCTTATGCTCCTTTGCCTGCCAAAAAGTTAAACATGCTCATTTCTTAACTTTACTTTGAAACGGACCAAAGAGAAGAAAGCCTCAATGCAGCACAAATTTCGAAATTGCACTTTTCCGGCCCAAGATGAAGTCGCCCAGAGGAGAAAAGAAAAAAAACCAAGAGGAAGTGGGTAAAATTGTTGCCCAGCCCCGCCGGAAATACAAAAGCATAAACTTTCCGGCCAAAACTAACCGCAGACTCTTGTGAGCGTTGGTTTGGGGGGCGGGGTATTCTCCAGTCGAGTGTCCCGGTCCGACATTTGAAAGCGCCAAAATATAAAGCGCAAAATGTGGCGGAAGTTTAATGAATATAAACTTGCCCGATCCCACAAGTCCGTGGATATGGCGGCAGGGAGGAAGCAAGTCAAGTAAATTAGCCGAGCTCACTTGCCTGGCAAGAAAATGGCAGAAGGAACGAAAGAAATGTGATACCTACCAAATGGAACTGGAATGACAAGTTTATGAGGGCCACAGGAAATCAACTCGTTTATTTATGGAAAAATGCTGCCACAACTTGTCGACCACCTGCTGTGCGCCGCAAAATTGCTGAAAGCTTAAGTTAAATGCAGCGGTTTCTTAAGGGAAACATTATAAATTTATAAGCAACAAAATAAATAGATAAAATTTTAGCAAAAGCGTTAACCAAATTATGAACATAAACATACAAATGTTTAGTAGCTAATTAAGAATACTTTTAAAAATGTTTAAACATTTTATGCTCAACTGAAAAATTATATTACAAAATAGTAACAGCTCTAAATTGGAAAAAATTCAATATTTATAAGGAGTTGCATGCAATAGATGACTAATTAATCAACAAAGGCAAAGAATTCGGCCAAGAGTTATACTCTTTTGATGAATTATCTTATAGTGTTGAGTAAATCATATATGTTAAAATAATTATTTAATTAAAATTTAAAATTTATAGGTAATGGAAGGTTTTTGCCACACACATTTCACATTTTATTTAAAATGTAAACTTGTTATTTTACGAAGACAATGACAATGACATCCCCCAAGAGGAGTTCTAATCCAGCGAATTAGGAATACTTTAAAGCAACCCCGAAGTGCATTTGCTTGTCGCAATTGAAAACTTTGCCATGCAATTAAATATATCTACGTAGCTCTGGGGATGATCTAAGGAATTAGCAGATAGAGCTCATATCCCTAAGCGCTTTTGCATTTTGGGATCCTCCGCATTTTACTCGATGTTTTTATTGCTCTTGTTGTTGGTGCTGTCGAATGCTGTTTGTTGTTGCCCGAACAAATGGCAAAAGTTTTCGCTTTGTTTTCACAATTGTTGACGTGCAATTCAAATGAGTTAACAACGCAAAAAGTGAGTGACCCACATAGCGAACGCCAAAGCCAACATCTGGCGAACCAAGCTAAAAAAAAAGATGCGGAATAATAAAAAATAAAAAGCTATAAAAGAGGAGAGCAGAAAAAAATATGGAAAAACATGAGAACTTGAAGTTGTAAAAACAGAGAAGCCAGAACAAGCAGGCAGGCAACATATGTATGTCCTTATTGCTGTTGATGCTGTGTTCACAGTTGCAGAACAACAAAGTGAATAAAGGCGGTTTGCAGATGGAGATGGAAAAGTGCCCGGGCGGCGGGGAAACAATTATAACCAGCATTTCCGGAAAACCCAGCAGATTGCTGCCTGTTGCAGACAAGCAGCCATCCGACTCAAGTGTTTGTACGCCCGCCGACGCGAAATCCCCGGCAAAATTGCATCCTAACAGCAACTTAGCAAACGCATCAAATGCGCTTAGCAATTCAATTAGCGGGACATTGTAAGATGGATTGGATGGTGGAGTGGAAGTCTGGACTACCACAGGAAAGTGGAACTTTGCCTCAAGTTTCGCTCGCTGGCTGGCAAACAAATGAAGCACCAAATATGCGCACACGAAATAATCAATCGTCCTGGCGGCCAAGGAAAACTTGAATAAAATGTAATTAATTACAGCTTGTTCTCCTTGTTTTCTGCCCCAAAAAGGGCAAACTTTTGCAGTCAGCTCAGCGCTCCCTCAGCATTCATTTGAGATGTAGAGCTGCAGTCGAGGACATCCGACCGCAGGGAATGGGAAGCAGAAACTCTTGTTCAAATTGTTCGCCGCCTGGCATTTGGCATAAGCAATTCTCGGGCTTAAAGGATTTTCCAGCAGCACCTTCGTCAGAGCATCCTGTTGAGAGCTGCAAATTGAAACGGAGCTGAGGTCTTGCCTTACTAATTTGTCTAAAACTTTTGCACAAAGTCGATATTAAATCAGTTTCGGGTGGGCGAAATGCACCTTTTCGTTGTGCTTAGATAAACACAAATATTTCGGACTTTGAATTGAATGGCTTTCATATATATATTTTATTTTATATATTTTTTTATTTATAAATATAAATTTAAAATATTTCAAGAAAATTCATCACAATATTGTAGGAAATTTAAGAGTCTTCTAATATTAATTTTGTAGACCACAATAATATGATTGCTTGCCCTAGGCACATCAAATATTATTCATCTTTTTCAGAAAAATATGCTTTTATTTTTTAAAGCTTGACCGAAATGAAATTCCACTTAAATCCAATAATGTGCCTTTCATGTGGCAAAACATTGTACATCTGTGGGTTGGCTTAGTGAGCCATAATCGTCTTATTATAAAAATACTCCGCTGCGGCAGACGTGTCATGTTGTCATGGATACACAACAATCGACAGTCGGTGACTAATAAAATGAAATGCTATAAAAGCAGCAATATAGTCGGCATTTATCTGTATCTCAGTGTGGCGAAAGTACAATTGTTGGGCTGGTGGGGCACTTGAGAACGAAATAACTAACCGCAAGTGGAAGGCACACAAACGGAAACAGGGCGCAGGACGCAGGACACGGCCACAGGACACTAGAGGAGCCCAGGAGCTAAGGATCCCAGCTGCAAAGCTGGAAGTGAGAAAATAACATTTTAGCTTTCGTTGGGTCGTGACAGGCTCACGAGATCTCGGGGTCCTTAGTTTCGCCACTTTCATCTGGCTGTCCAATGTCAGTCAGCAGGACTCTGGTTGCGCTCGCCGGGAAAATATATGTTTATATATGGGCTGAGTGAATGCGAATGCGACGTGTTTTCGGGCGTCGAGAGTATTTATTGTGCTTTTATTTTGTCAACATTTCGTTTGGGCCAAATGAAAATAAATTCAAATGATTTATTTACGAGCATTTGATTTATTTGATTTCCAGCATTTGCTTTTTCCTCTGCAATGCAATCGCTGCCACTCCACCGAAAGTAAAATACCACCAGCCGCACCCTTTGTACATGAAAATTGTATTGTATTTGCTGAGACTCAGTTTTCGGGTGGCGGGTTGCGCTGTTTGATATGCCCCAGAATTTATTTTATGCGGAATGTTTATTTGATTTGCGCCAGCTTTTTTTGCAGTTTCATTTTCATTTTCGGTGCGACAGTCAATAAAAATTGCAGTGTATATTTTTTTGCCATACACACACGTTATTTGGTTGCTTTATAGTTCAGTGAAATGGCAGAAAAAGGATTGCTTTTTTCGATACAGGATTAGAGTGACGGAGGCAATGAAATTTATGCATATACATGGACTAATTCGAAACAGGATTAAAAGCATGGCAATAACTCTTTGAATAACTAGAAAATATTTTCGCTTCTGGCAGATCGAAAGTAAACGCGATGAAGAATATAATTGATTTTATTTGCAGCAGATAAAATGTTTTTTAAACTTTCCGTTTGAGGAGCTCTCAAGGCCAATGTGTCAGAAAAGTTTCAATGGAAAATAGGAAACCTCATCAGTTTTCAAGGCTTTTATTGGCTCTGTTTGTTTGCTTTGCCGGGCGAGAGAGAAAGAAAAAGTCGAAACGACCGGCAAAAAGTTTTTTCCTCGGCCAATTCTATTTGGTATTATTTATCTAATGGCATTTGTCGGCGGGCATAAAAATAAATAAATATATATCTGGCCAGACCAGACACACGCCCTCGGCCCAAGTGTTTATGATATTTTGATTTTATTTCATGCGAAAGTTTTCCCGTTTACCCATCCGCCCATCCTCGTCAACATGCATTGATAATAATGACGCGCCCCTTACAGAACTACCCTGCCATTTTGTCATGTGACATAAACATTTTGTTCTCACGACGACTTTTGTTAGTGGCCCAATAAAAACGCCTCGCCCGGCACTTTGGTCCAAAAACTTTCTTTTATTAAGATTAAAAATGACAAAGGCGCAATATTAGGGGGAGTTCACGCTCCTTGGCGGCCCGCTGATAAGCGTCAAAGACACTCGCTTCTGCTTCTCCTGCTGCTGCTGCCAAAAGACAAACTCATTCTCGCTTTCGCATTCAAGTGGGTGTCACGCATAAATTTCATAAATATAAGCGTCATTATTCCTGCCTGCCATTTTGCGGCCGACGACATCGCGGGGAAAAGTCGAAAAGCTAAAGACGCATCGGCCACGCCCACAGTTTCCTCATTTCTCAGCCCTTTGTCACGTGCCGAAAAAACTTTTGTATACCCTCTCGCACGAACGGAGGATGTGGAATTCATCTAAATGGCGCAATTGTGCGGGTCTCATGTGGAATTATTATTTTCTACTTACGGATGCCAACGGGAGGGCGAACAATTGAGGCGGAAAATCTCCATCAAACCGGGTGATTCATCCGAATGGAACTATGAAATTAACTATGAAAATAGCCCAGAAGTACTTCTTAGAAATATAATGATAATAAAATAATAATAATATAATAAAAATATTTGTTTTTTAAAGGTCTTAAATTAGGAAATAAAATCCCTTGTTTTTATTTAATTAATATTTAAAAGAGACATTTTTTTTACTTTTTTAAGCAAAAGAATATTATCCAAATTATAAAATAAATTAAATCTGTACCGGGGATAGAAATTATTAGTATTTCTATTAAATGATTTTCAGATAACATTCAGCTTCATAATTTTAGTAAATCAGTTCGTTATTATTTATTATTGTAAATACCAACTACAATTATTGTAGATACCAACTACAATAATAAATAATAACGAACTGATTTACTAAAATTATGAAGCTGAAAGTTATCTGAAAATCATTTAATAGAAATACTAATAATTTCTATCCCCGGTACAGATTTTTGAAGAGGTTATACTCAAGAATGCATTTATATTGGTACGCTCCTTATTTTGGTATCCACTCAACTCCGAGCAGCCCATCACTCAATCCAAAGATCGCACTCCTCGTGCGTTCCCGAAATGCTCAGGAGCTCGGGACTTCCATCATCGATGGCATCGCGAGTTGGACCGACAGCTAAAGTGACATCAATCAAGGCGCCCGACCACGCCCCTAATGTGTTCACAAACACACTCAAGCCGCACACACACACACACACACGTGCTGTAGCCATCCCGTTATCAGCAGCGGAGCATGTAATGCCGATGCCAAGGCGAGTTTGCTGTTGTTTGCTCGTTATATCGGCGCTTGAACTCGGTACCACGTGGCGTATGAGTGCTGGCAACGTCAATTGATTGACGACAGGGAGGCAAAAAGTAAATCAATTATTGTGGAACAAAAGTTTCGCATTATATTGCCCTGACAAATTGCTGTTTGTTACCCAAGCAATCGAGCATTTGGATCATTAAAAAGTTGCCGGGGCCACAAAAGGATTGTGATTTCATGCTCAGCAAGGAAAACACAATAAATTTCTTGGCAAAACATAATCTTGGTTGGAAATCAAATTGCCTTCGCCATGTAAACAACGAATTTTTTTTATTAATACATTTCCCGAAATAGATCAATAGCCAGATACTTGGCTCTCACTTTGGCCCCCAGAAGGCGCTTTTTTATGACCGGACCTTATTTTGCATTATGGCCCGCAGATTTATTTCGCTTTGCAAAACTGTCCCATAAATATGCAAATTTCGCTTCCTAAACAGAAAAATATACAAATAATTCTCGAAAAGGGAACGAGAAGATTGTCAAAAGTATGTGAATAAATAAAAAGCTGAGAACTCATAAAACTGCATTATTGGACTCTCCAGCGGGAGAAGTGGGGCTCAGAAAATGAATCACTGGGAAAAGTGAAGCAGCCAGAGCTGACCGCAAATCACTTAAACTTTTGCGGAAACTCATTAGTTTCACTTGGCATTTCCCCGCTGCATTTCGCAGCTAGAAAATGCACAGCCATCTGAGCCAAGAATGATTTCCATTGTTTCAGTTTTAAGTACGCGAAACTTTTCCAGTCAGTTGGAGACTCTCGAATCGATGGAAATTAATTAAATTGCAGCTCTGCTGCAGTAGATTAAAGATAGCTAGCTAAATGCAGCTTATTCTGTATTTATTTTCCACTTCATTTTCCACTCCCTTTCAATGCGCTTTTCCTTGGGAAGAGCCAATTAATGGCCGTTTTATAGCCCTGAGATACACAAGCTGATGCCACCGAGGTGTTGTTATTGGCACTGCCTTTAACTAAACGCACTTTTATTATTTTATTGGCCCCACCCCCCTTCCGTTTTGCTCGTTTTATGGACGAACTACAAGGACTTGCCTTCAGTGCGGCTTGCCAAGGCTAATATAACAAAGAATTTGTCTTGAGGACATGCCATCATTTGGGCCAATGATTACATTATGCGATAATGTAGCTCCATAAAAGGCTGCAGGGTGACAAACAGATAGTGCTCAGATAGGGGCGGCAGCGGTGGTGGGCGGGGCCATTTCGTTTGCCATAATAAGCTGTAAAAGTGACACATACAGTTGACCTGATTTTGCCCTCACATTCCTTTCTGTGCGCATCCTTGTTGCTCCTGGCTGCCCTCGCCTCCTTTGCTTAATCCAACTTTAAAATTATACACTAACGATCCACACATACAGCTGGGAAATCGGTGGTGGAAAGGGAGCAGGAAAAGAGGCGCCAACAGAGCAAGGATTAAGTTTGAAGCACTGAACCGTGCGGGGAACTAATGCAGGATTCTGTGCACTCGTCCTTGCATTGGCTACAATCACACATCCTCCGCTCACAGGTCATGGCGGGAAGTCGGGGAAGGGCGGGGCACTTTCGCTACTTGGGCAAGAGTACATTCGGGGAAAATTCAACACTTAAAGTAAGCTATAAATTATATAATAAAAATCTTTATAAAAAAAATATAACTTATTTTATAAAAATAATTATTTTTATTTTATGACATTTGAAATCAAACCTGTTAAATTATAGTATATGCTAATATTAATTTTTTGTTTATAGTTACTTTATTACTATTTAAATATTTTGAAACAAAAATATATATTTCTTGCCACTCTGATTTAAGAAAATATTTCTCGGATTGAATAAAAGCCTTTTTTTCAGTATATTTTCCTGACTGTTCCTGTTTGGTTTTTTTTCTCCGCCCACTTCCCTGGCTTTTCCTCTGGAGGACTCGAATGTGGGAAAAGTCCTTTCCGCTGTTGCGCCTCAGTTAGCTGCAGAAATTAAAATAAGAAAATAAAATGCTCGCAAGGTAGGGATGCCATCCAGTTGTTTGTCCGCAGTTGCTTTGAAAGATTAGCCAAAATTAATAATCTCCAAGTAATCTGTTATGCCCTGCAGCCTCACAAACTGACAAATATTTATCGAAGATTTTTAATTTGTTCCAGAGCCTCGGCTCATCTTTAGTGAAAAATTCAACTCAATTATCCGCGAGTTTAACAAATTGCCAGAGGGTAATGTGGACAGTATGCAGTGCTAATTAAATTTATAAGAATTAATTTGCCAGCCGCTTGCGCAGCCAGACAAAAGTGCCAAAACGTTGCCAGCGGCAACCGTCAACAAAATAAAAGGGAAAAGGGAATTATTTTCAAGAAGAAATGGTGGACTGAAAAAATATGACGCCAGTAATAAAGTAAGCAGCAACTGACTTAATTAGCAGCGTGCTGCGTTCGGAGCCTTTTCCGGTTTTCCCGCCAGAGTTTTTCTTGGCCTAACAAAAAAAAAATGGGAGAAAACTTTGCAGTTTTAAAGGCGGAAAAAGGGAGAGGCAAACAAGTTGGTCCCGGAGCAGTGACAATAATTTGAACATGTCTCAAGTTGATCATTAGCATATTTCATAGGCAGGCAAGCCTAAACAGGACACAATTTTCCCCAATGCTTTTCCTTTTCGTTTTCCCTTTGCCCGCTGTCAAGTCGGTGGAAATCTCTCTGCCAGCTGCTTGCTGCACATCGACATCTTTGACGCGCCAAAAATGCACTCAGCCGTGTGACCCATTTCCCAGCCTTTCCTTTTCCTCCCCCCTGGTTTTCCCACTCCCAATCCCTGGAAAACGGGGCTGCAACTGCCTTGCATTTTATCCCAGCTACTTTTGATACTACTATTTCCCGGGGATGCATTTCACTTCTTCCTAGACCCAGACCCACCTAGACTAACAGAATATGCTCCGTAGTTACCATAAAATTATTTGATGAACGAGTTTTGTGCACAATTCGGAATTGCCCCAAGGTTTTTTTGTGTTTGGCAAAAAAGTTGGCCAAGTCATAACTTGGAAATTTTCATCTTTACCGGGTTTAAAGGTAGCTTAAAGTTTGTGGAACAGAAAACTTGCAAAGAATTCTGCCATAAGTATACAAGATTATTGGTAAGAAGTTAGTCAAAGTTCAAAAGGGCTGATAAAGCAAGAAGTTAAAGGCAGGGAGAATATGCTTAAAGTGGTACAATCACCAAAGAATAATAGTTTGATTGTTCTTGTGCTTAAGAACTCATTTATCTTAATCTAAATTAAATCACGTATATATTTCAAGTTAATATTGAGTATCTAAACCAGATCAGTATTATTAAAGTTGCTTTTATGCTGACATTATCAAACAATTAATTTATTCATAACTTTCAGGGAATTAATAAAGGGTTTCTTATACCCAAAAGCAAGCTGCCTAATCTCTGATACATTTAATACACTTCTCATGTTCCTAGCAAAGGTATCCCTTACTAGCTTTCACTCAATTAACATTCGGTAAAATCTCGTCACGTTTTGTTTTTCTTATGAAACATAACAAAGCCCGTCACGTTTTATTTGCCTTTCCCTTGCGGTCTCGAGGATTATTGCCGAAGAGGGGAACTCCCGAGAAAACTCTGCCCGTTTGAAGAGTGATACTATTTGACTCGCTTTATTTTCTTGTAATATTTTCTTTATTTGCTGTGTTAATACACTTCAACTGAAGTGGTGGAACAGTCCTTTTCTCTCGCTCACCGTATCTGTTTGCCACGCCCCTCGTGAATATGCACAGCCCACTTTTGAGGGCAGTTGACTCAGCTGTCCAACTGTGTAGACTCCAGTTGAGTTCCGAATGCCCGAATGCCCTGAATGGCCAGCACCTTGCTCCCAGTCCTCCATTTATTCGGTGTTTTCCCGCCCCACGGCTGGTACCATACCAATTAATTTTTATTTATTTTAATGCTGCCCCGTTTTCCTAGGGGGCATGGCACAATTCCCGGTTCCCGGTTCTCAGTTTCTGTTGCAAATTTATGCATTACTTGCATTTTATTGACCCACTTCTCTCCATCCATTTCATTTTTATTTCTGTGTGGCACGACGACAACGAGGAAAAGGTTGAAATTAAATTTTATTTTAGCAACTTTATTTTTGGGTTCACCGGAAAACAAAGTAAGCAATTTTTGCGTTACACCGAAAAACTTTCCATCTCCCTTATTTTTTCCTCGTTTCATTTTCTATAGATGTTTGAGCAAAGTTCAGTGGCAAAGTTTTGAGAACAATGCGAAGTTAAACAACTTTCAAAATCTTTAAGTTTATTTTTTGTTATGTAAAACTGCAATTTGAATGGCTTAAATTTCAGCTATGAAAATTGGACATATCTGCTTGGCGTCTTCTGGCCTGTTAGTTAATTAGGAGCTTCATTAAGCTTAAATGTTTCTTGCAACAGACAGGAAGACAGGAATGAAATCAATTGATTGGCAGACAGGCAAAAAGATTAAAAAGTTGAGAAAGTTCGATTTTCCATGGTACAACATTGCAATGTACATGACGGTGACGTCAAACAGTTATTTAATTATGCAGATTAAAGACATTTTTATGAGTAAACAAATCATATAATACTTTTACGTAAACTATTGGAGTTTAAATTAAGTGTTAAATCTAATGTTTATTTTTGCCAAGTCGTTGGCAGACTAAATCAAGAGAGAGTACTGTATGAGAGTATGTTACTTAAATTATTTTTATTTGGGGAAAACATTTTTATTACCGTAAAAATGTTTTTTTTTTACTTTATTCGATAGGGGCGCAAAGTTTTAAATTCAAGTGGGTTCCTGTTTTTTTCGGCAGGTGCTCGAAGCCAAAGCAAAGCGTTCGAGTGGCAAAAAATAAGTTAGCTCGAGTTATAAAGTTATCCATTGCCTGACAGCTCAGTGGGTGGAAATATACCGTGGGCGGGGGGCGGAGGGCGTGGCAGGGCAAATGTTACGCTCGAAGAGCGCTTGAAGTGGGCGTGGTTATTTAATTAGGCTGTTCTTGCCGCTGTGAATTCCATTAAATTGTTGTCATGTAGTCGGCGCTCGTTTATTTGCGCTGCTCAAACATTTCCGAATAAATTAGCCTGCCTCCAAGTGAGTGGGAAAATTTCCCAGCATGTGTATCTAATAGAAATTTAATGAAAAATTCTCGGTATTCTTCTGCATCTATTGTGGGTGAATTAGGGCAGAAAGGAAAGCCTGCACCTCGTTTCCTTGGTGCATGCAAATTTTATGGCTCAAACTGTGTTCCTCTTTTCTTTTGACCGCCATCGATGGCTCTTAGGGGTCTTTTTTCTCCCGCTTTTTAAGTCCATTGATGGTAGCAATATGGAACAAAGATTGTTCTGAAGGCGCTGCTCAAATTTTGCCTTCTTATTTATTTATATTTCTTCCGCTGCTTAAAATTGCATGAACATTTTGCTCATGCTTTGTTACTACGCAAATCAGCTTAGTTTCAACTTTCCTTTTTCTTTATTGTTATCAAAAATAGAGAGATCAATTTGATGGAAAAATTTCTATGGGCTTCGAATAACTAATAATATCGTGTTTTTTGAAATTGACTTATAAATAGGATTAATTTGTAAAAAAAAAGGAAAAAATCTTATTTCGATTCACAAATTAAAATAACCCGGGATCAAATCGATATGCTGGTGGTAAATTTCTGGTGTTATACGCATATAGTTTTTACAATGCAATACTGGTAAAATTGATATTAAATAATAATATCATTTTGCGAATTTTCTCTCTCGAAGATTCTCTTTTTACATTAATGGGAGGAAGAAAGACATATTCGAATTTCGAACTGGCCTATTGTTTACATATCCAGTATATCAAATTGATACCACATAATATCAAATCGATCATCGTTTCATATCAAGTTATTTTTGGGTGTAGGCTAATATCTAGCTTGGTGTTAAGAGATGTTAAATTTATTTGTAAAACATTTTTAAATGCTATGCTTTGATATGGGTTTTTTCCGCTACGTTCTTTCGTTTTTAGCTTTAAAAATGTGACAGTCGCTTTGATATGTGCCAAAATGCCCATCGAAATTGCTTTTAATGAAGCAGCGGACAAGTTTAAATTGATTGGCGGCTGGCAGAACCCGCCGACCACAAAATGTAGGAGGCCGTTGATAGCATTCCAGTGCCATTTTGGGGCATTTGGACATTTGGGCATTGGGGCATCCGCCATGGATCCGCTGAGGTGTGAAGCCCCCAAATGTTATTTGGGCACGTTCGCGGATCGGCTCGTGAGCAATTAGATGCAATAAATCACAGCTGCTTATCTGGCTGTGAGCTGCGGGTCCCTGATTCGATTTCTCCGGCCCAGGCTGTGCGTTTTGCTTCCTTCCGAATCGAAACCCAGTGATTCGGCTTTCGGGGCTCTTCCAAATTGCTCACATGGCCGCCCTGCCTCGCCTCCCCACTTGAATTCCCACCCACATGTAGAGAGACATTTGGCGGAATCGCAGACCCGCGGCTTTTGGCTTGTGTAATGGCGCGATTTCACATCCCCGGGATATATGGCCAATTTGTGGCCCAGCGGTGGGAGTTGCAACTATTTTATCTGTCGCGGAACTGAGTCCACAATATAATAATTTTATTTTATAGCCTGCACTTGCTGTGGGTTTTGTGTCTAGATATAAACTGCGAAGGCGGAATAAGTGCATTTAATTTATTTATTTTTTGTTTTACTTGCATTGTAGATCGAAATTTAGCTAATTAAATTATTTTTAATGCAAAAATAGAAAAGCCTACCTAAATAGAACAAATAATTTACCAAGCTAGATGTTGTTGTTTTATTCTGCCTATGCAAAATCAATAAAAGCATTAAATTATTTACCTTTGAATATATATTACTAAATAAAATAAAATACAAGAAAATTCGGATGTAGTTCCATATTGGCCATCACATCTGTTTCTCAAAAATGTGCTTTAATCAACTTTATAGTTCGTTTGTGCTCACTGTAGTTCCTTATCACGAATATTACGCCGAACTATTTATCTTTATCTTCAAATGTTGAATAGCTCAGCAAGTGAAGCAATTCGAGCGTACGAATTCAAGGACCTCCATTAAGATTGAAGGCAATCAGGGGGATTTATGGCTGTTGGCTTTGGATTACCGTATGATTTCGCTGAGAATGAAATTTGGTTCGATGCGGACAAGCTATCCGGGCCGCACAATTTCTTCGTTAACCTGGCTTAACATTTTCGGAGCCCGGTTCCATTACCCAGACAATGCTGACACACGTACCCTAATCATAATGCCACGCATCGCTTTTTATGTGATGGCATGTAAAGCTCAGCCACGAGACCCAAAAGCCACAAAAAATAATGACACCGCAGACTCACTTTCGCCAAATGAACCCCAGATGATAAATTAAGAGCGGCAAACATTTCACTTGCAGCCATTGGAGCGGAAGTGAGGGCCTCAGTGAAAGTCAGGTGAAAACTGAGGTGTGAAACAACCGAGATTCGGTGTACTTTCACCGGGGATCTCTCCCTTTAGTAGCGTTTATTGCGAAATAAACCTGGCAAACACATATATGTAGTGTAGTGCCTTTAAAATCGAGCGGGATAAATGCAAAAATCATGTCTACAGCTCAAATCAATTAGCAGCAAGGAAATGGGTGAGGGGATGCCCATCATCCGGTTTATGGCTTGATTTATGCAACTAATTAGCAAAGGCATAATTTCGGGAATATTATTATTTTATTAAGTTACACATTATGCGAAATGTGATTAGGGCGGGATAGGATAATAGCCACGATGACATATATATCGAGCCATCAGCCGAACTCTAATTATGCTGCTGCATAAATCATATTGTCCGTACTCCCAGACCGATATTTACGCATGCATACGGCTGGGGTTAGTTGGGTATAAGCCAACGAAAACCAGCCATAAATGTCAATTATGGCTTAGTTTTCGGAGCTCCGGCTCCACCTCCACTTCGGCGTAAAGTGCTGATTGATAAATTGATTGATTGATTACTAGTTTGATAGTTAGCGCATCTTATTTTTTGCAGTTTTGATTTTCAGCCGCTCCGGCTCCCACTGCTGATGTCATAAATTGAGATTAATCGTGTTTCGGATGGGTCCATCGCTTTTTTTCGGGATTGACACTGTGTGTACATAACATGAATGGCACTTAAGCCGCTTAGCGTTTTCAGATTTGTGGCCTGAATGCGATGTTGTGACATTGTTGCTGCATTGTCCATAATTGTTTGCGTTATTCGCGCAATTTGTTACATATATTTACTCGTTTTCAGTCGTTTAGATTTGTTTGGACTCGCCCCAGGCCGATTTGTTTATCTTTCACAGTTCATTATACAACGCATAAGCTCGTTGGCATTGATAGCCCATTTTATTGGGGGCGGTGATTTAATATTTGGTCCACTAAAATCACTCATTTTAAATGTAATTATAAGCACATTTATGGTTTTGATATCGGTGTTATTGCACCACAGTTAATGATGATTTAAAATTCATGACCAGTTTTACTTTTTTTTTTAAATATTTTGTATAAACTATTACAAATGCTAAACCAAAATTTTAAATTAAGGAATCATATTGTTAGAGTGTTCTTTTAAATGAACGAATATTTCGGCCTTTCCTTTTTTATTTGTTGTTTGTTGTATCGTGCGGTTTATATTTAATTGAAATTGTTTTGCAGTCAATTAGGAAGTTTTGTTACAAGTATTTTATAAACATAATAAAATTCTGACAAATAAACATCACTAGGAACTGAAGGCATTTTTGCACCGCCATTTGAAAGTTTTGTGCTCATATTATTTAATTTTTTTATGTTATTTTACGTTGTTTCCCTAACTATTTCATCCACTCGGGCGGTCTGTGCAATTAGTTTTATTGGTTTTAATTAAATTCCTGATTCCATAAAAATTATATTCCACATGAGCACACCTAGCCAGTTTTGCGAATTCTTTTTTAAAACTTTTCACACCGCTTTGCCGCGCAATACATTGCTTAATTAATGTGCACGTGCGTGAAAATTCCGTGGATAGTTTGACACCATTCTTGAACCGTTTGCAGTTAATTGATTCCATATTCCATTAATCATTACAAGAGCACGCGGTTTGGATGAATATTAATTGAAGCAGTCGCACGCACGCATCGATTGTGATAAACTGGCATTTAAACGATGCCACATTCTAGCACGCGGATATTTCAATTTAATTCCTTGCATTATTTATTTCGACCAAAAATGATTGCCGTGGAAATTTGTGCGTTATCAGCGCGTCGCGAATAAATTCTCGGCTATCATCTCACATTAAAATAATTTATCTCCTTCATTATTTTTGCTGTTGCATGTGGCCCAAAAAAGGAGCTCTAAATTTTTGCCTACCAAAAAGCAACTTTACATTTGGGTGTAATTTTTCAAGCTTTTCACAACTCAGCCACTCGGAAAACGCACACACATATTTTTCGGGGCACTCGGATGCCGAAGAACGCGCACACCGCCGTCAACAACTCAAAATGTACTGAAAATGCGAGTCCTGCGACTTTGATGTCGGGATGCTGCACTGTACAGTGGGCTCTCTGGACAGTAGCATTTACAGTGGCACTTACTGCTATGCGAAGGACATTTCCTAATGTGATAACAACCGATTGCGGGAGAGAGCTCAGTAGGTTAGTAGGTTGCCAGGAGCCGGCTTTCGCGAAAAGGGATATTTTCTCTTGCCGGCTGGCTTGGCTCGTTAACAGTGAAGATGGCCAAGCATTCGCTCTGTCAACTCAACAAGTCTGGGCAACCAAATTGGCAGTAGTAATATAACTATAATTTACTTCTGGTTTTCTATTTCAAATCAAGTGTGCACTTAAATTAATGTTATTATACAGTTTATAAATCAGTATTTAAAATTTACAACTTCAAATTAATTATTGTCTTATTTATAATTATGCAATTGATCCTCTTCACTTTGTACAATATATTTTTAAAAAATAAAATAACAAATTCAAAATGTTCAGTAACATTTTAAATTTGTTTAAACTACAAAACAAAAGACTCCCTAGACAGTTGCTCATGGCAAACCAATTTAAGTTAACATTTATTTATTTTCCTCTCTTATAGGAAAACTCTCTTAAATTTCCCACAGTTTACATTACGAACATGTTGTATTTTCCACCAGCCTCTGTAAACATAACATTAAATGCTCTTTTCATGCCAGCATAAACCTGATTCTCTTCTCTGTTAACGCCCTGCCACCATTTCTCATCGGTTAAGCCCTAAATAAATCCAAATATATGGCAAGTTAATTTAATTACTTACGTCTTAACTAAGCATATTGAAAAGTGATCAGAAAATGAGAGGAATTTTCAATTAATACTGCAGCTGGCATTATTCAAAAGCATTTTCGGGGCTAAGCTGGCTGTTAAAGCTTTAAATTTTCCGACTTGGGAAATGTCACCATAACTCATGGTGGTGTGTGTGCGAGTATGTGTAGCATGTGTACGTGTGTGTAACGATTGTTGCATAATTTAAGTGCCTCCCAACAAAAATAAAAGAGCACGAGAAAAAGCGTGGAAAGTTGGAAAATGATTTAAGCCGTTCCGGAGTCAGAGTGCGGCCATGTCTGCCTGAGTGGGTGGGTGGGTGAGATTGTGAGAGTGTGCATGGGTGGTAGTGGCCATTACTTTGTATTTAATAAAACAATGTTGTCGACGCCCCAACCTGAGTGTTCGCCCCTGTCAAAGGCATTATCCCAGTACCCGGACATCGCCCGTTGAAAAATCTCGAATCCCTCCACACAGGGCACTAAAAAATGCTGCAACTTATTTATTTAATTTGCACGCTTCACCTTGTTTATTTGCATTGCTAGTTTGACTTTATAATATAGTGCATACAAAAAGAGAAAGTTGCATTTTAAATATTCATTTATTCGTCACTTACGCTTGTGCGAATACCAGTCAAGGCCTTCAATTCACTTACCTGTAAAAAATTATAGATAATCGGATTTAATTATCACATTTATGGCATTAACTAATAGCGGAAAAATATGATATTTTTTTGGAAAACATGATCAGCCTCCATGCATCTGAGTAAACAGCTTCTGCTTTATTGTGTTAGCTCTCAAAAATGTTGTTTGATACTTTTTATGCCGTCGAATGTTGTTCAGCAAACTAAAATTATTATCTGCATTTTAAAATCTTGCTTTTCGATATACAAAATATTTTTAAAATTTTATTTATTGAATAAAATCTTTTGCTTAAAATATTTTCCAGTTTATTTTTGATTCAGCTTTTGCGCAAAATCGCTCAAGTTAAGTAATTTTTTGGTGCATCTGCTAAACTTAATGCATAACTAATGCCCGAAATGGCCAGATAACCAAAGCGCCGTCAGCGATGCCATTAGATTCGAACAGAATCGCTTTGGATCGCCGTGGCATGTTCAACTTGGCTGGCTGAGCTGTATCATTTCCGCTCTGGATTTATGGGCGTAGCCGATTTAGCTCCGAAGTATGCAAAATATGCCTGTCTTCCTCGTTTTGGCTGGCAGGCCTAACATCTTCAGTTACTCAAGACGCAACAAAATGCCCTCCGAACGCATCACCCCAGGTCTGGCCAAAACCGCAGAAATGCATTAACCCTCCGAAAATTCAGAGGGGCGGGGAAAATGTTTGTGGATGCTGACTAAATTTGTAGAAGAGAGCGGGCTAATATCAAACGGAAGTGCCAAACACAGACACACACAGGGATCTGAGCCCCCGGCTCCTGCACTTCCCTTCTGGGCCATCTTTCTTCAGTTGGCAACATCGCTCCGCCTGCACTTGGCTTCGGTTTCCGTATACATTTGAACGTTTGAGAAATGCATGTGGAAAATGCCAGCCACTGACTGCATTTGTAACTGTAACCAGTTGGAGAGAGTTGGGTGCACTTTTCAAAAATTTACCATAGTTTAAAAACCTCTAAAACATCAAGAAATACATTTAACATATCTTTAATGATTGTGTCTCGGCACACTCACTTAATATTAATAATATTATTAAAATTTTAAAATAAAACTATAATCGGAAATCAGTTAAAATATTAGTAAAAATAATAACAATTTATTATAATTATTTTAAAAATGACTTAATATTTTGTAGTCCTAGCAATTTTAATTTTTGAAGACATCTTGTAGAGTTAACAAAAAATCAGCTTATAAAAATATATTTTCGATTTTGTTTCTTGTATTTACTTAAATTGTTGGTCAGCCTCAAAAAAGTTCATCAATTACTTTAATATTTGGCTCCTGAGGACCTGCAATTTTAACTAGATGTATTATTCAAAATTTCCTTTAATTTTTTTATGTGTATATTTTTAAGGACCTGCGTGTGCATCTTTGTGAGTGTGTTTGGCTAAGCGGCGCATTTCCTGGCCTGTGCCATCAACTAAATAGCATTCATTTACGTTGATTTATGCAGACTAAGGAAACCGTAGAGGCTGGAGTCGGTGAGAGATCTTTTTGCGGGGAATATTTATGCCCCAAAACGACACTTTAAAGTTGCAATAAAAACTGTGTCGCTCCATTCGTGCCCTCCTTTGTTATTTATAGTTGGCAGTCCACGATGTAATTACTTTTTCAACACGCACATGATGAGGTTCAGTCTTCCGATGGGGCACTCAACCTTCGGGTCAAACGGCAATGGCTGCATTAGTCGTCGGGGTTCGTCGTTGTCAATTGCCAACTGCAATTGATAAATTGGCAATGGAGACGCTTTTCCCCACTTCCCCCTCATTTTCCAGCGAACTTATTCTTCGCCTGCTCCTTTTTCTGGCATTGACAGTTCAATGTGCTCACTGATGCGCAAATATCAACTCCAATACACACTCTCGGCAGTCGGTAGTCGGTAGTCTTTGGGCACCCCCTCGGTATTGCCACCTCCCTTTTTTTCCCAGCTTTTCCCATTCTCACTGCGCTTTTTATGGCACTTCGTGACCGAGTTGCAGTCGCTTTAAACTAGTTTTCCCAGCGAGAAATACATATATACTTCCTCTATCCGATTTTTCAGTTTTGTCTTTATCGCGTGTTCCTTTGAAATTGAATTAGTGGCAATGGCAGTTGGGTTTCCTAATCTTCCAATGGTTTCAGGAGGTTGCCAAGTAATGGATGTGATAATTTGTTAAGGTTCCATTTGCGCGAATCTCCCGCAGCACTTGGCTTTCGATTTGTTTTCAGTTCATCTTGACAGTCAATAAAAAAAGTGATGGGATTACTTCATTAAGAGCTAAGAGCTTGAACGCTAAGCCAGTTCATTTACAAAGGATGCTATCCATTTCAGAAAAATATATTTCTTATAACATTTTTAAAATCTATTCTGCTAACATTTATTAGACTTTCTGCATTTCATTTTCGCAAGAATATTACAAAAGACTTTACCACTACGATACACCAGAACCTTCGTTTAGATTGATATCGGGTTCCTTATATTCTTCACAATTTACCGACTTCCCTTGACTTGTTATTTACAAATAAATTTGATTAAAAAAGGCTTTATTTAGAAGGCAATATACTCTGCCCGACGACTTGCATGAAAACTGAAGCCACAAAAGTGCGCATATAAAAATCTCATAAATTGAAATAAATAAGGAAAATAACAATTTCTACCGCACACACAAACAAACACACTCTTTGGGGTCATAAAAATAGGGGAACCCCCAACAACGTTTCTGCTGCAGACCTTGCTGTAATATTCATAACTCTTTTCAAATGTGGTCAAGTGCTCGGCGAGTGTGTGTTCTATATGTGCTATGTGTCCCGTCCTTTTGGCCGTTCTGCGGCCAGATTCGACAGCTTTTGATATTGCCCGGGTCCGGGTCTGGGGATCTGGGGATCTGACCAGAAGCAGAATAGCAATAACTACAGTTGAGTGAGCTTAGCTCGCTTTTGAGTCTAAGCCGGCCGAAGCGAACCGACCTGACTTGAGTTGAGCTTGGCACATTTTATTAAAACCTAGATGGACGAGATGGAATAAGTCCGAAAATGTCCGCAACAAGATGCACTTTTTTTGCTTTGCATTTTTCTGCAGAAATGAAGTCCATGTTGGGATGCCAGGACCCTTTTGCTTTGTGACTCGTATTTTTATTACTTTTCACCCGCCTTCTCCGCCATGGCTGTTGCATTGTCTGGCGATTTATGGATTTTATTTGGCCACTTTTTACCCCATTGTTGGCATTTGTCGCCTTCTCTACGTTTTGTTGGCTTATTGCAGATACTGTGATGTTATGTGCTGGCAGGATATCTTTCCTTAGCATACTTATACCCACCATATATTTGTGTGTGTATTTATTTATATGAATTGAAATGGCTGCAATGTTTTCGCACTTGGCAACACATGGGGTTTGGGGTGTTTATGAAGGCTTGGTCCTTTGTTTATTGGCCATGAAATGGAGACATTATGGTCAACACTCTAGCTGCTAGAGCCCCAATTTTGGGATATTCTGCGAATCGCTTCAATGGCATTAACCCACTTTAAAAGCTGTCTGCATGGCTCTCCAGTTAAATTCTAATTAAATTCACACTTAGCCAACCCCGAAAGGCATTCCACACACTTGTTTTGTGTGATGCCACAAAGTTGAAATGGAAGAATGGCTCGAAAGGGGCGAATCCCTTTAATGAAACCGCACACGATTCGGCCACAATTTTAGTTTTCACATAAAGGACCCAGACCGAACCACTATAAACCGAGGATAATAAACGATGATAAGATGCTTTAAAGTAATTACAATGCATATTAAGTATTTATGAAACAATAAAACGTTTAGGCTAAACGAGGGATAAAGGATAAAGCCAAGAAACAATCATTTTCAAACTCAGCTGGGTGGAATTGTTTGAAAAACTTTTAGGCTCGCTGGGCCACATAAAATAAAGAAGAGTGTAAGCGGAAATAAAACGTTACAAAATAATAAAATGTTGTCTTGCGCCTGGCTACCTCGTAAAAAAGGCCAAGACATAAACAAGGACAAGGAAAAAGTATGTGGGAGTGGCGCCAAAGGAACAACAAGGAGGGGAAAACAATACTTGCTGCATGGGGAGCCAAAAATAATTTTCACGAAAAACTTGTATTGTGTTTTGTGCACCTAAAAAGTTGTCTACTATTTCCAGGACTTCTACATCCTTCTGCTAGTGTGTGTGTGTCAAACGATTAGTGCAGGACTTTCGAAAGTTTCTGCGGTTTTCAGGGAGTCTGGAAAAGGGACACTTGAAGCTCCACTGGCTGTCGTTTTAACGATGCCGCGAAGAGAAAAGTTTTGAGCAAATAGTTTATGGTTATTGCAGCAGAACTACATAGTATATACGGTGGCCCTGAGTGAGCCTGAATGGTTCAAATGATTTTAATTGCTATTGTCAACATTAATTGGAGTGGGTTAAAAGTTTTTAATGGCTCAAAGATAATGTGTGCCCAACCAAATTTATCAAAGTTGGGCAGATGTACAAAGGAGCTCTTGGAACCGCACATGAATGAATGTATTAGCCCAAAGCCGAAGAGAATCACAACCCTTTCAACTGGTTTTTCCCTTCGAAAACCTTTCTAATTAGCTGCAAAGAACCCATCTCACTTTATGCGAACGTAAATACAAATATTTTGCCTGCGAAATTAACAAAAGCCCCTTTCGCTTTATGCCGCAAATATGTTGTCAAATTCAAAGCGATAAAATATATGTAATACTCAAGGAGAATCTCCCGAAAAAACCGAAACAGACAATAATGAGAACGTGGGAGGCCCGAAAAAATCCACGGAAAAAAACTGGCAGTGAAATACGATAATTATGCGACATTTAGCAGTTTAGCAGACATTCGGGCATTCAAGGAGCTTAATGGCTGCGAGGAGGCTGCTCCCCGTGTCGCAGGAGTAAAAGCGAAAGTAAAAAAGGGTTACAACGCTGGGAAAACGACGAAAAAAATGGAAAACACACAGCGGAAATTACAAGAGCCGCCATTTGGCGATGGCACAAAACGAAAAAAAGGGCAGCGACAAGGGCCACAAATGCAAAATGAAATCGAATGCGCAGGGAGTAAATGTGTCAGGGGGGCGGGGCGGCATGGGTTAACATTAATGGGGCTGTGGGTGTGCGTGCAAGTGCGTCGCTCGGCGGGTTAAAGTTTTTAAAACTCGTTAGTATGCGCAACGAAACGAAAAGTCAACAATTTCTATTTTGATTATATTTTTACCACTGTGCCCGGATAGTTTTGAGTTCGTTCCTCCGCCGCCGTTGGCTATTAAATGGCATATTAGTTTGTTTTTTTTTGCGTTTTAGGACCATCGGAAAATGAATTCTGGATCTTTGAATAAACCTTTGTTGCATATAAAATCGAAAAAGTACCTAAATCCAAGCCAAATCCTATTAGAATGGCAAATGGTTTTTAAATCAATTATCTTTTATTGAACTTGAAAATCGTCACGATTTAGTAGATAAGCAATCTTAGTACTAGAAACGCGATGAATAAATAAATAAAAAATGATTTTTGGAATACAATTTTAATATTAATTTTAACTATTATTTTATTTAAGGTATCCCTTTTTCGAGCTTTATCCTTTAAATCCCCTTTTTAGCAAAAGGCCTTTCCCTAAAAACCTAACCAGGCATATTTAATAAGCATTTAAATGAGGAAAGTTGTGAGCCCGAAAAAAGTTTTGTAGCCCAATGCCAAATATGTATGTGTTTACCCGTCGTATGCGTGATTTCCTTCCCCTAAAAAAAAAGTTTTCAATGGCCGATAGTTCCACTTTCACCTCGAGGCAAATGAGTCTGCCATAAAATTAAAAGAGCTTGCCCCAAAAATGTTACATGTGCCGTATGCGAATCATCGTAAACATTTGCCTCACATGACAGACAAATTTCGGTTAATGGCCATGGCCATAAAATGGATTTAAAGCCATTTTTTGCGGTCTACTAAAAATCTGCTGACCAGGCCGGCGACCTCAAAGCCAAATTAATGACGAAGCTTAAGTTCTCCCCTCCGAAATGCAGCCACAAATTGCTCAACATTATTCAGAAAGTATTAGGTTTTTTGTTGTTGTAATATTTAAATCTGGGCATTAGTGCCGGGAGGCCAGCCTCATATAGATAAAATGCAAATTCAATAAGCAAAACCTGCTTAAAAAGCGGGCATTAAAATGCCTCAGTTTTCGTTGATTTCAATGAATTATTAAAATCGTGTTGTCCACCTTTTTGGGCCTTTTTGGCAAGCATGTAGGTCAAATTGGGCCCGCTTGGCTGCCTGCTGAAATTTCAGTCATTTTGCAAGTCAACTGAGCGGCAAAGGAAAGTCAATCAGGAAGGATGTTGTGCTGGAACGAAGGTGGCTTTCACTCTTGCCAACCCGTATCGTTGGCCAGGTCGACCGAGATCCACTTCCACTATTTTTCTGTTGCCCTTTGTTTGCCAAAAGAGCTGCAAAAATAATTGCCAGGGCCGCAATTTTGGTCGTACTACAAGTTCAGTTTATTTTCTAGGCGAAAGTTTGGGAAGCTGAAGCTCAAAAGTGTTTGCGGTCAGATTTCGGAAACATTTTCTAAGGCGAAGTACATTTTGTCGGAAGTTGGTATGATAACAAACTGTCATCCACCATAATCTGGTTAAATCAGAGTTACTAATTCAGTCGAGCACACAAAGGTGAAAGCCACAAACCAGTTCAAGGAAAATATTTGATATACACTTTATTAAGAACTTTAAAGGACAAATATTTTCCTAGGCTTAAACGTAATTAATTAATTAAATATCCAAGTGGGGTTCTAAAAAATATCCTACTTCTTTTAGTTTAAATTTGTTTTAATAAACATACAAATATGCATAAAGTAAAAAATAAATATATTCTCAAGTGCAGCCAGAAAATCACTTTACTTAGAATATTACCAATTCATGCATTTACTTGCTGCACAGCCTCGGGAAAGTTTTCCCTTGCATTTCTTAGCTGTCACTGGCATGAGACTTGGCTCCTGGCTTTGGCTCCCTGTCGGTTTACCTGGTTTCTTTGGCCCCGCATGCTTGCATATGCACAAGTCAGAGGGTCCGCCTGAGTGACATGGCCAAAGACTCGTTTAACTGCTACTGCGACTGGCATACGCTGCGTATGCGCAATCTGCTATGCAAGTCTTCGGGTCTTAGCCTAATTCCACCTAAGCGCATTACAAGGTCCACAAGCTGTGACTCTTGCCATTAACCCACCAGCAGTGCAAATAATTTAATATCTGATTTATGCGACGATGCACACACCGAGTGACTTAAGCTCTGAATTCCCCGAAGCCGGGAATAATTGATGAAGGCAGCTCCCGAGCCTCGGCCTGATTATACGGATTCTGTGGGTTTGACTGCCTTCGATTAGCATGCCGAAAGTTTTGCCGACTGGCATTTGATGACAGCCTTGCGAAATGCTCTTTTGGCTACTTTTCTGCCATCGACACTTGGCTGAACTTTTATCGGCAGTGCAGCTGCCACAGGAGATTTAAATATTTCACACAATTTATTGAACTTTCAGCTCGTTGCAGCTTTTGACACCATCAAATTAATGGCAATTATTCATATGATTCAATACCGAAGCTTCCAGCTTTGGTTGTGGCTTAATGCACTTTGAAAAAATATCCCAATATGATTATTTTAACTTTTTCGGTAGTATATTGATATAGTCATGGAGAAGCACAGGATATCATTGCAAAGTCATCAAGATTTTGTAATTAATTTCAAATTTTTTAGCATTATAAGTACAAACTTTGTTTGGATCATAAATATTTGTAAATATATTTTAGTTTATTATTTTCGTGGAAAATTTGCTGTTGGGGCTTCGAAGCTTCAATTTAAAGTCCTTAAATATTATATGTGAAATGTTTGATTTATCCTGCAACAAAGTGGAAGAGAAAACAAAAAGTATTCCGAGAAATTGCATTTACGCGGTTCGTTAGACCAACAAACAGAGGAAAGAAGCGAGGCAAACGGCTACGGCTCAAAGGCCAAACCAAGTTGGTCCAAAGGCAAATCCGGGTCGAAACGGGTCGTGTTGGGTTGCTCTTGGCCAGAAGCACAAAATTGCAGCCAAACATTTTCGAGTGGCGGCTGCAGAGCAGCAGTAGCAGCAGTTCCAGAATTATGCTACAAATTTATGAGACGACATAAATTTTGCAATGTTTGTTTTGGCTACACACACACACACACACACTGACTCCCTGCTCAGTACAAAAACAAACCCAAATATCTAAAGCACACACACACTGGGAACGAAAAAGCAGTGGCAGCCTTAACCCATCCCACACAGCTGGGGGTCGAAATGGTCCTGCTCTATGATGAATGTCATGCGGTGAAATTTTAAGCCAGCAGAAAAACCAACGCCTGCATGCAAGTGCGGGAAAAACGGGGAAGAAGGGGCTTTGGTTGGTGCACGAGGAGAAAAAAAGGGGCGAAAGGGGTGTGGCGTATAAACCATCGCCTCGTCATTCTAAAATTGAAAAATGCATGCAACTGTTTTGAAGGTTGCCTTTTGCATTGGCAATGGGCGTCTTTCTGGCGAATTTTACATGTCCAATTTTTTGCCGCTCCCTCTCTATCTTTCTCTTTCGGCTATTTCCCCGCTTTTCCTTTTAGTTTTCACAACCTATCCTCCCCTCGCCCTTCCGTTCATCTGTCTTTCTCACCAGTGTCCTGACAGCCAGCGACCTCCAAGCGCCGGCAAATAGACAGGCATGTAAATTACTGGCACATGTGCGTTAGAGGCAGCTGCCACGCCCATCGGCATTATCCCGCTGACCCCAAAAAGTGCAGAAATTTATATGTGTTTGCCCGATCTACACGTCCTGCATTGATGCAGTCCACGTCCACTTCGAGTGCTTTTGGCAGTGGAGTGGGCTTACACTTTTTTTCGGCGCTTTTTCAGAGGACTTTAATCTCGAAGGGAAAAACACTTAGCATAGGGGGGCAAAGGCATGAGTTTTCAGGATTTGTTCTCGCGTTTCCTCATTAAGAGGATTTATTGGGGGTTTTAGGTAGTAGAAATAGTAAAAAAAATACCATTTTAAATGTAAAAAGTAATGGAATGCAAAGCCAGAAACTACAAAACATTTTATTATAAGTGGGTAGATTGAAGTTTATGCTTTTAGTTCTTGTGAATAAATATTTAAAAACCAACTAAAGCTGCTATGGTTTTTGAGTCAATACGATTAATGAGTTATACCCCATGGAGTTGGAGTGACCATTTTGACAGAAACTTGCCGTTGCATTCAAAATGTCAGCTGCATTTTGCAGCTTCATTTTTCGGCCGCTGGCCTGTTCGGTGCGGTCGCCACTGACAGGAAAATCTCCGATGCAGGACCTGAAAACTTCGCTTCCGCTTTTTCCCCAGAATGCCGGACCTCTTTTACCCCGCTTTTCTGTGCCAAATTGCTGGCGTGTCGGGGCGAGCAACACGTCACATGCATAAATGCAATTTTTATCCTCAGTTTGGGCCAGCATTTTGCCCCTTCTCAAACCACCTATGAATGTCATTCTGCAAGCAAAGACAGTGCAACAGTTTGTGCTCTCGGTGTTGCAGTTGTTGGCATTGCAGCTGAAGTTACTGTCATGTCAGCTCTGGCCGAGTAGAACGATATTTTAGCAGGATGTGTGCCTGAGCAGGATGGCAGGCACATAGCTTTTATGTCTATAATTTCTGCAACGAGGCATGTATGCACTCGTTGTTATTGTTGTCAACATGTTGTCCACCAACAACGGAACAGAACAGCCCCGAATACACAGAAAGCTGTTCGGATGGTAATGGACTTGGCTGCGATCACTTAGGGTACATTGAACAAAATTTCTATGGAAGTTCGAGTTGGAAATAAAAAACCTTTTAAAATACTCCTATAGTAAATAAAAATATTCAAATGGAAACAAATATTTCTATGTTTAAAAAGATTTTAAGAAAAATAAATTACCTTAAAAATATAAATCAAATTTATTTTAGATTAAAATAAAAAAACTAATTTATAGAAATCTTAAAACTGGTTATACGAATTTCTAAAATCTCTGATCTAGATGTACAATAGTTCTTAAAAAAAAACGTTTTTAACTTCATAACTAAAAAAGATTTTAATTTGCCAAACAAAGTTTGGCCTTTTCACTTTAAATTGCTGAACAAAATTATTGTAAAAATATTTCCCAATAAGATTTTCTCCCTGTGCATGAGCTACAAGAACAACGACAGCACTGTCAACATAAAACACATTTAACATGCTATAAACTCGCCAATGCAGCACTGGCAAACATTAAAAGCAGCCATGGGCTGGGGACTCTATACAGAATTCGATTTCGGAGGCATAATTGAAAAGTTAATTTCGAGAGCTCTAAATTTCAATTAACTTTGCCGAACCGGAGTTGGGGCAAAATGGTCCAGGCGATATGATGGAAAAATGCCGTAGAGGCTCCATTTTGAAACCTTTGGACTGTCATTAAACGCTCACAGACATGCACTTACCATTCGACTGCGAATGCGTTCTCTTAATGACAATAGGCATCGTGCTCTGGAACGAGTGTAACTATTACAAAATGGGCAAAGATGCGGTCAATACGCCAATACCAAAAGGGGCTGAAGTGCGCCCAGGTAGATTGTCAACTGTCCGACGCATTAACATGTCCTGTCTGCCCATCTATTTTCAGTACAAATCAAGCCACAAAAGACAAGGGCACAATGCCCAGTTAAGAACGAAGATAAATGCCAATGGCATGATGCCACATATGAATGATGGGGGAGTAGGAGTACAGTCGGCCACAAAATGCACTAATCCAGGGTTGCCAGGGTTCACAGAGTGACACACTAACTGCATGAGTGAGTGCGTTGAATAAATGCCCTCGAATTTATATTGCACTTGGGGAAATAGGTTTTAGTTCAGAGCGTTAAAAAGAATAAATATAAAGATAAATGTTAAATGTTCTGACTAACTAACAAACACATTTGGAAGTAACGATTTAGAGCGATGAAAATTATATTAATCGACGTACATTTATTCTATAACACAGTGTAATTAATCTCAGAAAAGAATGAAACTTATTTTCTGAGTGCACTCTGCTCTCATCTATTCCTTTTCCGTACAAATGAATTGTTGTTTATTTGTCTCTGGCACACGCACACTCTGACAAATGGCTGTTGTATATTTCAAGGCATTTAACTGCTCCGCGTTTTCTGCAGCAGTGAATTGAAATAAAGGACTCCGCTTTGCCAGCATTGGCTCTCATGTGCGGGTGCACTGAACCCAGGAAACTCGGCCACATTTCGCCGTTGCTTGGGCTTAAAGCTTAATCCGCAGGAGACAGAATTCGATTTGCCAGGACCAAAGGATTTCACCCAGCCTGACACACGCTCGTCAAGGCAAATATCTTGGCAGGCGGCGCTTTGTGACATCGTTTGCATGCCGAACATGAATTTCAAAGATTTCGCCGCCGCAGCTGACACTCGTTAGCAACCAAAGACGGCCTTCATGGGGAAAAGGCCGCCAAGGAAAAGGGGCCTCCGACTCCCCTCGTCCTTTGGGAAAGACGTGACAAATTGCGAGAAAAAAGTGTCTGCACTTTTCACACCTTTCCTTCCTCAACTATAATAATGAGGTGCATAAATTGCCATAAACTAGGACTTTAAAATAGCATTATTTATTATCGAAAATATCCAATGAGACGCCTAATCAGGCACGCCCTTCTAATGTCAGGCAGCTATGTAAATATTCAGCGGGAAAATTAAAAGCAAAATGCAAATATGGCATGCAACAAGGCCAAAAGCTTGCAACTGGCATGTGTGTGTGGCATATCAAATTTAGAAAATATTTATGCTAATATTTTGATGGACAAACATGGTAGCAGCATAAATATTCCTCTAAAATTCAACCAAGGGAGTTGTAAATTAACCAGCAGCATGTTAAAATGTTTAGCTTACCTTTTTTAGACCAGTGAAATTTATCAGCTTGATGGCGGGGTTAAATATGTTTGACAGAAGGTTTCAAAGGGCTTCTATGTTGATTAAATTTAGTTCTTAATAGATGAAAATGGGTTTCGGGCTTTGGATACTTCATTATGCTACAAATTTACTAAGAGTTATGTAAATAAAATCACTGGCTGGGAAAATGAATAGAAACAAATGTAATTCATTGAGTTGCTCGACATTCGGGGGGAACTCATAAATAAATAACTAGAATGTATAATTAAATTGAAATTGAGTCGCCCACAATCTCATCATCTTAACCAATAATTTTCGCATTTATTCCCGACTCAACAACTTGTTGACCCCCAAATAGAATTCAATTATGCAAGCATAATGAAAACTTGGCCCCAAAGATGGCCAACCACGGGTAAATGAAGAAGCACAGGAATCCTGCCTCGGGGTCGAGGGCAAAGGATCCACCGTCTTGTGTCAAAGGAAGCCGCTGCCAAGAGCAGCCAAAAGAACACAAAAAACACCAGCAACTTTGCGTACTGGAATTTCTAATACGCCGGCAAACTGTTTGGCTTTCGAGCTGAAGACAGTTTAACTTTAACTTTTGCTAAACAAAGGCGAGGGAAACTTTTTCAGCAACCATCAACTTTACATGAAAATTAAATAAGTGCCAGCTTAAATAACTGGAGGGCTAGTGGGAAGTAGAGAAGGGACTGCGGAAATGAGGTAAACCACCAAAGCAAGACAATACACAACACAGAACAAAATTGTTAAATCATTACAAAAAAATTTAAAAACATAGTTTTCACTCGAAATTATTCTTAGTTAAACATAAAATAAATTATAATTTAAATGGATTAGATCACAATGGATCATAATAAAAGATAAAATATACAAGATTGAAGATACATTCATAGTTTTTCCCCGTGCATGAAAAAGCACGGCCAAAGAAACACCCTACCCATACAAAAGGTTACAGCAAACAATGAACAATATGGTAAAGATGGAAAGCACAGGATGCGGTCCAGCCAGAGGAAGTCATCTGCCACTTCCTCCGCAAATGACAGCCAGGTAAAAGAACACGAACTTCCGATAGAGATCCGATGGCTGTAGCAATAAGAGGTCCTGCAGTTGCTTTGACAGCTGCTACTTGTCATTTCCCGATTTTGATTTGGGGCCATGCATAAATATTTATTTAATTTTTACACTGTCGACCAAGGGCTATTTTGATATCAAAGACAAATGTTGCCGCCCGAAAAGCCAGTTAATTCACAGTTTCTATGCCCTTGCACGCAGCCACCCAAGGAACGGGAAGAAAGATCTTAATCAGAAACTATTTTCGGGGTCCTGACAAATTCGTGTCGCCTGCCTGGACATTTATCATCGTTTAGGCGAATATGTATATGTATGACCAGATTTAACTGGGTGTGTTTGTGCCTTGTCACAATCAAAAACTCTTGCAATCATTACGGGTTATTCGTACAAATCTCTGGTTCTCTGGCTGGTTTTTCAACTTCATTTTCATTCAGAGGAGTCAGCAAGTTGCCGGCAAGTTTTGCTTCCCCTTCGCTATCCCAGCTTTTTCAGCTTTCCCAGCTGCAACTTTTCACTGCCCGTTTTCTTTTGTCTTCCCGCCCACAATTCTCCAATTCTCTCCAGCCGATTCACTTGTTCTCGCCGTCTTTGTGGCAGCTGCAAATTGTCGCATTAAAGTTTTCACAGCGCCTTGTTTGCCGGCTGAACTATGGTACTTTGCAGTAAGTCCATTAATTTAAATTTAATGCCACCGCAAATTATGCCTTTGTCGCGAATTTTGAACGCAACGAGGCGTATACGTAATCGAATTAATCTATCAATTGTCATTTGATTATAAGGAATCTTAGCTTTTCCGTGCCAAAAGAACTATTTACTGAAACTAGAAAATTTCGGAATAATTGAAAAATATTTTTTTGTTTGTATTAAATAATTACAAGTGAATTTTGACTAATTTCTTGTGTTTTCAAGATTCCTAAAGCGATTTGAAAAATTGCAAGTAAATGTACAGAATAACCACCATGTTGAAGATAAGACAAATCCGTTTCGATGGCCAAAAAGTCAAGAACCTGAAGATAAACTGCCAAGTGCACGGATTCCTCAACAGGATATAAAGCACTTTAATTAACTTGCGGACGCGGGGCATTCCCAAAAGTTTCCGGGCATCAACTTTGAACCGCAAGGTAGTTTATTTTGCACGGATTGCGGTGGGGGTCGCAGCTCGAAGCAGTTGGAATGCACTTGCCCACTTACCGCATTATAGGGCCAATAAGGATATACACAGGTATGTGCCTTGAGAACCCCTCCTTCCACTTTCCACTTTCCACCGGCGTAATTAATTTCTTTGAACATATTTTGGCACAACCAAAAGCTCGCTCATTTGCGGTCCTTTCGGTTTCGGTTTGACTTTTGCCTTTAGACCTGAGTTATGCACGTGGTTAATTCGGAAATTCAAAGATAAATTAAATTAAGTTGTGCTGGGAATGTATAGAGAATCCTGCAGGCAACTGTCCTTTGTCCTGTGAAAATATTGTCCCCAACGGAGGAGTCCATAATGCATGGACAAACAATCAAATATGAGAGACCAGGCAGCTGACTTGGCAAAGTATGCAAACAATTTTTATCAAAACAGAAACTTAAATAAAGCAAACAAATTGATGTTACCCATACTTTGAATATAACAAGATTCCTGTCCCTCACTCCCTCAAAAAGAATCGAACCGGGACAGGAAAAACAAAAAATGGTCCAGTATCTTTGGCCCAGAGCACAATTTATTGGCTCCGCATTCATTCATCAGCAGGACGAACTCATCAGACTGTAATAATTTGCTATCAGAGAGTGTCACGAGCAGGGTGCCCAGGGTTGGTTGGGGCTTTATAGGGGTTTTATAGGGAGTGGGAGTGGGTAGAACCCCCGCTCAAGTAGTGGCAACTAAACGCCTCGTGGAGGGATCGATGGGTGGGGAAAAGATTGGATGGGTGGGTGCTCGAGTGAGCTTAGCAGTCAAAGTAAAATTGAATAAAGGCACGAACGACAAAAAAGTGGTGGTTGGGGCTAGGCAGCGATTCTTATCCAAATAAACAATCTAGGGTTGGGGCAAAGTCATCGGTTTATACCCTGGAAAAGGATTTTTGGCTTTCTGTAAGAACAGAAAAATATTCAAACATTCTTAGGCTTCCCGCAACAATTGGACTCATTTTTGGTAAATCTTAAGCATATAGTTTAATACACTATTTTTCAAATTCATAAAACCGAAATGGATATTGTATAAGAAACTTTTACACATATCCACAATTTAATCAAAAAAGGAAAAGTGTTACCATGTGTAATATAAAAGCAATAATGATTAGTGTGGCCATGCGATGCGAAAAGCAATTAAAACGAAGCGAATTACGCAGTCCCTATTAAATTGATTATTTTTCTGTACTCTTTTGCTGCCTGGTTTTCTCCTAACCTTGCTACCCCTTATGAAGACAAAACAAGAGGACCAAAAAAAGGCGAGGAACAGGACGAGAAATGGGACAAATGGGCGTTGGGGAGGATGTGCAATGGCAGTGTAATGTCAAGTGTGCGGAAGCATAAAACAAACTCCTAACGGGTTAGCTAGCAACTCTTTTTTCACTTTCTCTCTCTCTTTCTCCTTTCGACTGTGTGCGTGCTGGTGTATGTGTGTGTGTATTTGTATTTGTCTATGTCAAGTGTCAACATTTACTTCGTGACAACACAAATTGTGGCTGTGGCCATTTTAGCACCCGCAACAACTGCTCGTGTGAGTGTGAGTGGAAAAGCCACAAGTGCTGTCCCTTCTTGGGATCGTAGCCCGCCTAGCCCGTTTTTCCTAAAATTTGTTGCCATGTGTAGCTTGTGCTGGAGATTTTTCATTTTAGATGCGGTCGCTAACTTGCCACGCATTCGTAGCTCTCTGTCTCCCCAACTCCATCTCCTCTCTCCCGTTCACTTTGTGCATTGCAAATGAAGCCACAATAATAAAAACCCCAGACTCTCATGTAAGTACACTGAGAAAATGCGTATCCAGATAATTATTTAACACATTTTATAATTTTTGACTAACCTACTTCATTAAATATTAAACTCTAGAGGAAAACCTTTTTAGTGACTTCAAGAAGCTGTAATTTTGTATCTAAAATTTCAATAATGATTTGTTTAAAAAACTAGAATGACAAAATATTGTTAGTAAATCATTATTTAAACTTCTATATATTTCTGTAACTGAATCAATTTCTTTCACTGTACAGCACGCACACTATAGTGTGTTTGTGGCTTTGCCAGACTGCAACAACCTACAAATTATAGTTTTAAGCTGGCTTTCTCCTCCGGGCTGTAGTTTGTTCTTCCAGTCGGAGCCGCAGTTGTACTTGTAGTAGCTGCTCTTATCTTCGGTGCTAACACTCTGAATGGTTTGCGGGTTAGTTGGCACGGCTTAATCCTAGCCCCTCTTCTGCCCTCCTGATGTCATCTCTGTCGCATCGTAATTTCTAATTTGTTTGTATTATTGCCACAGTTCTCGGCGACTTTCTTGCCTTTTGAGTTTGTCTCTATTACGGATGACATTTGTGACGGCTAAATTGAATAATGCTGCTTAAGTGCGACGTGTGAAGTTGGCATCCATTTACAATTGAGTTAAATTCACACTTCGTTGGAGTTGTAAGAATTTTCAAATGTGGTTTGGGTGGTGTCATATTGCTTGACAAATTAATTTTTTACTTAATCCTCACTTGACTTTTGGAAGTTCCATTTTTCATTTCATGTATAACACTTTATTTCATTTTGCTATGGGTTAAAAATATTTGTATGAATAAATAAAGGGATATAAATTATTGTAAATAGATTTTCTAATTTACACCCTTAGTAAATGCTTCCGAATAACTCTTATATAAGTATATGCGAAAGCTCTTTGTGTCAAAATATCCCTTTTATTCGAAAGCTGTTCGAAGTTTTTCTTATATTCAGCATAAAGTGGAATCACTTTCCGAATATAAGTTTCAATTTGTTTTATAGATCAAAATATAATATTTTGCTCGAATACTTTATATCTGCTATAAAATGAAACATTTTATAGTAGTATAGCAAAGATGTTAAATTGTACAAGTATAAGCGTATAAGTTATGAACTCTGAAGGCCTAAAGCTCTTCGAACGAGTCTTCTACATTTTGCGAAGGAAATTTCTGGGAAAAAGCTTTTATGGAACAACAGAATCCTTCGTTCAGTCCAGCCATAAAGCTTATTGGAGAGTTTTTCGCAATTTTACACGATTTTCCATTGTGTATAGCAAAGCTGCAACGCAGTGTCATTTGAAATATGCAAGAATTTTTCACTCAATCTTCAAAAAATCTATGAAAAACTAAAAAAAAAAAATGTAAAAGAGTGTGAACAATGCTAAAATTTTTTAAAAGTAAAAAGCACCTAACCCTACAAAGCTATCTATATTTTAAGTTATATTTGCTTTCAAAACCGCTTAAAAAAGACTTGTAAGTTTTTTAGAAATATTGTTTTTCAACTTAACCACACGTCTGGGCCACAAAGGCTCTTATTCAGTTAGTAAAACTCAGATCTTGAGCATCTGTTCACTTGAATAACTCGGCCGGCCGAGTTGTGTGTGCAATTTTCAGTGACTTTGTTTTGGCATTGCCAGAAAACCTTTATTCATTATAAAACAGTTTGGTCTGCCAGTTTGTAGAGTCCAGTCAAAGTTTAATTGTTGAGGTTTCTGTTTGCGTCTGACATTTGTGTTTTTGGCCCTCGCCCGCTCAGAAACTTCACTTGCATATATATGAGAATTTTTATGAGCCACTCATTAAGTATTTGGCGCAAAAGTTTTGCCAGTTTTATTTCTATATTACCCAGTTTTTCACAGCGAACTCTCTTTTTTTGCCGGCGGTGTGTGGTCAGGCAAAGTAAGTCTCAAGTGCAGTTGACTTTTAATTGGGGTCGAAATCAGTGGCGATGGCGTAATTATGCAATGGAATGTGCGGCAGGGAGATTACCGTTTTTTTCCGCCAGTTCATGCAGATTTTTGGTATGCGCAATTTAGAGTAACTGCCGAGATGTCAAAGCTTAAGGCCGGCTTATCTGGCTGTTATATATAAAAGTGACTTGGATGTCCGCCGCAAGCGGTTGCAATTTATAAAAACTTATCGATGTCATCAATCACCTCAACGCACATGCTCCTTACCTCGAGCTAAACTGCAGACTCTGGTCTAGATAAATAACTTTATTAAGTGCTGCAAGTCTTCATGTCAGAGTTCCAAACTTGAAGGGAAAAGTGCCCTGGGGGAGGGAAAAATGCAATTGCTTTGGCACGGAGCATGCGGGCCACAAATTGAAATTGAACTTGAATCGAGAGGCAAGAGCTTTGTGCTCGATATTAATCAAAGTTGATTGCCGGTTAATATGGCGAAGCAATTGGATGGCAATCCCAACTAAAAGTTTCATCCAAGTGCATCAAATTAATTTCGGCAGCGGGAAGGAGTTGGAATATTAAAAATCCTTTAAAGACGTAAAAATTATTATATTATTTATGTACATTATAATAATTATTCTGAAGAATTCGCGGTTCAATTTACTGTATGTTCAGTTGAATTGCAATCGCATCCTAAAATATACATCAGTGCGTCAACATTAATTTCCAAACCGCTGAGCATCTGGTACTTCTGCAGCAAGTTTCGTTAGGCAAACTTCTGTTTTCTAATAAACTTGAAAAATACAAATTAACTAAACGCCTGAAGATTCACCCCAGAGATGCTGCTTCATAATTAAAAAGCTCTCTGGCTGCCATGGAGGAGAGTCTATTCCCGTGGGTTAGCCCTCAACAACTTTAACTCGGAAGAAAGTAGGTGAAAGTACTATTTAAACCAGCCTTGCTGAAATGCTCAAGAAGAGAAGGGGTTGCAAAAAAAAGAATGTTCCACTCGGCGGGAAAAAACTCTTTGGCCAAGTTAAATATGAACAGAAAAAAGAGGAAAAGGCGAAGAAAAAAATAAAATACAGAAATATGAGAGCGGCAACTTTTAACCCTTTATTCAAAAGAGTTGCCTATCTCTTGGACTTTTTTTTGCCTTGCACCCTCACTAAAGGCACTTGTAAATTTGGGAAACATTTCGAAGGGGCGAATATTTTGGGTTTCCTTATTTACACATATTTAATCTAAAGTTGGTTCTTATTTTCGTAGAGTATTTTGCTATCGCTGTATAATAATATATTTTTTCTCCATTTTTTCTCTTTTTTTATTCAAGAAGCGCAGCGCGTTGAAAGTTCGAAATTAGCATTCAGATTTCCCCATTACGTGTTCTATATATACACTTTGCCAAATTTTAAATTTCAGATTTTTCGTGTACCAAAAGATTCGAAATCAAAAGTTTTTCTGTTAAGAATAAAATCATATTATAAACATTCATATATTGCTAATCTTTTTTGTCAATTTAATTTCTTTAAACGATTCTTGGGCTTTTGAATTATTTTTCAAGTGCAATTTAGTTGAGTCTGCAGAAGTTTTCTGGGACTGGTCAAGTTTTCGTTTTCATCAAGCATAAAATAACACGGACTGGCACTTACCAATTAACAAAAGTTTCCAAATATGCATTTGAATGTCGAATGCGGCTGAGTCCATTCAAATTAGAAGCAGACGATTTAAAAGCCCGCCACTCGCCAGCGTGCTTTCTCCCCCTCTCTTTCGCTCAGTCTCAGTCCGTTTCGCTCGCTCGGCGGCTTGTACTCGGTCCGTATCCTTGATTTTCCACAGGATCTTAGGCTCGGAAAGGCTGTCGATGGATGCGCTCAGCAGTTGGGATTTGTTGTCGCCACGGCGTGGGCAGCAGCATCTTGTCCAAAACTTTTTGATTTTAATTGTTGCATTCGCCTGGACTGCTTTCCTTGCTTTTCCTGCTTTTCCTGGCTTCTCTTCTTTTTCGAATAACAGAGGCAATTAAACTTTCGGTTCGTTGGTCGGGGCTGGCAATCGTGCAGTAAATGACTGACCCCGTTCGGATTTATCCCGTCTGTGTCCTTTGGTTATCGCCGTCGTATCTCTCCCTGTCACTTCTCCACTTCCTGTTGGCTAGTTGCAGTTTTATGCAATTTTCCGGGGCAATTTTAGGACTCAGTCTCCGTTGTTTCTTGTCCTGCTTTTTGGTCCGGACTTTAAGCTATTTTTACTGCCGGTTTTGTGTTCGCTTTTGGGGAATTGGACAGTTTTTAACTGGATTTGTCAATTATTGCGATTTTGTGCTCCCCATTCAGTCTGAAAAAGAAGAAAAGGCAAAAACATGAAGATTAGATTTGCTTATTTGGGTGCCCAAAAGCAAGAATGAAAAATGTAAATGTTTGATCAAAAATTAATCGGACCATTTTATTTTTTCTGAAACGGCGTTAATATCAAATTAAAATCCAATTGGATTTAATATACAAATATGTTGGCTCTTTGCTCGCATATTTTTATTAAAATTACATGGCATAATAAGATCACAAAAAATCTATGGAATTGCTATATTAACTTGCTGGTATTTACATTCTGCGCCAGTGTCAATGATTAATTATAAGCCCAGTCAAAGGCGAGCATCGCACAAATTATTGGCATAATAAATATTGAACAGAAGAAAATAATAACATGCCAGGGCAGACACGAAGCGCGACAAACTGAAATATTAAGTGCGATTAAAAATGCAATAAATGCAAGCACATAAAGGCGAAATTGAATAATTGTGTGACACATTTTTTTCCATCCCATATTTAAAATGTGGTGTGCATATTTGCGAAGCAAACAGGCAAAAGAGCAAATGAGTTAAACAGTAGCCATTCCATAATTAATATATTAAATAAAGCTGGCAAATTTGCTCCCAGCTCAGGGAAGTCAGACCAATAAAAAAGGAGAGCTTATTTTGCATTTACTGTTGTCATTTTGGCTTCGTTTACTCGCCATAAAGGTGTCATAAACTCGAGGAAACAGCTTTATCGACCCAAAAATGTTGCCCTACATTTTGACTGCCAGATGAACTGTTATTATCGCTTGTTCATTAATATTGTACACGGTTTTATAGGTATTTTATTGTCAATTTTTGTGTCAGATTTTATAAGATTACACATAGTGTAGATTTACAAAAATATTTTTGTTTAACTAAACTTAATTAAATCACTTATTAAACCGAAACAAAAACTTTTCTATGCATCTGGTTTATACATTTAAGCTATTCTTATCTTCCCTAAAATTCGACCGTTTTACGATATCCAGGGTAGGGAAATTACACACACTGTTAAAAACGTATGTTATTAACTTGTTAAATGTCAATAAAACTTAGTTCATTTGTGTTAATAACATGACGTGTTTTTTACACAACGTGTTAAAAAATACGAAAAGTCTTTGACATTAAAATGTCAGAAGTACAGGTTGAACTGAAAAATGCACGGTTATCAAGAGATGAAGAATTCATGTATGCTTTGAAATGGTTAGATCTAACAAAAAAGATTTCATGACAAATATTGGTTCTTCTCTTTCCCTTCGACTCGTTAATGTCAAAAACATGTCATTTTCATTTGCGTTAAAAACACAGTGTGTAATAAACTCGTCGTGTTAATAACACGTTGTCTCAAAAACACAAGGTGTGTTTACAATTGTTTTTCACATTTTAACCCATTTTTTATTTGACGCAAATGTCAGCACTATTGCTCACACTGTGTCAATCTCCGAACCCTGACGATAGCCCTTCTGAAATTGAAATTTCTCACTAATACTTGGTACCTGGATTATGAGGAAGTAATCGGTAAGACAAGGGGGTTTCGAATACTTTGTAAGAAACTTTGTCACATTGCATTCGAGTTCTAGTCTAGTCTCGTCTCGTTTTTTCGCGGCCTGTCTCCTTTGAGCTATGAATTACTTTTCTTGACGTTTTGTTTTCCAACAACCGCAAAAGACAATAAAACTGCCTGTGTGTGTGTTTCGCTCAGCTTCCATGTGTGGAAAGAATCACACACACTCAGACGCACAGAGAAGGACTGCTATTTAATTTATGAAGTAGAGCGCGTAAAAATTGTGCATTGTGGCGTTTTCACAATGAGCAGAGTGCGAAGGGGAATGGATAAAGCAGGGACTTATCTTGCACTCCATGCACGCTCTCTATTTTCCTCGTTTTCCATCTTTTTTTTGTGAGCTTGGCACAACAAAAGACAGTTTAGAAATCACTGAAGGGTCGGGGACCGACATTGTCATTATGTTTTGGAAAAGATGCAAATGCTGCCAGTTATTATGCCAAGTGTTTGTCGCTTTAAGAGGGTTTCATTTCTGACTAAGCTGCACGGAAAGGACGAAAGATCCTAAGAGTGGATCAATAAAATCATTTAAGAGATCTCTTGGTAGATACAAATTTTCATGTTTTACAAAATTGAAATTAGATTAAAATTACAAAACTTAAGGATATAATTCAAATGTGGCTTGAAATGGTATTTAAAATAAAAAACGATTTAATTATGAATGTTATCTCTCTAGATTTGTCTATTTTTTTTTGTGGGTAATTTACCAGTCTGTCTGCACAAACTAAACTCTTTAGGCAAATATATCCACCAATCACATGGACCATTTATCAAATACATACATTCCCATCCCTGCGAATTAGACGCGAAAACTTTTCTTCCCACACACACCCAAACACTTTCCGGGAAAACTTTGATCGAACTGGTAGCAATTTAACACCATTTTATGCAGGCATGCGGTGGGTAAAAGTTAATCTCCTGCTATAAATCACAAGTTATTAATGCTCAACATGTTCGCTGTAGTGCTCAATTTCCCAGAGGAAGCTGCTGCATCAGCGTGATTATCATCAACTGTGACCTTATTGGCGTCTCATCATCATATGATCTATTTAGTAACCTAATTAGTGGCAAACTCTATTTAACCAGAGTTTCAGCAGCTAGATGAAGTTGACGAAATTTTGCCTGTAGCAATACAAACAGTATTTTTTGATAATAGCACGAAAATTAAGAAAATTAGATGTTTGAAATAGGTTTGCATAAGCTTTTTGAAATTTATTTTATTCTTCTCCATAAGAACTTTTATAGATTTCAGTTTAAAAGTCCTAACTTTTTGGATTAATTTTAATATTTTCAACATGCCAGTTCAAATGTTCAACTTAAAACCTATTTGAAAGTTTTTCATCCGATGAAAATTCGTAATATTGTAAATATTCACTTGGTTCTTACCACTAAGTATCAATCGTTTTCCTCACTTTATAACTGCCAAAATAAACCGTCAGCAATCAGCTTATCCGAAAGATTTTCTATTGAGCTCATCAACAGTTGGAAATCAATGCCACAAGTCCACAATTCACTCCTCTCGAATGGTGAGTGTCTCAAATTTTCACATGGAACGAAGTAAACTTGCACTTCATTCGGACAATTGACATGCCCACTGACACGTGTAAGCCATGGCACGCGCTTTTAGCATTCCACGTTTCATCTCCATACAGCCCGCTTCATATGTATATATGTATATACGGGTATGTGGATCGACAAGAGTTGAGCAAAAAAAGCAGACTAGACGGATGATGAGGAGCAGCATCTCATGTTTCTGCGGAAGACATGACGATGTCATTGTCATTGGCCATCCAGGCTAAAACTCCAGCGTCACGTCACGTCAACGAAACCAGTGCCAAACTCGAACCCAAACCCAAGCCCAGACCAAACCAAAACCCAAATGCGACTTCAGATTAAAGCGTGGGAGGGGCTGGATGAAGGGGGCGTGCCAGCAGATAGGGGGCGTGGCACTGGCTCTAGACAGATTCGAGGAACAAGAGGACAAAGCATGAGTTATGGTCTAGATATGACGACTATGCTCAACAATTTCTCTCCATGATTCTTTATGATTGTGGTGCCGGTTGGCGTGGGTGGTTCGGTTGGTTTGGTTGGTATCCCAATGGGTGGTGCTGCGGTGCCTGCGGAGCAATGCAATAGTCACTGTCTGTTCAGCACATGGCAAACATTTTTTACGAGCGACATATGTTTGGTTAAGGCATATGCGTCTATTCAAAACGCTGTTGTTATTGGCGGAAAAAAATAAATTTTTAAAATAATATTGTTATTAATATAAAAAAAAATATGCATGGAATTAATTGGAATTTAATTTGGTAATTATGTTGTTGTTCAATTTGACATTTAAAATATTTTTGTCAGTCATAATAAAAATATGTTTTGTAACTTTAATTTTATTTTTTTCTTGGTTTTCTATTTGTTGATAAAAAAAATATTCATCATTCTATTTTAATATTTTCTCTATGTACAATTTTCCATGTCAGTCGGTTAAGCCGAACCCAGTTTTAGCTGCAGTTTCGCAGACAGCTGCTGTTGATTTCTTTGTGGCATGTGCTTAATCCAATTTTCAATGCAATTGTCGCTACTGAGATATGCCGAAATTGAGGGGGTGATGCTCCCTTCTCCCGCCTCACCCAAAAACCAACCAAATCCTGTCCTCATGCATGGGGAAGGGACTCCATTGTGGTTTGACAGTGTCGGGGAAAAGTTTTTATGTTTTCGCCATTTCCCCGGACAACGCCCCAACTATTTTCTAGCCAGTGCCAAGCGGGCGGAGCAGGAGTTACAACTAGATGATGGACAACCACTCGACTCTGCTCACTGCGGTTGTCCCCGTAATTGTCGAAAAATGTCCACCCAATGCCCCGACATTGCACATCGATGAGCACAAGTCGGAGGGATAATTATGACCATAGAGGGAAATGCCGGAAAGCAAATGACAGGTGCGGATTGTGATTACGAATGGGTTGGCAGAATGAGTGAGAGCAGTGGAAACTCGCTGAGTTTCCCGGCTAAAACACATCGAATTAAACAAATCTTCAACGCACACACCGGTCAATTCTTGTCAAAGCATTTTAAATGCCATTGGTTACGTTTCATTCGCCTTTGGACTCTCTGTTTATTGGTGGTTACACTGCAAGAAAAATTGTGTCTTGGATCAGAGAAAAATTAAAGATTAAATCTATTTAAGAACTCCTATAAGAATATGAGAAGTTTTGAATTAAATGTGTGGCAAATTATGCAACTTATGCAACTTATGCAACTTTAACCCAATATTTGTATACCCTTATAATGATTTCAGTCAGAAGTTTGCAACGCAGAAATGGAGACTTTTCCGAACACATAAAGTATATATATTCTTGATCAGCACACTAGTCTAGTTGATCTAGCCTTGAACGTCTGTCCGTCCGTTTCTACGCAAATAGTCTCTCAGTTTTTAAGCTATCGGGATAAAGTCAAAAGTCTTCTTTCTATTGCAGATAGTATAGAAGTCGGAACCAGCCTGATCGGAAAACCATATCATATAGCTCCCATAGCCATAATCGGAAAAAACAATTTCAAAAATTATAGCTTCTGCATTTTCTGACATATATCCTCCTACGCTTGGGAATAATATTTTTTTTATAATTGTGATTAAATTTTATCAAAATCGGTTGACCATATCATATAGATTCCATAGGAACGATCGGAAACTAAGTGTAGCTTCGTTGGTTTTAATTGTTTTTTCTTTTACTCGGGGATATTACTCTTGTTTAATATTCCAGAAATTCAAATTAAATTTAACAACAATCGGACGTCTATATTTTATTGCCGCCATAAGAAGGACAGAAAAATGTATGTGGGAATAATACGAAATATAACATTTTGTAATTTTTAATTTAATAGGTATGATCTGCAAGGGTATATTAGCTTCGGCTGCCGAAGTAATCTTCCTTTCTTGTTATTAATCGATTTCGTAATGTGTCATATGACTATGTAAAATTGGCGTTAAAATTATAGGCTGCAAAAAAGGGCTTTATTGTTGTCAAAAGAAGTGTGACATCAATAGTGTGGTTTTGATTTTTTGCTGTTAATAATTTAAAACATTTTAACAAGTAATTGGCCACGCTATTGCGATTTATTTTCGTTTGTTTTTTCCTTTTATTGTGCATGCATTATTTATTTGCCACAAATTAGGGAGAGGTAAACAAATGTTTACAGTTTATTTTAAATATTTTTGCATATAGCGAGTTTTAATAAATGATTAAAAATTACAATTTTTCCAAGTGTAAGAGCACGAGGATCTAAGCGCTGAGCGTGGTCTAGCAATTTGAGAGCTCAATCATGTTGCAGCAGCTGTTCGTGCGAGTGGCCAAAATGCTGAAATGCCGAAACGCCTATTCCCCTGTTTTGGGGTTTTCAAACCCATCCACTCCGTCCACCACCCACTCACACATGGGCAAATTATGTAAATGACATTAATCCTTATGGCGCACAATAGTTTAACGGTTCGGCGCTTTATTGTCACGTCCCAAAAGAGAGGCAGCATCAACAATGGCAAACTCGGGCAGTCCGAATGGCATCCGGCCGGACTGGACCATAGTATGTAGTCCGGAGTCCGGAGTCCGGAGTCCGGACTTTTTATGCCCACGTGCTGGGGGATTGCGTGTTCCTCCTCGCCATCTTCCCTCGGTTTGCCCCTCAAATGACAGCTAACTTTTTCCTTGTTAATTGCGAAATCACTTGGCGGAACAAAAACGGGCACTTCCCCCAGATATATACGTACATATAAACGGCACCCAGGCACACACCCACTGCACAGTTTACATAATCAATTACGTGATCAACGTGATAACCTTCCTTTTGATTTGATTTATGCCCTGGTACTTGTATCTCAAGATACACACGAAGCAGTCTGTGATGGGGGACTCAGTTAAGAAAAGGCTCTTGGCTTTGTCTTTAATTAATTATGGATTTTTATGAATAAGAGAGGGGATTGTGTGAAAACACCCTGATTAGATAAAAAATATGTATGAAATTATAGCCAACTGGCAACTGGATGTTAGTAATAACATAACAAATATGTGTAAATTAAATACCCAGGATTTTTAACGATCAACGCATTTCCTTTAGCTTTTAAGTCGCCACCATTTCAAAATATTTTCTTGTTGTTTATTATTAATAACGCAACATCATTTTACACTCTGCTCGAAATATATCACAATGATTGCATGTTGACTCGGTGCTGACGTCCAAAGGGAGTAAAAATGCAATGTGTGTTTCGCGTCCGACCATTTAACTGGTGGTTATTAAAAATTAAGTGCTTTTAATGGCCAAAATGGCTGGAGCTAGTTGATTGTTATTAAAACGCTGGCAATTCCACGGGAAACGCAACCATTGAACATTAAGGGTCAAATAAAAACCGCAATAATCGCTAAGGAAAGGAGGTACAGAAAGTGATTACACCTGGATGAAAGAAGAAAAATAAAACCAGCTGGTGGTGTTAATGTCTGACCATTTTCCAAAGTGCTTTCCTCTGCTCTCAACCCATCGAGTACGGTGCCCACACTTCATTGGGTTTTTCGCTACACGATTAATTTGTCCGTCGCCTAATTAGAATAATACAACTAATGTGGCCGGATCATGACACCCCAAAAACCCCACCCACACACCACCTCCTTTCACATGCGCATAATTAGCTGTAGCACTTTGAGCTTTCCTCCTCCCTTTATCCATATCATTAACCTTCGAGCCGCATAAATTCGTGATGCATAAAAAAAGAGGAAACCGTGGCGGAAAGAAGGAAAATCACAGTTTGGTTTTATGTACACGCATTAATGTGCGTTCTTGGTGGGGGGTGAAGTGGGTGGCTGCCCTTGGGGACCCGGGACTTGGATGAGTGCTCCTGGATGTCCGTGTACTTCTGGTTTATTAATTCGCTGGAAACATGCAATCGCCTTGTTTGCGGAAAACTCCATGTTGATATTAGCCACGCCAAGGAGACGAAACTGCGGAACGATGGCGATCCAAATTGCCTAACAGTCCCGCAGCGAATTTCCAAGGCAATGCTACACCCAAAAAAAAACTTGATATGAAACGATCAATTTGATATTTTGTGGTATCAATTTTCACTTAATATGCGGCATCACAATTCTTTCTTGCTCCCACTCATGAATGTTTAATCGCTATCTGGCTCTATTTCGAATTGAGAGAATTTGTTCTTTTCGCTCCCACTCACGTAACTTAAGTCGCCATATTGCTTCTTCCTCTCCGAGGGAGAGAATTCGGCATAATGATATTATTTAATATAAATTATACCAGTATTGCATGGTAAAAACGATATGCAACTAGACGACGAGTTTTTTTGTGTGTACGGAACTGAGGCGATTTTTTACGTATCGGAAAAAGCTAAAGTGATTTTATTACATTTTTATTGTAAGTTTATTTCAAACCACGCAAATGGCTATTATTTTCAAACTCTGCTAATTCAACTTATTGTGTCTTTGTATACTAAAATCTCAACTTACTCTGTGCACATTGTTGCTCAACGTGCAATCGTTTCCCATAATGAAATAGTCGCACAGCATCCCTTCTATTGCCACTTAAGTGCCTTTTGGTGACTCCTGGCAGACGCCACTTATGCCCTTTCACAGTGGAATTTCTTTCAATATTTAAAGAGCAATCGATTGGGAGTCTGGGATCTCAATCAGTGCTCGAGAGGCACAAGAGCGAGAAATTAAACATGCAGCTCGTTCATTTTTGGGTCACTCAATTAAATGAGTGCATCTTGAAGAGCACTCGAGAAGGTGAATTCTCCAGCTCCTGATGCTGCTCCTGCAGGACTCGCCTTGCCTCTGGCCCGGCATTTCCACCAACTAAATCGATTGCCGTTCATTGCTCGATTCTGAATGCTCCTTGTGAAAGTCGTTGTCGATGGGATGTCTTTGTTGGTGGCCCGGTCAAGTTGCCTTTTGATTAAAAGGACATTGGGAAATAAAGTAGAGCAAAGTATGTGCTAAACTTTGTTCAAGAAGGAGGGAAAGGAATGAAAAAAAATTCCCATGCCCGGCCACCGTAATCAGGAGGTATGTAATTGTTAAGTGCTCATTAGAAATGCTCCAGACAGAGAAGAGGTGGTTCAATGGGTGTTTTTGTTGGCTGCCTCCTCGCCTGGCCAAGTGCATTTTCAATTAAGGAGAGCAAAATATTTTGTCTGCACTTTGGGCGAAGGAGCCAATAAACTGTTGAATTTACGGCAGGTTCTAATGGCGTTTCGCTCATTTATCCCTTCAACTCGTCGGTATAACCTGCAGCAGCTCAACACTTTCAAGGAAACCCGCCTTCTGAATTCAGTTCGCACATTTTTGCAGATCCGGTTGCTATTGGGTTTTTTTTTTAATTTTGATTGCCATAATTGTCTTTTCATTTCCGAAATGTGAAATGTTAAACGGACGATGTTGGCCTGCTAATTGGATTGCAGTTTCATTCTCTGTAAATAGGGCTTTTTTGATTTCGAATTAAAATCATTAAAGAAAGAATTTTGGAATAAAATTAATATAACAAAATGTTTAAATATTACTGTTGTATAAAAAACAGTATTATTGAGATAAGACACTTTATTTTAAACATAAAATTTACTAATAAAATACTTTATAACTTCATTTTTATTTCAAAAATTATTTCCTGGGTTTCCTATATTATTCAATGCTTTCTAATGCCTTATGCAGCTCTAAGAACATTCAGGTTCAAGAACTCTGTTCAATCCCTTCCATCTCAAAGTTGTTGCCACTTTGGAGCTTACGTTTTGGAACAAATTGAATTGCTATTAGGCACTCTGGGCCACAATTTGCAACAAAAACAACCACTGCCAGCCGTCCAGGGAACAAGTGATGTGTGGCAACCGCATTAGGGGGCATCTTCCAGTCAGCAACGGTTTTGCTGCCTGATCCTCTGCCCTTTGCTGTTCCTCTACAGCTCCCTTTACTGTTCCCCGTCCTGCCGAGACCGCTCCTTTTTGCATTCACAGTTGGCTTACGATGCTGGGAACTTTTGCCACTCGAGTACATTTTGTTTTTGCAGCCGATTAACAGCCAACAGAGGGCAACATTCGGCTAAAAACTAAGACGCTGCAGTTTGTGGCAGGCGGATTTGCCCATTCCACACTTGTAAAAATATTAAACGTGAAAATAGGAATCCAATATACTATTCAAGAAAAAAATTAAATTTAAGATGTACATCCTACAAAAAAAAAGGAATGTACTTATCATGTACCAACACTTGGGGAATTTTTTTCTTAAGTAATCGATTTTTAATTATTACCTATAATCTTGTACATTTGCCTTTAACTTTCTAACGGTATCTTTACTCTAAGTAAAAACAGTTAAAATACCTATAAAAACAAATTTATTGACTTTAATTATTTATTTATTTCGCTTTACTGAGTAGAAAATACTTGTATACCTTGAGTGCACTTGATTCTCCTCGTGTTGCTCTACATTTTCCCCCATGCAAAGCTTGCCGCACTATAATCCAACTTGAGAAATGCACAAGCCAGGCGCATATTGACTTTTCTGTTAGCCAGATTGTTTCGGTCCTGCCAGTCCTTTCTTTGTTTCTATAACATTTGATTTTTACTATCACTTGGCATTGTTATGCGAGTTGTGTGGGCTGTGGCTCGTGGGAACTCGAAAGAGATTACAATACTTATCAGCATAACAGCTCCAGAAAATTGAATTGATTTTTTACACAATTTCCGCAGTTCTAGGCACTACAATTTTTACTTGTCTCATTTTTAGTTTTTAACCTACTTTACACACACACAAGTTGGCTGGCAAAACTTAACAACAGGAAGCAGCTGATAGCAGAAAATAACGCACACACGGTATCAAACTGCCAGCAAACAGTTTTGAGTTACAGCGGAAGGTGCTGGTTCAAAGCTCCGAGAGAAAGATTACGCGGGTGGGAAAATGGCCCAGGGAAAATTGCAGTGGTAAAGGTGAAAGAGGTGGAAACTGCTTTGAGAGCCTGGCAAAAACTTCAACTTATGCCTGTACTTTGCACATTTTCATTATGAACATTATGCATGTGTTTGGTTAAAACTAAAATTCCAACTGGAGGGAGAAGTCAACCCGAAGATAGAAATACGCTTTAAATTGCAAATTTCATTAAATTAAAATTGTTATAAATTATTTATTTCGTTAAAATTATTTCTAAACAAATTTTAAGGTCAACTTTTTACAGTTTTAAGTAACTTATCTACTACGCAAAACAAATTAACATGTTTTTGTTTTCTAACGATCCTTCTCTTAACGCAAGAAAATTTGAAAAGCTCCGGAAAAGTCAAGAAGATTTCTTTAGTATGCTCAAATGCGCCTGACAGAAGGCTTAAAGAATTTCTCCAGTGTGTGTCGAACATAAGTTTGGTAAAGAAAAAGAAAAGAACTTTCGGTGGGAAAATCGTACTCTTGTTGACGTGAAAGCAATTTTCTGCAGATGACAAGTTATGCAAAGTATGAGAAGAGTTCAGCTTTGAAACAAGATATGCTTTTTCTGCCCATTTTGATCTGCAAATATTTTTAGCCTTTGTTACATCAAATTTAGGTGAAGCACACAAGGGTTCTAAATCAGTTAAATTAACTAAATAATTGGTCTAAAAAAGTGCCGGACAGCAGACAGGAGAAACTTTTTGCATGTCGAAAAGCTAAAATATTCCACACACATACACGGCGGAAAAATACGAATTTTCGGGATGGAAGTAAAGAATTTGAAAAGTTGCCGACGTGCAATGTTACATAAATTGAAATAGTTGCGTGCCATGCGAAACTTGCCAGAGTTGACAATTTTCACCCTCCTTATAGTTGTGTTTTTTGAGATTTAATTAAACTAAACTTACAGGCGGAAAGTTATTGTGTGAGTGGTACTCTACTTACTCGGCCGAAGAGTAAGCAAAAGTCATTTAAAACTTTCGTATGCCTGGTCAGCCATGACTTAGCATGCATATCTCATACTCAGGACTCGAAACTCGAAACCCTTTTCCTATACACAAACTTTTTCGATATTTCAAATGCAGCGAGTGCGAGATGGAAAAGAAGGATAAAGAAAGGGGCTGTGCGGCCTGTAGACAATAACTTTGCAAAATCCAATTACGAGAGCTGAATGTGTTTGGTGTGCCTTTATTTTACTTTTCGGTAGGTTTTTCTGCAGCCTGCATATTAAATTAGCCAGCAAATTGAGTAAGCCCTGCAACCTCTGACCTTTTTTTCCCATCCCATCCCCTCAATTCTGAGGTTTGTGCTGCCAATTCGAAATCAAATTTTCTTTATCACCGGTTCGTTCGGTTTTTCCGAATCAGGTCGAAAGGATGTCCGACTCACTAATAAACAAGTTAACAATGCAGGAGGGCAGGCCAGGCCAGATATTGCGTATACGCAATGTGTTACGTGTGCGTGCTTCGGGGAGAAAGTTTCTACTTTCTCCTCCGGCCCCGGGGTTAATTTCATTTGTCAATATGAAAGCGCAAAAGTGATTTACTTAAGTGTAAACTCATTTTCCACTCAACAGCAGAACAATAACAGCAAAGGCAGCTCCATTCATTGCACTTTGTTTGTGTGTGCTGTGCGCTGTTGCAAGTTGCAAGTGTCGCAATATTCCTGCCACACAGCGGCAACAACAATGTCCCGCCGCTTTTCACCTTAACAACATAATGGCAATCAACTGATGGAAATGACGCAGCCACAGTTTCCAGGAAGGATTCGAGTGGCTGGCGAAGGGAATTGGAATCGCTGGCTTGGTTGGCGGATGGAGAATGGCGAATGGTGTTGCCCTCGCCATTATTCATTTAAACCTGGGGATTGAGCAAAAAGTGTTGCATTGCCGCACAATCGACAAATAAGCCCTAGGCACTGTGTATTCTTTTGCAACCACCTTTTCCTTGGTTTTCCCTTATTTTCCTTCGACTTCTTTTGCCCTTTGCAATTGAGATATTCAGCCACACCCACACAAAGTCTGCGGCTTTCGATTTGTTTGCGATTTAGATATACAAATCGTGTGCTAGCAAAAGGTTGCCCTTTCTTCTTCTGCTTCTCGGAAATTTTTAAGTAAAACAAAATTGCTTTCGATAGACAAATGCAGCATGTGTGTGCTTTTGGATTGTGTGTCTTTATTTTTTATTGAATTGCCCAGATTTGCGCCGAGATAACAATCCACCAGGCCAACGGCAATTGCTCAAGGTATTTATGGGTGCTCAATTTGAATTGCTTGGAAGGAAGCCATTTGTTTTAACAATGAGAGCAGGCCACAAGACATTTTCATAAATAAATTAAAAGAGATTGTCTGAATGGGGATTAGTTTTACTTACAATTCCGACTGCTGCCTCCAAGCATTTGAATTAATGGTGAGAGCTGTAAATATAAAAATAAATCATTGCTTAGTAAAAAGAGAATTTTTGAACTGTTTCACTTGAAAATCTATGAAAATATTACTGTTTTTTTTAATCCTTAATTACGTTAAATATCAAAATCTTAACAAACCTTTTTTATTATTTTTTTAAGCTTTATTTATTATCCTACCATTCATTCCAGCTGGTTGTTTATTCAAACATATTAATAATTTAGTTATTTGCTTTTTAAAGCCAATTTCCAGCATTCATCTAATGAACTGCCGTCCAATGTTTCCCATAAATCTTAAATTTTAATGTCACATCACATTTTCTCGTATTTTGCCCATGTTGTTTCTGTTTTTATTGTTTGCTGGCAGTTACACCATGATTGCCAGACATTGTTGTTGTCGCTGTTGCCTTACCATTTCAGATTACGGCCAGAGTTTAGTTGGCACACAGGGCTTTTTCCCTCCTAGCTGACACATGCCTACAAGGTTTTTTTATACCCGTTACTCGTAGAGTAAAAGGGTATATTGTATTCGTGCAAAAGTATGTAACAGCTAGAAGGAAGCGTTTCCGACCCCATAAAGTATATATATTCTTGATCAGGATCACTAGCCGAGTCGATCTAGCCATGTCCGTCTGTCCGTCTGTCCGTCTGTCTGTCTGTCTGTCTGTCTGTCTGTCTGTCTGTCTGTCTGTCTGTCCGTCTGTCCGTATGAACGCTGAGATCTCGGAAACTATAAAAGCTAGAAGATTGGCATTTTGCATACAGATTCTAGGAGTTCCTACGCAGCGCAAGTTTATTTCAAAAAGGTGCCACGCCCCCTCTAACGCCCACAATCGCTTATATACGATTTTAAAAATTTCAATATTTCGGAAAAGTAAAAATGCAGTTTTATTGTGTTTATCAATACCTATCGAAATGTAGAAGAAATTTTTCAAATCGGACCATTCGTTAAAAAGTTATGCGTGTTCAAAGTTTCTATCTCGATCTCCCTCGCACTCCCTTTACCTGAGTAACGGGTATCTGATTGTCGGGGCACCCGACTATAGCGTTCTCTCTTGTTTTAATAAAAAATCATACATGAGCGCACAGACAATGAGACAATGGACGGGAATGGTTGGTACAAGCGGAAAAGGGGAGTGGTGGGTGGGAGTGGTAGGGGGGAAAACCGGGGAAAAAACAAACAACAACAACGAGAGCAGCATATAAAAATTTCGGTTTGAGGGAAAAATGTGGAAATGAAAGGCTCGGCTCTGTCGGGAACTTGGGCTTTTCCTGCCAGGGAATTTCCAGAGCCGTCATTAACTGTTGTGCGTGTGTGTGGGTGGGTCTGGAGCCATATAATACAGGGACTCATACAAGCACACCTCATCTAACCATTCATTGACATCATTTGGCATGGTAGATAACATTCAGCCAAGTGCACAAATGCACTGGGAACTATATTTTGGCCAGACAATTTGTTTGAATTAATATTAGGACCGGGTTTTATACGCGTACTCGTAGAGTAAAATAAATGCAATATTGTTGTGTTTATTTATACCTATCAAAATGTACAACAAATGTTTTAGATCGGTCCATTCATTAAAAAGTTATAAGCAAATAATGAACTTCAAGCAGTGCAAGCAGTCGCTTGGCTGCATGCTTATCTCCATCTCTCTCGCACCTTCTTTAGCTAAGCGTTCTCTCTTGGTTGCAATTGAATTTAAGCTTTTTAATTATTTAAATAATCAATAAGTTGTAAAATTTAATTTCAATCTTTAACTTTGGAGAATTTTTTGTGTTGAAAAGGCAGCCTTTTCTCCGAGTGTATTCAGAAAAGCTGGGCCTGCAAGGTAGGTCAATGGGGTGGCGTGGTGGGAAGTCGGTTCCGGAAGGAGGCGGAAGAAATCCTGCCACCTCTAGCAAGTTGCCCCGCACAACCGAACAATGTAATGAAATTTTCGAAATATCTATGATGATTTGCGGTTGCCATGATTGTCGGCCAGAAGATGCAGCCTTCATTCCACTCCTGCCGCCCCTCTACTCGTATCCTTGTTTCACATATCCTGCCAGGATTGTAGGCCAGGGTTCTATCGCTTTGCTGACTTGCCCCTTGGTTGGTTTCCTGGATGGCGAAGTCAAGTGACTAAAGTCACACTTTGGGCTGCCTTTTGCTGTCCTCGGGTCCTTTGAGTCCTTTGAGGCGGCATGCCTGTGTGCCTCCGGGTCCTGGCAGTCGTGTGTGGTGGGTGTGCTACTACATTAAGCCTTGAACATTGATTATGATGACATGGAATTTAAAATCATAAATTGCGACTGCTCGTTGATTATACTTTTCAAAGAAGCAAGCTATGCGGCAAAATTCCCCAGAAAATGTGCATTAATAAATTAGATTTGGAAAATTGGAGATGGCTTAAAACATTAAAAATTCAGTGTTATTCGCCCATAATACTTATCAACAAGTTCCAGTTGCGCTCACTAATATTTCTCACCCTATTATTTAAGTCAATTTATGTTATTGTTATCACATAGGTTTATCAGCTTTATTTTTCCAAAAATAAATGATCATAAAAGCGGGTATAGACCTCACTATTAAGTTACACTACACTCGGATGATGACACTCATAGTTATTCAAATCGCCGTTGATGAAGTGGAAGTCGCCAAGGGGAAGCCTCTAACTATTGTAATCTGAAACGTGTTTTTAATGGCATTTTCATTTCTTCGCATTCCCAACTTTTCTTTTTTATCTTGTTGCTGTGCATTTTCAATATTTACTTCACTAGCCAAGCCTCGAAATGAGCGTAAATTCAAACTGACAGCAGACAATAATTGTATTATTTATGGTGATGACGATGGCAGAACGGAGTGGGAAACGAGATTTCACTCCACGCCCCACAGTTCTGGGGCTTCCCAAAAAGTTGTAAGGGAATTATTGTAAAATTTGTGGGAAATATAACGAATATGCGCATTCGCAATGCGATGAGTCCGGAGTCCGGGTGTATGAAAATGTCTGAGAGTTTTGTCGCATGCAAACATAAATTTTTGTGTGCCATGCAAAATAACGTAATAACATTAAATATGCAAATGCCTTTTGTCAGCCATTGCATTTGCACATGACAAACAGTGGGAAAGGGGGCGTGGCAGCGGGGGCGGGCATACACATTTACTTGTATTTGTATTCATTCATGACGATTGCAGAAGGAATGAAATGGCGGAAAAGTGGGAAAAGAAAAAGCAGAGCGGCAGAGCCGTCGACTTCATCACACATTTTGCAATTTGCATAAAGTGAAAATGATGCACATTTCTGTTTTCCTACGACAATTTGCCTTTTATTGATTTTCTTTGATTTCCTTCACTCAGACTCAGATCGCACAGTCAAGGCCTCCACTTTCCACTCTCCTCTGCCTTCCCGAGTTTTCCCCATTTCCCACGCAATTTCCATGCCCAAGGAACTCTCTTCAAGAGTCCCCGACTACTCTACATGTGTTTTGAATGACGTTGAGTGCTGCTATGCAAACATTTTCTAACGAACACTTAGTGCAAATAGATTCGAGGGCTGCCAGCTCATGTGAAGTTTCCCATTTCCCATTTCCCATTTCCTCGTTCCCCGTTCCCATTTTCACTTGCTACTCTGCACACTCGATGCCATCTTAGCTAACTTTTTCTCGGGTTTCTTGGCCATTTTTTAGTGCATGCCAATTACTTCTTATTTCACGCTGCAGCTGCATCAGCATTGAGTCTTTCAATTTCATTAAAATTCAAACAATTACATTTAAGCTGACACTATGCACTGACTGGGATTTTATTTACATGTGAGCCGGTTGAGCCAATCAATGTATATGGGTTTTACACAGGAAAAAAACCTTTTGAGAATTCTATTTTAAATGTATGAAATATAAACTTGTGTAGTTTTTCATTTTTAATTATTCAAAATTAATGTACCTATGTTAATATATAAATTAATTAATTAATAATAAATTAATAAACATTTATTTAAGTAATTGATTGATATATTTATATATATATATATATATATATATTTTAGTTTAAATTTTAGCTCTGACAAATTTTATGTTACTGATCAAAGGAAAATAAAAAAGGCACATCTTTCTTCTCTGCAAATGGAAATACATAGAGTAGGTACGCTATCAGAAAAATGTAATCTCTGAAGTGCTTTTGATCAGGCTGATTAATCAGGCAGCTTATCCAGTCGACACGACTTAATAACTTTGCCAACTGTGTAGAGCAATTACAAAATGCCAATTCCAAGCTCTCAAAGCGTTTTGAAGTTTGCCAAAACTCAGTCACTTCCGCTGGATTCCTCCGCTGTGTGCGGAAAACTTGTCCCATTGGACTGCCGGCAAAGTTTGCCATATCACCAAGAGCCACATCAATTGACTGGCTGTCCGCCGTGGCACTTTCCACATTTTCCCTCTGGCAACTGCTACACATATTGGTCAATAAAGTGCGCTCAAAATATTTGCCACAACTTGTGCACTTTACCTATCACACAAGCTGAAGTTCGGGCTCTGTCCCGCGCTGTTCCCTTCGAGATTTGTTGTTAATTTTGGGTAAATTTGTCGAAAATTTTTCGGTCCCCATGCCGAAGCTCTCTGGTGGTTCCATTCAGTTCTTGCCACATGCTCTATGCTCTTTTGCAACTGGTGTTGCATACTCGCACTTCTGTGGGAAACTTTTAATTGATTCAATCGCCTGTGCATATTTTCGGTTCACTTCAGTTTGGTTTGGCACAGACTAAAAAAATTTAAATCAAGTTTTCTTAGACTTTTTTTGATTTACCAAATCGATTATGACGAATTTAATTTTAATAGTGAATTTTAACAATAAGTCTAATCAACTTTCATTTTTGAATTTGTTAAAAATAAACATTTTAGTTATTTTTAAATAATTTAGGACAATTAAGAAATGTTATTAATATAACAGTTTGAACCTTTTCAAAATAAATTAATTTTCGGAAAAGGAATTTGGGCTTTTAAAATAATTTTTTCTGTGCACCAGCTAGTTCGTTGTAAGCCAGCAACTAAATATCCAACAGCAACTGTCAGTTGTCGCTACCGACGGGATGGGGCTTCCGAAAGTGGTGGCCAACTACCAAGGGAGCTTCCAAATATGTGCGTGCTGCTCCCGGCGTGCTTGCGAAATTAGTTAGAGGATTACATTTGTACTTTAATAGGATTTCTCATTAGGTGGCGCTTCACGATCGAACCGGAATATTTGTTCGATACACACAGGCGCCACCAACACGCAGCACCCTTTCCACCCTCTGTCCATTAATTTCAAGCCGCACAAATACCAGAACTCACTACCCGGGGGAAACATCAGTTAAGCGGGCAAATGTATGCAAACAGCGTGTTTTGGGAAAGCTCATTAGTTGTGGACTTTAGTCGTAACCGTCTGTAGTTGTAGTATTCAGAAGTTGAACTAACTGCATTCGGAAAATTCGGAAGTGCCCCAAAAAGAAGTAATTTCGCAACCAGCTTAATATGTTTTAACTCATCTGCTCCCAAAAAAAACTTTATATTTAACGATGATCAATTTGATATTATGTGGTATCCATTTAAATTTTTAGAAAATTCGCAAGACTTTATTATCTAATATCACTTTTACCAGTATTGCATGACAAAAATTATGTGCGTGTGTTTTGTGTGTGACTAATAATTGGTTATTTTATTAATGAGAGATCTTTAAGCGTCAACTTATGAGAAATATTTCGTTTAAATATCTTGTAATAAATGTATCCTTTGAAAATGTATACTCTGATATTAATTTGATTTTTTTTAGAAGCGAAAAATAAATGCAGGTGGTCAAATGGATGATTTATCGGACCATTTGGAGACCTCTCTTTTTTCAGTAGAATGTTAACTTAATTTTCTCATTTGTAAACAGCAATAAAAAGCGATTCTGGTGGTTTTGTCGCAGGATTTAGCGTCCAAATGCAATTCTCCGCTTTTCAATCTCAGCCCATTTCACTTAAAAGCCACCACCGTATCCACATTTCAGCGCCCGAGCCGCGAATTCGCATTCACAATTAACCACTTGGCAAGCCATAAATTTTAACACACATACACTGGGCAAAACCGCAGTGGGTCACGCACACACTTTCGCCAGAGCGGAAACCAAATCATTAGCTAGAAAAATTGACCAGGCCAACAAAAGGAATGGCGTAAAGGGTCGGGCTTTTATTGAATTTTTCGCTGCTACCAACTTTGGGGGGGAAAGAAGAGGATTTGATGGGATACCGCAGGATGCCACGGGGGCTGAATAAATTTCCATCAAATGCATTTTGCAGTTCTGTATGTCCCGGCAGTTAAGCGACCACATCCGCCAGAGGCCAAACCAAAATAATTATGTAACCAGCAAAATATTTCGGACCATATGCCCCATTCTGCCATTCAAAGTTCCGGCCACACAATGTAAGCAAACTCGCCAGATTTTTAATTATACCCGTTACTCGTAGAGTAAAAGGGTATATTGTATTCGTGCAAAAGTATGTAACAGCTAGAAGGAAGCGTTTCCGACCCCATAAAGTATATATATTCTTGATCAGGATCACTAGCCGAGTCGATCTAGCCATGTCCGTCTGTCCGTCTGTCCGTCTGTCTGTCTGTCTGTCTGTCTGTCTGTCTGTCTGTCTGTCCGTCTGTCCGTATGAACGCTGAGATCTCGGAAACTATAAAAGCTAGAAGATTGGCATTTTGCATACAGATTCTAGGAGTTCCTACGCAGCGCAAGTTTGTTTCAAAAAGGTGCCACGCCCCCTCTAACGCCCACAATCGCTTATATACGATTTTAAAAATTTCAATATTTCGGAAAAGTAAAAATGCAGTTTTATTGTGTTTATCAATACCTATCGAAATGTAGAAGAAATTTTTCAAATCGGACCATTCGTTAAAAAGTTATGCGTGTTCAAAGTTTCTATCTCGATCTCCCTCGCACTCCCTTTACCTGAGTAACGGGTATCTGATTGTCGGGGCACCCGACTATAGCGTTCTCTCTTGTTTGTTATCAGTTTGCTCTGGTTCCTGTTTGTGTTTTTATACCCGTTACTCGTAGAGTAAAAGGGTATATTGTATTCGTGCAAAAGTATGTAACAGCTAGAAGGAAGCGTTTCCGACCCCATAAAGTATATATATTCTTGATCAGGATCACTAGCCGAGTCGATCTAGCCATGTCCGTCTGTCCGTCTGTCCGTCTGTCTGTCTGTCTGTCTGTCTGTCTGTCTGTCTGTCTGTCCGTCTGTCCGTATGAACGCTGAGATCTCGGAAACTATAAAAGCTAGAAGATTGGCATTTTGCATACAGATTCTAGGAGTTCCTACGCAGCGCAAGTTTGTTTCAAAAAGGTGCCACGCCCCCTCTAACGCCCACAATCGCTTATATACGATTTTAAAAATTTCAATATTTCGGAAAAGTAAAAATGCAGTTTTATTGTGTTTATCAATACCTATCGAAATGTAGAAGAAATTTTTCAAATCGGACCATTCGTTAAAAAGTTATGCGTGTTCAAAGTTTCTATCTCGATCTCCCTCGCACTCCCTTTACCTGAGTAACGGGTATCTGATTGTCGGGGCACCCGACTATAGCGTTCTCTCTTGTTTCTTTTTTCTATTTTCCATGAAATGTTGTCGCTGCTGTGATTTGAAATGGGCTTATAGCCTGTCGCTGTGTAAGCTGGTTTTGTGATTTTGGCACAAACAAAAACATTCCACGAAAAGGACTACAAATTTGTTTTCCAGTACAGCAAATTGCCATGAGTTTTAAAAAATTGATTTTCTCTCTTCATGTCACATTTACAGTTGTAACTAAATATTTTAAAACTACACACTAAAAACTTGACTTGTACTAAATATTGGCAACACCCCAATCGAATTTCTCGCTAGTTTAAAGCCTACACGCCCACATAGAGGGCCGTGTTATGGTCCTTGATTATTAATGGGGAGGCCATAAAGCTCTTCTCAGTTCAGCAGGCCAAGTGCGAAGGCGATAATCAACTGCAAGTGGCCAGTAAAAACAACAGGCACTGCAACTGGCCCGCAATCAACGTTTTCGAGCTGATTAAAATCGCAACCATTTCTACTGCGAGGGTGAAAATTAAAACAGAATCGAGGGAGGGGAAGAGCGAGGGAATGTGGGTGTGGGACACCAAAGGGCAAACTGCTAAGATAACTGAACTCCAAGTCATGACCATATCATCGATGCAGGCACCATAGAAAACAATTGCAATTGCTGTGAAAGCGAGATGTGAGCGCAGGACAATGGGCAGTGCGGGTGGTTTCAAAAAGGGAAGGGGGTTTTCCCCCTTAGGGTGATCTGGGAAAAACCAGCATCGCTCCCATGTGGGCACCGTTAAACGCCGAATTTATGCTTTGTCCTGCAGCAAAAGCTGCAAGCACCCGATGACCAACACAGTCCCCCTTTATCAGTTACACTGCCTGCCATAAGTATCGCACAAAAGGCATAAGTGCAGAAGCGCCAAAGGGTAAATCGCAGGGGGGGTTGGCTTGCAGAGAAAGGGGGTTTGTGGACACAGGAAGCGGACAGTTTATATTGCCTCGCTGACAATCGCAAGCATTTGCAACGAGCTCCCTTTGACTGGCTTTCATTCAATAGCAGGTGCACAGTCGACGAGCACTTAAAATGGCTTTAAAATCTATCTTACCTTCTAAAGTGCTTAAATTCCAGAGGCTTAAAATAATACCTATATTTTTGCAGAAATACTAGATTATTCAGTAAAAAGAATTACAAAGTATCTATTTGTAAACAATCAAATAGTTATTAATAGTTAGTTAGTATCGATTAGATACAAGTTTTCATACACACAAAAAAAGAAAACACACCGGGATCAAATCGATATGCGCATGGTAATTTCTCTTATCGTTTTTACCATGTTATACCGATTTCTTTCTCTCGGAGAGCGAGAATAACTAATTTTCTTGATTTGATATAGATTTGAAATTTGAACTGGTCTACTTTACATTTCAAAATTGATACCACATAACATCAAATCGATCATCGTTTCATATCAAGTTTTTTTTGGTGAAGTCTAATAAGTAAATTAAAAAAACAAAGGATAAAGGTTCATACAAGTACTCTACTCATCAATTTAATATAGGAAAAATGTACCTACAGCGCATGAGTTCACCTGGCAGGGAAAACAAATATTTGCGAAGCTCCACTTATTAAAAGAAATTCCGAGCAGCCATGCAGATAGGAAAATGGCTCTCCCGCCTTCCACTGCCTCAACCAGACTATGAGTTATGTGTTGCGCAATTAACATTTGCAATGCTGGCGCACTCGACAATTTCCCGCATTCTATTATTTTTTCGCCGTTGGCAGAGCACTTAAAATTAAAAATTACAATTACATTTAACTTGGCAGACAGAAGCGAAAATTTTGTAGCTCTGCGCCAGAGGCCCCCATCCCCCATCCACGAAAAAGGTCCTCATGATGTCCTGGCGATATTTTATTTGCCACTCGGCTGGCTGAAAGTTGCCAGTTGGCAAAAGCCAAGAAATGAAGACGCCGAACAATACACAGGACATGGGACACAGGTTTGCCATTTGCCATCTCGGCCTGTTTTTGTCCTTTGCTGGCTGGAAAAAATTCATTAAGTGGCAAATAGACGCATTATGTTTATTTGTTTTCAGCATCCTCGCTGGCCAAAACGTTTGACTTACAATCCAAATACTTTGAATTAAATTACTTTCCACAGAACGCCGTTTAAGGACAGTTGGTAAATAAGTGTTGGCCAATAAACCTCAATGGACCATTGACCACAAACTTTTAATTGAATAAATTTACCCACTCTACATATATTTTCATGCAACAATTTCCACAAAATGCAGCGTTAGTGGAATTTTGCAGGCAGCCAGACGACTGCACTGCAGAGCTGGGGGAAATTTCGGAAAATGCCTCGCTGTCATCGACAACAACGGAAATTGAACTAATTATGTATTAGTTTGGCTCCAGGCGGAAAATTTGCGATGCGATGCGCACGAAATTGGCTTTTCAAATGTCGCACGCTGCAGATTTGTGAATATAAATGGAGGATGCAATGGGCAACCGAAAATGGTTTCCAAAAAGTTGGGCTTTTAAAATGCATTCGAATAGATTGGCTCAATTGAAAATCAAAATGGAAATCAATGGCAAGGATTTGATTTGGATGGGGCCATTTTTCAGCTTCAATTAGCTGAAATTGTCGATCCTTTCCGTTTGACCAATTTATCCAGTCCTCGCGGTGACCGAAATTCCTATGTACAAAATAACAAATGGCCTTCAGGTTATTGTCATGGTGAAAAATAGGAAGAAATTCGTTGGCACTTGAGGTACATAAACATACACTTCGCGCCGATAGCCTTGGCATCATTGTGGGCAAACAAATCATCTAGGATTGGCGAGTCTCGAGTTCATGGGGCTCCATAAAAATAAGCCATTCGCGTCTGGAGTGCATAAGTATACATGTGGATGAGAGGATCGTATATTATAAGTAGACGGCACATTTAGCACACATTAATAAAACCGCAAGAAACGTGCGACGAACAAAGGAAAAAAATCGCCACAAATAAGAAGAATAAAAGTGGGAAAACGGAATATATCCCCCAATCGGCTGAGAAAAATCTTCGACACACGCAGACACTCCCAGCAGCACAATCACTCATCATAATGATGCCCAGACATCGAGGATAAAGTTCAGGATGGGACGGAGCTCTCCCTATATGATAAAGTCTGTCATGTGTGTATATAATCCTGCATTTTTGGCAGGAGTAAATTAATTGAATTCATTATGCCTGATAGATGCATGTGTATTTATAAGCATGTGCCAGAAACGGGCATTTAATCATTGGACCAGAGTGGGCGTTTGTGTTCTTGGCAAGAATTTAATGTGCCAAATGAACAGAGTCATGAGCTGCTTCTGTTTGTTGCAACTGGCAAAGGTTACTTGGGCAAACCAAACTAATCTGATTAAAGTCGGATTTCCTAGCGTATAAATAATTATGGGAAATAGTATTGACCAAACAAGTCATGGAAATAATTGACTTTCTATTAAATGAGTAATTGGGTTGAATGAGAAAGTGCTCATTGAGTTAAATTGTGAGTTTGACTGTGAAGTTTAATAATAAATTTTTCAAAGAAGTCACTGAAATCAAATGAAATAAAATTTTATAAAAGCTTCTGTGAATTAAATCAGTTTAATTAAAGAATTCTAAGTTGCTCCTAAAATGTAAAGTCGATTTAAGCTTTGAAAATTGTGTATGTTAAATACAATTATATAATTAAATAATACACTTTAATGAATTAAGTGTTTCAATTATCTGAAAGCTTTTTTAATTGAAAACACATATTTATCCATCAGTCTATGATTATTTTAAAATAATATTTAAAATGTCGAGAGCCTTTTAATGAACATTATAAAATCCCATCGATTTCTAATTCATTTAGAGGTAATTAAAAAAAATATAAATCTTTTTCATGTTAATATTTGTTCAATCCGAACGTTTAACCTTAATAGTGCCGCCACACATTCCATCAATAAATTCACCCCGACTTTTGGGGCTCTCAATGTGTTTGCAATTCCGCCCACGACAGTTCGGTTTGTTGTTTCATATCAAACGTGTATATCCCGTATTTGTATTTTATATGTATATATACTCTCGAATATCCATTCAATACCACCAGTCGGTTGGCCAGATACACGCAGCTTTATTATTGTTGTTACAAAATGTTTTCAATGAATATTAAATGTGGGTGCAATTTTAATTTGATTCGCCAGCTCGATTTTGTTTTTTATATGCCATTCGCGTGTGCCATTCCGTTCTTTTTATCATTACAAACAAATTACAATAAACATTGTTTTTGAGAGGAGTCCCACACGCGTGTGTATATAGACACGCCCAAAATAACGGATATTGGTGGGGATGCGAAATTTTACCTTTCTTGTTAATTAAGTGACACGCATGTCGGTAGAATTTCAAATATTCAGCTTTAAGGCGTGAAACCGGTATTTCCTTCCTGTCACTTTGATTTCGATTGGAAAATTTAAAAGGCATTTACGAAGCTTATCCTTTTACTGGGATTCAATGGAGTATTATTCAGACATCCCCTGGAAATGGCATTCACAATGCGGCTTTTAAACTTATTTTCGGGATATTTTTCTTTACCTCATTTCCGCCTTCTGTAGTAGCCAGCTGGACCAACAAAAATCCTAATGCGTTCCACTGTACTCACAAACCGAGCTGAAAGCAAACGGTACGTTAAACGGCCAGCGCATTTGTATTCCGTCTCTATCTCGTTTCCTTACTCGCGCAGTACACCGTTTTCGACAAGAAACACGCGGTGCGAAACGCGAGTACGAAACAGAACAGTACAGATCAGGCGAGTTTACCGTTTACTCGCCGTGGTGAGTTTTCGGTTTGCCTTTCCCACTTCTACGTTAGTGTGTGTGAGATTTGGCACAAGCGTGGTCGCTGCCGAAAGTTCGTTCCATTTAAACTCGATCGCTACCCAGAGTCAGAGACAAGAAAGTGTAAAGTAAACCCAGTTTAAAGTCACTCCAGTTTTAAAAAGCATTCGCTTAATATATCAAGGTAATTCAATACAGTCTGCTGCAGGTAATTATTAGCGTTGAGAAAGCCAGACAGAGTAAATCCTAAAGTAAATGTTTTCTGCGTACAAGGTGTTAACTGCAATTCAGGCAGAAGTGGTGTGACGTCAATTTCTCGGCCCATCGGCGTCGTGTTCTATTCACGGTATTGGTGTAGATCTGCGGCAGGTATAATTTCCACGGACTTATCGCCCAACGCGCAGCGATATCTGCATCAGCGATATCTGCATCTGAACAGCCATAACCTCAAATCGAGCGCACCGCGCACGTGTCCACGAAATACCTGTCGCAGCTACACCAACCGCCACCTCCTGTTGGGAGCTTCATCACGCACACCCCTCTGCGCAAAATTGTCCACGCAGTTCAGCCACCGGAACGGATTGCAACGTTTAAATCAGGAAACCATTGACCAGCGCCGAATCATTGCCAGCGCCACGCGCGGCATATGGAAACGGTTGGCAGCCCTGATCGGCGCTGCGCTCACCGCCTGCATACAACGAACGCGACTGGAGGAATCCATCAGCCCTTCATTGATCACCGTTGCACCGCCGCAGGAATTTGTTGACAGGACAATCAGTTTTTTGTTAAACTTTTCTTTTTTTTTGTTTTAATACCTTTCAATCAATCAGTTAGTCATTAGTTAAACAAAAACATGTAAATTCAAATCGATCAGCAGCTGTAGGGAATAGTGAGCTGTTTTCAAAGAGAATGCCGCAACAGCTCCCTCTTTTCTAAAAGCGATAACACTGGCGTCAGATTACATAAATAGAATCTTGTAAATTTCTTTCAGTCTAGATCTTCGTCAACAGCAACGATGGGCCCAGCGTGCTAGTGAACGGATGGATATCATGTGAGTTTTGAACACTTCCTTTTACTTGATTCCATATACGTATATCTGAACCCCTACATGCCATACAATATAATAGCCGTTAATTTCGACGCGCCTTTAAAAGCCGCATTCCATGTGAGCCTCACTCACTATTAAAAACAGCTGCCTTTCGCCATTATTTGTAAGTCAATTCACAATCTTGTCGGGAGCCATATAAGCATTTTGTTTGAGAATAATTGAAGTAAAGTTAACTGAAACCATGGACTCCCAGTCGAACTTTAAGTAAACAACCGAATAGTGGTCAATTCTTGGAAAAGATATAAGTTTGTTATGAGAATTTATGAAGTATCATCTCCGCGAAGGAAGTTATGAATAAATTGTGTAATATCATGGAAATAATCATGGAATAAATCTAATAGTTGGATCGTCGCGATTCCCGAAATCAATTCCAGGTCATGCGTTAGGTAAACTTATATAAGTCTGAATAAGGGGTGACCGATCACATTATGCGCGCGTCACCATGGTAGGGAGGGTAAAGACATGGGGTTATAACAGCTCACACACCCCAAATTCGTTCTAAATTAGTACCGCTCATCATAATTCCCGTCGTTTTAGCCCACATCTTAGTCCAATCTGTAGTTTTCCGTATAGTGCACTTAATTTGTGATGCAGTGTAGCATAGAAGGTTGAAGAAAGATCCCATACCCCATCCGGCGAGCTCAGTCAGAAGAAAAGCAAGATGTGCACGACCTCTGATACCCCTATGCACGAGTAAGTGAAATTCGTTTTCGATTCTCACCAACGCACACGCTACACTTCCAGCGAAAACGGTAAATATGAAAATTAATTAATGTCAATTTCACATTACGGCTGCATGTTTGTTCAATACGGCTGCTTATTTCGCGATTTCCCACATTGATTTCATACATTATCTTTTAAAATTGGGGGAGAATTGGAGAAGCGAGTCTCTTGAATTACCTTCATTAAGCTGTAACCTCCAACTGAAGGTGGAATTAAATTGGCGCGTATAAGCCACTCATCGCTAGACTTTTCAATTTGTCAAGGCAAACTGCTACTTAACCTGTTAAGGAAGCATGCCCAACTTGTGTGGGCCGCTGGCTCGCTATTAAGACTCATAAATAAGACAGAAGAGCTCCGGGGAGGCTCTTTTGGCTGCTTCTCGAGAGGCAGACGTGACAGCCATTTAAGCAGTTTGCTGCCTGCCATTGTGCAGACATTAATGGGTGAATGTGCATGTGGATGCGACACCACCGGCACTTCAATTAATTAATTGCAATTTGCAAGACGCAGCGCGCAACAGACAACGATGGCCATTAAACGCGTTTAGCTGCAGCCGCCGTCAACTGGCGTTCTTCTTCCAGCGGCAGCATTGTGTAAGATGCCAGCATGGCGTATACTTGATGCGCTTTTCCAGCACACGCACGCAGTCATCAAGTATACGCCCCGAATGCTGACGTGTTATTAACACCGCGTGAATCCAGCAGATGTCGTCATACCCATAATGCATCCATGCAACGCTGTGCCACGCATAAATAAATGATGATGATACGGCTGCTGATGCCTCAAATAAGATTCAGCATCATGCACGGCCAGATTGGCGAGATCTCCGTGGTTGAAGGTGCCAGCAGCAAGGGGATTATGCACCTGGTGGGATTTCAGCTGCACAGATATGTATCCATATCCTGTGGAGAGCAGGAGGGAGGGAGATGGTAGGTGTTGTTCCCACAGGGAAGAGTGTGCCAGCTAATCGATTCAGTGATGCGTCCTAATTAGACCCCAGGTGAGTGCCTATGATAGGCCAGATGGATGAGCAGTCCCCTGCCTTAATTAAATCCAGGCAAATAATTTTAACTAAGCCATACGATCGTACACAGAAAAAAATCATGGATTATATCAATTTATAAATTAAATTCTTGTCTTTCTTATTAAAGTATCAAGCTCAAAACTATTCGGAATTTCAAAAATTATTTATCAATGTATGACATAATCAAAATTTTAACACGTAATTGTCAAATATTTCTTTATTTAAAAATAAAGTTCAAAATGAATCTATTAAATAATTAATATTTAAACCAATAAATGTCTGACAAAAGAGTGTGGCGGAATATTAAACATGTATGAAATGTCGGCATATAAATTTTCCATTTTGCCACCGAGTTCAAAGAGCCATTAAATTTTACCCTAATTACCACAAATCGCCCGCAACTAATTTAATAATAGCAACAAACCATAAGGGAGGGCGGATTGAGGGCAGCTGGTTGGTAAATGCTGAATGGGAGTGGCAGCTGCATAAACTGGCCTCAATGGCCATTAAAAACTTCTCGTAGTTGGTATATATTTCCCCCCACCCCCATTCCCCCCCATGTGTACGTATATTTGCGGAAAATTGACGGTTTCATTCTCGGGCAACAGAGAAAACTTTCTGGCCAGGACGCTGGCACTCAAAATGGCTCGAAAGTCTCGACAACAATTCGCTCGAGGGGCGGGAAAATGCGGTTTGAGTGCAGGGTGAAAAACACTTTATAGAGACCACTCGTAACCTCAAAGCGCAGACGGCATAAAACAATTGAACGTGAAACGTTTGACGCTAAGTCAAGGCGGAGTATCATAAAAAATTAAGTGACACTCAAACGGAGACACTGGGCAGCAGTGATTAATTGGCCCTCAGACAGCGAATTTAGCAGTATCATTAAAACTTGGCCCCTCGACCAACGTGCTGTATGCTGTCAATGTTGTCATCTTCATTTGGCATTATGATAATAATTGGGCCACGAACCGGGGCACTGGGACACCGGGAGAGCAGGTCCAAGACCAAGTCCTGTCAGGTCACCCCAGGACCAAGAAATGCCAAAAGTTAGGCCCTCGCCTGTCAGGGACCGAATATTTTGGGCTGGCAGGACTTTTCGCAAATTGATGGCGTTAGTTGGCGCTCATGAATACGTCAGAGAACAAATACGCATAAAACGGCCACTTGATTATTGGGGGTCCTTGGAAAGTTTAATGAAATTTATATATAAAACAGACAGCATGATGAATGAAGTTGTCTTTCAGGATCAGAGCATACGGTACTTTTGCTTCAATGTAAAACACGTGCCGGCGAAAAGGGTTAAGAAGATGTCTAAACTGGATTGCGAGCTGAGAGCAGATAATATTATTTTGAAGAGGGTAAAATAAAGTCAACTAATGCATACATTTTCCCCAAGACTAAATTGGGCTCTTTTGAGGACTAGAAAGGTAAATAGGATTTTTTTTACTAATTAAAATATACCAAAGTCATGTTTAATATCCGATGAGTCCTATAACAACGGTAACTAAATTAAAAATTGCTCCAGACAACTTTAAATGATTTTCATGCTTAATAGCAAGGACATTAAAAATGTTGTTTCATAAATAGCATAAAGGAAATTATATGTTAAGTACTCACGTTGAATAAGTCTGCAGGAAAATTTGGTCAACTGTAAATAAAAGACAAGAGAGAACGCTATATTCGGGTGCCCCGACTATCAGATACCCGTTACTCAGCTAAAGGGAGTGCGAGGGAGATGGAGATATAAACTTTGATCAGCACTAACTTTTTAACGAATGGTCCGATTTAAAAAATTTCTTCTACGTTTCGATAGGTATTGATAAGCACAACAAAACTGCATTTTTACTTTTCCAAAATATTCAAATTTTTAAAATCGTACATAAGCGATTGTGGGCGTTAGAGGGGGCGTGGCACCCTTTTGAAACAAACTTGCGCTGCGTAGGAACTCCTAGAATCTGCATGCGAAATGCCAATCTTCTAGCTTTTATAGTTTCCGAGATCTCAGCGTTCATACAGACAGACAGACGGACAGACAGACGGACAGACAGACGGACAGACGGACATGGCTAGATCGACTCGGCTAGTGATCCTGATCAAGAATATATATACTTTATGGGGTCGGAAACGCTTCCTTCTAGCTGTTACATACTTTTGCACGAATACATTATACCCTTTTACTCTACGAGTAACGGGTATAATAATACAACTATTAAAGTCATATCCAATATATTTCATATATATGATTTTTGATTAAATGTTAAGTTATAAAGACTAAATTCTAACTTCTGTTTGGCTATTGAATAGATAAATTTTAGCTATATTTTGCATACTTTTGGTACGGCTTATCTTACTAAGAATCAATCATTATTTAGTTATCCCTTTATGAGCATCAAACAATTTACATAAGGCAATTATTCATTTTTCAGCTCTCCACTCCACCATTGTGAATACATGTCAAATATCGAATAATAAATCACAAAGTGCCAGAGTCCTACTTAATGCATAATTTATTTTCTAAGCCCGATGCTCTTTTGTTTCTACCTCCCTCTTTACATAATTCCATTTTCTATTCTCTTTTCCTGGGCATATTGTGCCAATTTGGAGCTTATTATAAGTTGGCCATTTTTTTCGTCGATTGTTTCGATTTGCTTGTGCGCTTGATTAAATTTGCACTCAACTTTTCAAAGCTTCATTAATCATCTGTTTGAGAGGGGATTCGAGGGGGGTGTAATATCGGCTGATAGAGCGCGGAAAAAAACTAAAACTTTAGCCGGAAACTTTGTTGTAGTTGCTGGAGCCCGTGCAGTTGGCATTGCCAATAATAAAATTTACGCTGCCTTCACAGCAGGTCAGGCAAAAAATTATGAGTTTTCTCAGCGATTTGCCATTTTTGCAGTTCAGCGAAAACACCACCCCACCCACTTCTTTCAGCTGGGAGGGAAAATAACTCTGGATTCAGTGAGAAATAAATTAGGGAATTTATAACAAGCCGAGTGAATAGGAAGAAAACTTTCCTGACTAATGACCGCTGCACTGCTAGCGCCCTATCCAGAAACAAGAATATCGTATAAATACTAAACATGAAGCTGGCATTAATAATAAATTTATTAACTGAAAAACGGGGATTAAAGTACTGGTGAAGACTTTAATTATTCCATTCGGCTGGAGGAGTGCATGTCTAGTAAATGAAAGTGGTAAATTCTCCTTGGCCACGTCCAAAAACACAAAGGCCTTCATTTATTCATCATCAAAATGGCGGTCGCGATGGCTAAGACAAAGGCCTCTGTGGAGCTCCTCCTTTCCGAACCCCTTCTTTCGTTTCTCCCACCCCTTTTCACTCTTTATCTCTGAGTTATTTGTTTCGCTAAGGCGGAGAAAGGATTCGAGGAGGCTACACTTAACAAATAGAGGATATACAAAAGTAGCAACGAAGTTCTTAATTTTGGATCTATCAAATACCAAGAATGCCATTAATTTGCGTTTTAAATACCCTTATTAAAGTGTCTAAAAGTATGTGACTATATATTTCGAGTTATGAAGTTGTCGTTCCATTTTCCATTGCATACTTTTAGACACCAGTATAAGTGATTTTCTGTACTACCGTTAGGGATAACATTGATAGTTTTTCATAGTTATAATATGAATTTTCTACGTTTCTAACAAGTCTATTTGGATAGTCCAAGCGATTTTTCGCAGTAGTGTAATAAAAAATAACAGCAAGGACCGCAGTGACCAAGAACCGCAATACTCCGAGTGCCTCGAAGCTGTGCGAAAGTGGAAAGTGTTGGGCGGCGGGTGGAAAATGCTGAGAAAAGTGTAGAATGGGCTTCCCTTGTTCATTTAGCAGTCAAACGGAGTTTGCCAGTGTGGAGACATGCCTGTCTCCGCTGGGTTTCCGTTTCCTGTGCCATCTGCGAATTTCATGGCAATATATTTTTGCCGCTTGTGCGAGGAAAGACGGCAAATATCCAGCAAGCGAGTGTAAGAGGGAGAAGGAGAGAAGCAACTTTACCATCATCAGTCATTTTGTCTAAAAGAATATATTGCAATTAAAATCAGAAAATATGCTTTTACACTGGCCAACAGAGCCATAAGTTTGCCGCTCATCCAGCACCACATCCTCTGCATCCCCGGACATTCTCCCCCTTTTATTTATGAAGCGCAACACTTTGGGATCCGCCCACTGCATTTTGACTGCAAAAACTTTGGGTGGTGGCGACCAGAAGTCCCCTTCTTTTCGACTTTCATCTTCATCTTGTTGCTACTGCTGATGTTTTACTATCCAGCCAAGAGCAGCAAATTAAAATTGCTTCATTCTGGCCCTTCAAGTACGCTGTAAGTCACGCCTTGTTATGGCCGCAGCCGGACCTTCAATGGATAAATGGACGGATTTGCTGGTTGGTCGGTTGGTCGGATGCTCGGATGCTCGGTTCCTAGATGGAAACGGCGGCTGGAGCCTGAAGCTAAAGCTGCTCGGTGGGCAGTTTTCAGCTCGACACTTTATAAATTATGCGGATGGCAGTGGCGTGGGCTTTAATGAAATTTCCATCTCTTAACTAGAACAAAATTAATTTTGAACAAAGATGGGAAATGCTTTTAAGGGGCGAATCGAGTTTCGCGAATGTGCATTATTTTGGTAAATAATTTGGTTGCAAAGTACACAAAGAAAGACATTATTATTCATTATATAGCTTCAAAAGTAAACAGCATTACTACCAATTGCAGTCTTAACTTGGGAAAGGGTTACAAGTTTAAGAAAACAAATTCAAATATAATCTTAAAAAACTTTACAATTCCAAATAATGAAAAACAAACAGCCGGATCTCTAATTAAATAAGTTGTAACAGTTCCATTCAGTAGTTCAGGTTTATTACCGTTCTCATTCACCTTTATAGCAAAATGTCACCTTCAGGATTCGGAACTTTTTAGAGTTCAGTAAAAACTTGGCTCAACCTTTTCACGAGTCTGCGAACTACTAACAAGAATTTGATTACTTTTCATTTCGCAATTCGAGGCAGTTTGTGCAGCTTAAGCCATCCGCATCCAATTCAGGGAGTTATTCTCGAATACTCTGTTTCCATTTCCATTTCCATCTCGCTGTTATCTGGTCACTCCCCGGCTGGCAGCTGCATTTTCATAAGCAAAACTTTAACTGAGCAGCTAAATTTTTCATTAGAAAACTTTTTATGCACTGAGCGAGACGGGGGACACCTGGCGGGTGGTGAAATGGTGGAGAATCCGGAGGAAATGCCAGCTTGAAAGTCATTTGCCGCTCAAGAAGAATGTGTGTAGCAAATGTTTAAAAAGCGTTGCCGGAATGTCGAACAAAAGACCGCGACTAAAATGTGAGTGGGAGCCCTGGCAATTTTATAAAAGCCGAAATTTTCAGGCCTCATCCCCCCAGCCCTTTGCTCACGTCATTTGCCACACTTTTCACTCAAGACAATGAGTGTCATCACGGCGGCATCAAGTTTTCATAAGACCACGCATGCTGAATTTCTGATGAGTTTTTTCACCCGGCACCGCAACCCTTCTTCAGAAATCATGTCTTCTTATAAACATTTTTTTTATGTGCCGCAGCTTTATGAGGCGTGCAAAATTTGGTCAGACGAAAAATAATCTGAATGGCAAACTTTATTTCTCGAAAAGCGAAAGTTTCTGCTATAAATTAATGAGTTTAACGAATTACATTTTAGATTTTCTAAAAGTTTACACAAAGTTTTTGCTAAAAATCTATAACGTTACAACGTTCTTTAAATCTATGTGATCTATCTAAGCTACCTATCAGCGGGAAGTTAATATTTTTTTGACGCGAAAATATCAATCACGCGCAGCTGCTTGCTTAAAGTGTAGAAACAATTTGGCCAAACAAGGAAAATTACTTTTAAAGCCCCAACTCAGAGACATATGTAGCACTTACTTTCTCATAATCCCCCAAACTGAATGCCGGAGAAGGAAAAGGAAACTCTCGACGAGAGTTTAAAGACAACCTGACATATGGGACTGCTGAGCTAAACAAATCACATCAGAACAAATAAAATCCAGCACAAAGGCAACCGCCAGCAAATAGACAGACGCACACAATGTCTGTGCTCTGACATGGCCGTTAAGTAATTCCATATTTTATTTGCCGAAATAGGAAGGATTGCGAAAAGGGGGAAGAACCTTTGAACCTCCGAGCACACAACTTCAAGTGTTTCGTGAAAGAGTCTCACACATTTGTTTGCCGCATTCGCACGTGGAGGCGTCCAAGCAAATATCTAAAAAAAAGGAAAGCAGCTCGAAAAACTTGTTTAAAGGGATTGCAATAAAGTGCCTGGCATATTGGGATTTGTCCCTTTTCGGTCGTCTATTTTTTACCTGCAAATGTTTGGCATATCCCAAATGAAAAGATTTTTTCGCCACATGCCAATGATGGCCTTAACCCTTCTCTTCCCCCTGTCATCCGTCAGTCGTTTTATGTGCAATTCCCCCAAGTGCTTTATTCGGGGATCCGCTGCCACCGCTCACAACATCGTTAACTCTTTGGCTTCGTGCTGGCCTTTTTTTTAAACTGTTGCATATAATTTATTGTAACTAAAAGCTGCGCCCCTTTTTTTGTAATACCAACAAATAAGTAAGGGATTTCATTTCTTTGGCCCTTTGAATTTTGTTGGTCTCTCGTGGGCCATTTTATAGAGCCTTTGTGCATGTTTATTTTTGTGGCGAGCTTAAGATTTCGGTTTGCCAAACATTCGACTGTCAGCAGTGACTTTGGTTGGGATTAAAACGGACATTAAGCTGTGATTAGTAGCTGACTTTCCTTTGACTTTTTTATTTGCCATACCTCTCTGTTCATTCTGCCCATCGAATTGACACTCGAAAAGATCTGGGATTATGCAGATATCAAATGTGTTGGCAGGCTGCCTCTGAATTAAATGTTATTTAAATGGGTTAAGGCTGTTGAATAAAGTATGATGAGCTGGCCAGTGGGAATTCGCTTGAAGACGCAAATTTGTTACCAAGCAACAAGGCAGATTTTAGTTGGAACTAGAACAGACCGCGTGATTTAAATTTTTAAATCGGACAATCCATTAAAAAGTTATGAGCAAAAAATGAAATGGCCGCTAGGTGGAGCCAGTAGCTTTGATGACTGCATATCTCCATCTCCCTCACACTCCCTTTAGCTGAGTAACGAGTATCTGATAGTCGAAGTACTCGACTAAAGCGTTCTCTCTTGTTTTATTTGGCAATGTCCAAAAATATTATGAAATGTAAATTATCATTTTTAATTTTATTTATATTGCTAACTTGTCAATTAATCTTTTCCACAATTTATGTGATCAACTTAGGAAGCTTTTTATTATGTGACCATGCCGCAATATTCTTTTTTTAAGGGAAACTTTCAGGAAGAGATGAAAACATGCTCACGCGCGCATCTTCAACGGAAAAATTGTCTAATGAACAAGGGACCTTGGGAAGCCCCTCAACGACTTACGCATAATTAAAATATCTAATTAGAAATAATCACATTAAAGCGGCAGACAGTAAAAAATATGTTGAAAGTGATGGTAAGCGAGAGCGGAATTCTCAAGGCATCATAATGAGAGCGTCGACTCGCCACAATGGCAAAATTGTTGACATTAATTAAAATGTCATTTAAATGAAATATATAACAGTGCGGAATTTCACTCTATTAAGGCGGGACATTCGCTTCTTTCTTGCCTTTCCACTCCGCATCAGTGGAACAAAAAGGACACAATGTCGGCGGGGCAACGAACCAAGGGAGAAAAGGAGACCCTCACAAAGCCAAAAGGTCCAAAGGGATACCAAATGTGAGAGAAAAGGAATATTAAGGAGAAGAATGCATGGGAAAAACGCTCCATTAGGGTAATGAACAAGTTAACAGGCGCATATTTCTCATTGCTTCTTTTTTATTGCCGCCGTGGGATGCAGAGGGGCACAAAAGCAATTTCCATGTCCCTGTGCTAGAGTTTAAATTTTTAATTTGACTTGTTTTCTTAGGCCGGACGACCAACCGACCGACCGACCGGTCAGAGTAAGAGTCAGAGTCAATATGAAAATGTCGGCAAATAATTATAAGTAAATTAATGAAAATTGAACAAGCCAAAGAGGAAAGGCCAAAGTCAATGGAGTGTGCAAAATTGTTGGCAATTTGTTGTCGAGCAAATAGCTTCATGGTCATTATGCTGGCGACTCATTTGCAAATGGCCAAGACTCTGAAGCTGGCCCTTGCCCCAATGACTTGGCATCAAAATGGTTGCTTTTGCTTTGTTTATTCAGCCCCTTTGCCTCATCTCGTTTCGTCTCGCCAAAAGAGGCCAAAGCTCTTTGAGCTGATTCAGCGCGAAAAGATTAATGATTCGACATCGGATCCGCTGCTCGATGGTAAACATTTTCCACTTCCTCTGCGCCGCCGGATTTTCTTCTTCGTCTGGCTGTCTGGACTTTCGTCGCCTTTGACTTTCATCCAATAAAATGAAATTAAATAAATTTTTGAGCCAAATCTTATTTGCGTATTGTCAGCTTTGTCATCATCAATGGACCGGCGCCCTTGTTGTTGTTCGATACTGTATTTATGTGGCCCCGAGTGACTTTTATTTATGGCAATTGTTGGTGAACATTTTCTAAGCCATTTACTCTTGGACTTTATTTTTTTGGCCTTATTATCGAGTGTTTGATTGGAAAGTTTTTCCATTGCTGGTTAGATATGGGATCAGCTTTAAAGGGCGGAGAAATTGAAATAAACTGTTACTTGCACTCTATAAACAAGGTCGCCTAAAATAAAACAATGAAAACGTGCAGTTTATTAAGGATTTTATACCCCCTAACATTAACATTAGTGTTTTTCAGTGGCGTAGCCAGGATTTGGTTGGGGGGTTTCTTTACTTCTTTTGTGAAGCATTTGTCTTATAACCATATTTTCCAGAAAATTGCACCCGTTTTACACCCAAACCACCCCTCCCACTGTCTACGCCCCTGGTGATTTGAAATTACTTTTTCCTTTTTTCCGAAAATTCAGGAGAGGTTTAAACTGGAGAATTTCTCCTGAAAGTTAAATGCTTAAATTGGAAATGTTTTACAGCCCTACCTAGCAGGAAAGTCAAATTGCATGAAACCAAATTTTACTAAAGGAACAAAAATTACAGTTTGCATTTGATGAATTTTCCATAGAAAAATCTCTCACTTACAAAAAAAACAATTTAGGCGCTGCTGGCTATGCAATATTTTGCAACTAACTGTGCTCGAAATACTTCAAAAATCAAAAATGTTTCCCCATATATTGCTGAAATTGTTCAACAACCGACTGGCCCACTGGTGGGCGCTCTAAGTGAATTGGGGCGTGGGAGTTACAAAAAATTCATCATGCGCCGTGTGAAGCATCGAAAATGTATTTCACAGGACCATGCAAACGAGATTGATGAGAGCGGTGGTTTAACTGGGGCTTTGGGTGGATGGATCGAGCTATGAATAATAGGATTCTGCCTCGCTTTTCAGCTGAAGTAAGCAAACATGTAAACAGTTCAAATAAACCCCTCTTTTTGTACCAATTTGCAATTAGTGTTTCTTAAAACGCAAAAAACATGCAAGTCCCAGCACATTCAATTGCAAAAAGAAATATTAAATCATCAGAGCAACATAGAGTTTTTCTTTACAGCCCGAGTACATAATAAAGCAATTCATTTATCTGTTTACGTTTAAGTAAAAATGTGTTTTAGATTCGGGTAATCTTTAAGAAATATGAACACATCAACTTATTTTACAATTAGTAATTGTATTTTTTTAATGTAATCTGTAGTACTTAAGTAAAATAGGAGTTGGAAAATAAACACATTCCTGTAATGAAAATACAAATATTTTTCTAACTTTCTTCCTATTCCAAAGAAAAGACAAAAAGGATATTTTCCAAATCTAAGCTCATTCGGGTGATAAGCCCACAAGCCCAGTCATTTTAATGGAATTCAAATTTTTTTGCAAAGATTCTGAGGAAACCACAAAGAGGTTCAGATGTAGATGTAGACGGATATAGAAGAGGTGGGGGCTGCAACTGATGGGTCGGTAAAACAGCCGATGGAGGGGGAAACCGCAATCACAACGCCCCAAGTCGTCGTTTGCTGGTAATACAAACGACAATTACAACTTGCCTTCAGACGAACGTACAAACAGATGGACCGCAATCGCAGGAGGGGACAAAGGATAAAGGATTCGACTGGGGGACGACACGAAAGCGTACTAAAAGCAAATCTGTGCGGTTAAACGCAAGTGTCAGCTGTCATTTTTGTGGAAAGAATTCCGGCAAAAAAATGCCAAGAAGCATAAAAAAGCGCACACAAAAACGCCGGAGAACGGAGTGGAATATGCAAAGGCAATAATTCTTGGAGCAAGTGTAACAAGAAAATAAGGGCAATGGCAGTGGCAGTGGCAATGGAAATGGAAATGCAGGGCAGGACAGACGTAATGAAAAGCGGAGCTGCAGCCAAGAGATGTCAGCATATGCACTGAAGAGCTATAAAAAAGTCCTGTTCCTCAGTAATGGACCGATGAAAACCTATGGTAAAGGGATACACAAGAAAAATTTGGATATTTATATATTTTTCATTTTTAAATCATGGAAATTAAGGATTCGTTTTAAGTGGAAATGTATACAAAAAAATATTAACTAAATTTTAATATAGTATAGGGAATTAAAACAGATGGTAATTAATCCAAAAACCATTAATCATTTATTAAAGAATGTATTCCTTATACCAAACTGTTTTTCCCTGTGTAAAAGTAGAGATGGGAGATAAAGTGTAGAAGAAGTGCGTGTGGCTAAAAAGCTGGGCAAAGAGGGAAAACGGATTTCCATAAGGCCCGAAGATAGATGGTCATTTGCTTTCTTTTTTGAGTCTACCTTAGATTAGTTTGTTCGATAAGAAATAGTTGATAGTCGAAATGGACGAATAAAAGCCGCAAGACAAAGCTGCAGTTAAGTAACAATCTTGCTAAAGCGCATTGCGAGATTGCTGAGGCAAATTGAAGGCAACTTTTTATGCCAATTGAAAAATGTGCATTAAATCTGGAGAGTTGAGAAATGTTTCTAAAATTATTTTTATACACTAACATTTAATTTAACATTACCAGCAGTTGTCTTACTTCACTTCTTTAAGTTTATAATAAATATTCCGTTACGTTTAAACGTTTATGTATAATCTTTCTTTTTTAGCAAAGTCGTGATGTAACCAATTTAGCATTAGCGAAGCTTTTGGCCTCAAGTTTCTTGCCATGGGTAAGCCCACCTTAAGCGGCTCCACATGAGAGTCTAGTGGACACAACTGTCGGAGACATTTTCAAGAGTATTAGGGGCCAAATCCACTGGCTAGCAAATGATCAACCATAGACAAAAGCTGACGTACGACAACAGGCTGCCTTGTGTCCTCGGATAGCAGGATACACTGCCACTGCCCCCGCCGCCAGCCATTCGCCCATCTCTAATGCCTGCAAATCGCCTGATTATGGGCTTAAAGCCGGGCAGCCACATATATCGCCATAGCCGGACCAGCTGGACAGGCAAGTTGTTGACGGCAAATGGGAAATGGAAACTGGGCAGGAGGACACGAGTGGATCGCTCCTTGGCCATCATGTTGAGTTGTGTTGCTCAGCAGGATTTGCATGGCATTGCAGCGTTCTTTGCCTTTTTGTTTTTTAGCTCGGGCTTTCTTTTTTCTATTGGAAGACTCTTGCTGTGACTTGGCGCCAGCCCATGTACAAATCTCTGCAGAGCATTTATACACTGGAGGAAAAGAATGAAAATTCAAAAATTCCCAAAAAAATAATTGATTTGGTTTTAAATACTAAGGCTTTACAAATTCTATAAAATTGTACATCCTAATATTAATACTAGTAAGGAACAAAACTAAAAGCCTATTTTGTAATTGTTTATGTCTATGTATAATCAAGAAGGAAATATTTTTGGCTGAATTTATATATTGGTACCTATTGAAATAAAAATTTAACTTGATGAACTCAGTTTACAAGTTAAACCCACTGGTGTACCCCCATTTATTGTTTGAGCATCGACTTTTTCTCTGTGTAGGATACATGCAGGCCATTGTGTTTTTCTTTTTGTGTGTGCGCACTAAAATCATAGTCATGTCCATGAATATCCCTAACTGATTACATGCAAGAGAGCTTATAAAAACAAGAAAGGAAGCTAGCTTCGGCAAGCCGAAGCTTATATACCCTTGCAGATCATTCTATTAATTTACAAATCGCAAAAATGTTAAATTTCTATTATTTCACATTAATTTTTCGATCGTTTCTATGGCAGCTAAATGATATAGTAGTTCGATCTTTTTAAAATTAAAATCGAAATTCGGAAATATTTAAAAATAGTCATATCCCAGAGTAGAAGAGAATGTAATAAAAATCAACAAAGATATAATTTTTTTCCTATTAATTTCCATATAATTTTTCGACCGTTCCTATGGCAGCTATATGATATAGTCGTCCGATTTTAAAAAAAATTTATTCGAAATTCAGAATTAGATAAAAAATGGCATTTCCAAAAGTAGGAGGCTCTAGGTTCAAAAACACCCAAGATAAATTTTTTTTGCATTTTTTCCCCCGATTATTCCTATGGGAGCTATATGATATAGTTGTCCGATCCGGCTCGTTCCGACTTATATACTACCTGCAATAGATAGAAGACTTTTGGGAAAGTTTTAGCCCGATAGCTTTAAAACTGAGAGACTAGTTTGCGTAGAAACAGACGGACAGACGGACGGACAGACGGACAGACGGACAGACGGACAGACGGACAGACGGACATGGCTAAATCGACTCGTCTAGTGATGCTGATCAAGAATATATATACTTTATGGGGTCGGAAACGTCTCCTTCACTGCGTTGCAAACTTCTGACTGAAATCATAATACCCTCTGCAAGGGTATAACAAGGACACCGCCCGGCGACAATGACACAACAGCTGCTTGGAATGCAGGCTAATATCCTTGGCCCCAGGTCCTCCTTCTGTTCCCGGGACTTGACTTGACTTGTTCTTGTCCCTAAAATGTTGAGCATTCCAAGGAAAATGCAAGGCTTCCTTGAGGCAGTGGCAAAATAAATACCTATGGTTCAGTGGCCAAGATGCTAGAAGGCAGGACATAAGCCAACAAAAAGATGTAAAATAAGTGTGTGCTTTTTCAGTCAGTATCAAAAATATCGAACATTAAAACTTAAAAACAGAAGAAAAAGTTGTGAGAAAAATAATGAAACTTTTTGTAATAAATGTGGCTTAACTATTACCGCGATATTTTTATATATTCTCGACATTTAATTTGTGTTTTCCCTGCAAAACATCGATATTATTGAATCGATAGTGTCAAAATATCGAAAATATCAAACACACAATATATCAAACATTTAAACTAAAAAACAGAAGAAAAAAATCTGAGAAAAATTTTGAAACTTTTTGTAATAAATGTGGCCTAACTATTACCGATATATTTATATGGCTAGTATATTCTCGCTATTTAATTATACCCTTGCAGAGGGTTTTATGATTTCAGTCAGAAGTTTGCAACGCAGTGAAGGAGACGTTTCCGACCCCATAAAGTATATATATTCTTGATCAGCATCGGAAAAAACTTTAAAAAAATTCTAGCTTCGGTGTTTTTTGAAGTATTACCTTCTACTCCAGGGATAATAGTTTTTAAATATTTCTGAATTACGAATTACACTATTAAAAAATCGGATCACTATATCATATAGCTGCCATAAGAACGGTCGGAAAATTAAATGGAACTAAAAAAGAAAAAATTATATCTTTGTTGATTTTTATTACATTCTCTTCTTCTATGGGATATAGCTTTTCTTTAACATTTCAAAATTTGGAATTTAATTTAACAAAATTCGGACGTCTATATTTTATAGCTGCCATAGGAAGGATCAAAAAATTAATGTCAAAATAAAAATTTTGATTACTGTAACATATACACAAGTAAATCTAAATTTAATGTTTTTTTAAGTTGATGGGAATGATCTGCAAGGCTATTTAAACTTCGGCTGGCCGAACCTAGCTTCCTTTCTTGTTTGTGTTTTCCCTTCTAAACATCAATAATCAAAATATCGAAAATATCGATAATATTTCATTGCATAGTCATATTTATTTTGTATATTATTATTTGTACAAGTATTTTAAAAGTATAAGTATTGAATTCGGCCAGCTTCGTATATTTCCGTTCGAAGAACAATTACCATATATTTCGCACAATTAACTTGGGCCTATTAAAGCCCACTCGAGAATATCCTTGCGGGGCAAAGAAGGAGCGCCTCGTGTGGCATTGTGGCCAGGACCACTGAATGTGGGTAATATAGCGCCAAACCAAGCCACTTTGCCCACAATTACGCGCTCTTGATGAACGGCAATTGGGCGACCACAACAAGTTGAAAATTATGCCCCGGAATGGCCGATGACAGCGATGAATGACTGCCATTGACAGGTGGAAGTGGAAGTGGAGGTGGAGGTGCGGCTTGACTGCCCCTTCGGCTCGTCACGTTTAATGCTCCGCGCGCTTTTACCCACTTTTACGGAGGATTCTGTCTTTGAGAGCCATAATGCAGCCAATTAATTATTTGACCGGGCCTCTGCCGCAGGCGAATTGACTGACAGCTGGCCATATTATTATTGTTCCCAGAGTGCGGCATATGTCCTGCGCCCAGCATTCCGCATCCGCATCCTTGGCGCACTGCGTGATTTATATTTTTAATATGGATTGCTTTCATTATGCATTTTTCACAATTTTCAACCGCCCCTTCGGCTGCCCCCATCCATTCGCACCGTCGCATTTTCCCTTTGGCCGTGGTCAGTAATTGTAATTTCTGTTGTTTAAAAATTTATGACCATCAATGGGCCCCCGAAGCTGCAGTGCTGTAAAGGATACATATCCAGTAATACATATATACATATCCGCATGCAGTGTGAAGTGGGTGCAAAAGTAGCGCAAAAATAATTGCATTCCCCTTCCTTTAGGAATACGAGAAAATTGAAATTGCACAGGGGTAAGAAGAAACCCAGCATAAAGTCAAGAAAAACATATTAAGTCCAGGAACGAGACAGTTCATTGCGTTGAGAGCGCCCCTCTCGAACGAGCAATTTTTCGGCCAGAGAAAATTGTTGATTTCAGCACTTGCCTGGTATTAATTAAGAACGGAACCCAGAGATGAACGGAGCTCGGATAAAAACCAGGCCACAGCGGTCTTAATTCAGTAACTTAATGCTCATGGCAACTATCCGAAAAGGACGCCCTGTCAAAGTTATTAAGTCCCGAGCTGATTCTCTCACCGGATAAGCCGTTAGCAGTTAACATCATTAGACGTTGGCCGGAAACTTTCTCATGGGCAAAATCAAAATAAATAAAATCGCATAATAAAAATTGAAGTGCGCAAAGTTTGCGACGTGGTAACTATGTGTGCGGGGGATTTCCGACTCAACTCCGACGAAATTCACAGGTAGAGCCAAAAGTATCGACACACTTAACTACGTGCGACAGGTGAGAATGGAAAAGGAAAAACAAAAATCTCAATAAATTGGCAGTAAGCGCTAAGCAGACAATTACTTGGGGATTAGCGTCATACTTGGGGGCAAACTTGTTAGGGATCGGAAAACGAGCGAGAATCCAAAGTGGTTATGTCCGCTGGGGGAATTATGAAGGTACTTTCCTCTACTGAGCCATTAGAGAAATTATTGAGCACGAGGCGAATGTTTATGTTTCGTGTTCAGTTGCACAAAATATTTGGGCCTATTAAAATGATTTTATTTTTGCGAAATACAAGTTTTATAATTGAAACATTTATGTAGGATGTTCTTATGTTCAAGGAAAAAAGTTTAATATTTCGCTCTATCGGAAAAGCTTATCAAATGAAATGGAAGGAAAATAATCGAAAATAAAATAAACTGTGGAAAATGTGTTCAACCGATTTATGGCCAAATAATGTTGAGTGCTCAAAAGCCTGTGAGTTCAGCCAAATGCGTTGCCTACATTTTATATTTATCTGCTAGACCTGACCGATATCGTAAAGAAAAATCTCTAAAAAGTAATTCAATTATATTTGCGGATACACTGCACTTGACCATTATAAATGCATTCGGGTGGGAATCAAACAAAGTCCTGGTCTCTTGAGAATCCCCTGTCCAAGTCCTCACTTTTATATTTCCTTTTACTTTTTCCCACAGAGGAAGACTATTTTCGCTCTTTATCTTGGCCATGACATGATTTATATGCAGCTATTTTATCTGGTATGCGCACAAGTGGAATATGCGAGTATCTGCTCAACGAGCCAAAAACACAAAGCCTGCCAGCGATTCACCTATCCGCAGACATACTATAAACTTGGCTGCTCTGTGGTCGCATAAACTTTGCGTATGCACAAAGTCCGTATTATTTAAAATATGCATAAATTGGACTTTAAAATTTGCCCAGCTAGGCACACGGGCTTATACCTGCGGCGAATGCAGGTTGTGTGCATTTTCTAAATACATATATCCGAACAAGAGCACGAAGCATAAGACCTGATATGCAAAACATCGGGGAGCTCAACATGATTCAGCCCGAGGCAGGGCATTTGTTGTATTTTATTCTCGAGCAGGTATATAATGAGTTATTGATGATGTTCACTAAAAAATACAATTAAGCTGGCCGTTTACTAGAATCATCGATTGGATACAATTATGTAAAAACTTAATAATCAAATGTCTTATATATGACTATATATTACATTCAATACTTAAGCCTTACCCAGGGATTAAAGAAGCTTCATAAATATTAAATTTTGCAGTATTTGAATTTATTGACGATATTTTATAGTCCGATTTGATCCTTGATTTCAGTCAGAACTAGTCTCTCAGTTTTAAAGTTGTCGGGATGAAACTTTTCCAAAAGTCTTCTTTCTATTGCAGGTACTATATAAGTCGGAAGCAGCCGGGTCGGACAACTATCACTGTGGACGGCAGTCCACGTAGTGACGAATAGCACACGGAGTGTGCGCGAGGAGACTTTTAAGTATATCCGCATGCTTAAAAATCTGGTATGATAGTCCGATTGATACGCCGATCGAAAGGTATTAATCTCTTTAAATTTCGATCCTTAAACTTATCGGAACTTAATGGGTCCAGGAGAAACTTAAGTGAAAGTAAAAAAAAGCTAGTTTAGTGGGAAAACTAAAAAAAAGCTTTAGTGACTATCGCACCTTCAACATATATTGGGTTGGCAAGAAAGTCATGTCGTTTTTTTTTTCAATATTTTCAAAGATGATTTATTTATATCAGGACTTATAGTTAATCAATTATGTATTGGCCGTTTTGTTCGACCACTAATGACCATCTCTCGGGCAGCTGCATAATTCCGCGCTCGAAGAACTTTTGGTCTTTTCCAGCAAAGAATCGAGACAAGTGGTTTTCGACAGCCTCATCTGAATCAAAGTTTTTACCATTCAAAGAGTTTTCAAGAGAGCGAAACAAATGGTAATCTGAAGGTGCTAAGTCCGGACTATAAGGTGGATGTGGTAGCACTTCCCAATTCAGCTCCGTTAATTTTTGCCGAGTGACCAAAGATGTGTGGGGCATAGCGTTGTCATGGTGAAAGACTATACCCTTGCGATTAGCTAGTGCCGGCTCCTTTTCTTTAATTTTTTCCGCCAAATTGGATAGCTGGCGACAGTACACATCTGACTTGATGGTTTCATTCCATCCCCAAATGGTTTTCAACCGTTGTATGCGACACACTGAGCTTCTCTGACATCTCCCGCGTTGAATAACGCCGGTTTTCATCCAGCAAAGCCTGAATTTGTTCGTCAAAAACGGCCGATGGTCGACCAGAACGTGGGGCGTCTTTAACTCCAAAATCTCCAAGCCTGAATTTGGCAAACCCCCGCTGACATTGGCGATCACTCATGGCATCTTTACACATACACTTCGCACAATTTTTCGCGAGCTTCGACCGCTTTTTTTCCTTTTCGGAAATAAAAAAGGAAAATATGCCGAAAATGCTCACATTGATCCTCCATGTTTAATTTGCTTTAGCTTCCACAAATGTTATCGAATAATTACCAAATTTTCATCGATAGTACCTAAGACAATAAGCTTTAAAACAATACTAAAAAGTGTGACCCTGGTGCTTGATTAGTCGTAAATAAATTGGATTTAAAACGATTACTAAAAAAAAACGACATGACTTTCTTGCCCACCCAATACATACATGTTCTGATTTCATCTTTTGTGCGGAATATTTATTATACGATCTATTAAATAAAGACACTTTCCAAATGTTTCTCACGCTGCAATGCAAAGCTCTACGATTTTAAGGAATAATTCAGAATATCGAATTTAATTTTTTCAAAATCGGACGACTATTTCATATGCCATAGAAACGAACGAAAAATGAATATAAAATTAAAAGGAAACAAATTATAGCCTCGATCGTTTTTATTGTACTCTCTTCGTCTCTGGGATATGCCTTTTTTTCGAATTAATTAAAAAAATTTTTAAAATAATCGAACGACTATATTATATAGTTGCCATAGGAAGATAGAAAAATTAATGTCAAAATAATACGAAAGTTAACATTTTGTAATTAAATAGGAATGACCTGCAAGGGTATATAAGCTTCGTCCGGCCAAAGCAAGCTTCCTCCTATTTTTTAAATAAGAGTACATTTATCTTCATTTTCATTTCCTCTGAATTCTCTTATTTTCGTCTACCCAAACCCTCAACTTCTCTAATTTTTTTTTGCGGCAGCTTAGAAGAGCTTACTTTGGCTGATCAAAAAAGCATCTTTCTGGTAATTACGGTTTGCATACCTAAACTTTAACTACTTTCGGGTAATTAAACATTGCCGGGAAAGTTTATTAATTCTTTTGTCATTCTCTTTTTATCCCGACGTCAATTTTTGCCCAGTCGAAGTTATGCTTTCCACTTTTTCTGCCCACTTGCCACCTGTCTCGGCAGTCACGTGTTTTTGGCTGTGGCGCGATAAAAACAAAAAATGGCAAAAAGCACACATCCAGCGAACGTGTAATGCGAGATTCAAGCATAACTTTTGGGGAAGCAACACCAACTCAAATACACAAACAAACACAGAAAATACCCAAAGGGCTGCAGTTGGGTTATTTTTGTTTTCCTTTTGCTCAAGAGAGATTTTGGCATGTGGCATATGGCAGAATGTATATATGACAACGCGAACTTTATGGCAGGTGGGTCGGTTCTTGTGGGTGGATGGTGGAAATGTCGGATTTTAACGAGAATAACAAAAGTTTTCTCTGCTTACTAATCCATTTGCTTGCCCCGCACGCGTTAAATGCATTAAGTTTTCCGCTGAAACTTTTCTCGGAACGGAATGCGGCGCTGCTTTTTTTATAATTGAATTGTATGGCAGCAAGCTCTTTGTTTGCACTTGAAACTACTCGTATTTGCACACTACTTGGCTCGATGTGCTGTCTCCCTTCCGCACTCCGTCCCTCTCTCTCTCTCGCTCGCGCTCTTTTTCAGTGTCTGTGTTTCATGTGGAAAAATCTAATTACTTGGCTGCTGTTTAACTAAGTCCGGGTAGAAGCACTCAGACAGCTTCCCTTCCGTACGTGTGTATTTCGTTTGTTTTTATTGCCGGCGAACGTGGCGTATGCGTAATATATGCAGGACGGGCCTACGTGGCGTATGGATTTTCCCCGGTGATACATTAAGTGCTTATAATTGGAACGAACGAACGAATGCGCCAAGTAACTTATGATGTTTACACATGACTTACAAATTGTTTACGTCGTTCGGTTTTTAGCATTATCCATACATTAAGCAGCCAGCCCCAATGCAACTGACAAATACACACTCGGTTGGCAGAGCTGTGGTCTTGGTAATGGCCATGGTTTCGAGGATCAGAGCTGCAGCGTCTGGTTCTGTTGCTGCTTTCCCTCGGCTTACCTCACCATATTTATCATGCACTTGAGCACGTCGCCGTTTGTGGCAAGAAAAGGATGGCAATGGAAACGGGGTACGGGGTGGGGCAAGTGCAGCTGTGACTATTAGTGCAACAAGCCGGCGCTTAGTTAGATTTAAAATGATAATCCTAATGGAGGCAGAAACCGGCATTCTGTGTAATGAAAATTTGATCTCAATAGATGGATAAATTTTATGGAATTTAAGTAGGAAATCATATTGAGCGATAACGTATTTTTCCTTGGCAGAAACTGGCCATCTTTAACTATCTTAAGGGGATACACAAGTAAAATCGAAACAAAAACACTTTTTTTTCATGTTTTGATAAATAAACTATTCGAGAACATCCTCAGGAAGTTATAGATGGCAATTTCAATTAGTTTTTGAGATATTAAACATAATCTGAATACGCATGGAGAACATCGAAAACTTTCAAATCGTTTTTATGAAGCTCGATTAGAAAAAGACCACCTCTGGAATTGAGACTAAGCTCGTTGTATTCTCTAAATTCTCTTTTGAATAAACCTCTTTCTTGAGCAAAAAAGGATTTGATATTTGTGCTTCAGATTAAAAACAAAAAACTGTTCGTAATGAATAATTTATTTTTTAAACAATTTGGTTTTTTCTTTTTGATTTCAGTTATGATTTACTGCCAGGATCATAGCCGCCGACAGGACAGTTTGACTTCGAGGGGTTGTCCCCCCACCCTCAGTGCTCAGCCATTTCAAAATATATATATTTTCTTTAAATTCTTTAAAGTACACGAAACGATTTAGGAAATCTAGTGTTTTCGCTTAAACAAAATCTAGAGCATCGGTTGTTATTTTACATTTCACTTGTATTTCCCCTCATTAGGTAAACAACTTTAAAAAGCGAAAGTAAATAGCTGCCAGAAATGATATAGGAGTTTCCACAGGGACACATTTTCAATCTATTATTAAAAAATATTCAAAGTGACTATTAGCGAAATTTAGTCACGCTGTGGGAAGCAAGGAATTAAAAATACATGGGCCACGCATATTAAGTATACTGTGTGACATTTGCCTTATAATCGCCAAAACGGCCCTGGGAAATTTATCCAGAAGTTCGGGTGGTAAATGTTTCGAAATATTTCAAAACATTTTAAGCTAAATTTAAATTAATTATAGGAGAGTTTCGCTGGTTTTATTTTCGGTTGCCAGGGAAACTCGCGGCAGCTTCGAGCTGGAAAATTAATTACATGCAATAGCAACACAAAGTCCTCGACTGATGGAGACTTGCTTGCTATTTCGTCCCCAAAATCAACACTCAAAGTAAACTTTGACAACCAAGATTGGGGGAGGTCTGAACAAGTAGAAAAAAGCGGGAAAAAAGCTGGGAAAATACACGGGGCGTAGGTGATAAGTGGAAGGAGCGTTGCGTAAAAGTTGACAAGTGTTCTGTTTACTTTACTTTTATCAACATAAGAAATCAATTAATTTCGTTTTATATGCCAAAGGGAAATCAATGAAAATTACATCAAATGTGACTGAATTTATCCTCAGCTCTAGACTTTTATACTGTTGTTTTTCCAAATTATTTTGGCTTCACTAAGTTTTACCAGCGATGAATAATTTACTTAGTAAACCCAGTGAACTAGGTGTTTTTGTTTTGCAGCCAAAGTTTTGTAATAAATTCGTTTAAATTTGAGTGCAATTCGGTTGTATAAAGTGAGGATGAGCTTGGAATTACCAGCAATTCAATGACATAAATTGATTCAATTGACCGAGTTTAATCAGTGGCAGCCTGCAGGTTTTTTCAACAGTTTTCATGGTTGTGTAGTCAATTAATTTCAAATAAAAAATGTCACTTGCTTATTTTGGTTGATTTTGTTTCGCTCGAATCGAATGGGAACTAAATGAAATTATTCCGACTCTAAGCTTACCAAACTGAATCTTTTTTGTCTGCGTATTCCCAATGGTAATCCGAGCTGGCCGATTGTTTATGCCATGCATTTAATCAAAGCATTTATTTCATCCGCACTGTCACAGTCACACACATTAGCACTGATATTTATGTAAACACAAATAGACACACACTTTTTGCTGCCCAGTGGCTTTCAATGTTTCAAAAGCCTAAATTATGTAAGCATTCTTTTATATTTTATGACGAGATTAATTTATATTTTCATATTATTTTAATGCATGCCCAATTAAGCGGCGCACACACAAAAAACACAACTGCACAGAGTTAAACAATTATGTACGTATATATGTGTATATATTTATGGGGAGTACGGAGCACTTTAATGCATTTATATCATCGATTTATGGCTATTTGCCGTTTGAAATTTCGCCATTTGCTATTTATTGCATTTTATATGCATTCCGCCATTTTGTTGTCAATAAAATGTCCGCTGCTTCTTGCCATTTGCATTTTGATCAAATTGCTATATTTCCCCGATTAACATGGATTTGGGTCAAATGGATCTCGATTAAATGAAGTTTTTGTCGTTGATTTAATAAGCATATGTTATTCTCTTTACTTTATCTAATTTGGATTAATTTGAATCAGTTGTATTGCACTTAATGTGAATTATTAATTATGCGAAATTCTATTAAAAACTTTGATTTATCACTGCAAGCGTTTCAATGAAGAATTTTGATTTTTATTGTGATATTGTCGTGCCTTTCTCTTTTTGTGTCATCCAATATTATAATCTTTTAATACGGAATTTATTGTGGCTTTTTGTATGGTAATTTATTGGATACCATTGATGCACACACTTCTAGTAATTTAAAAAAATCTACTTGTATTCTGGTTTTTATAGCAGAACACATATATTTCTTTGTTGGAATTATATACTTTTTTGAACGTTAGCTTTGGGCTTGGTCTGCTGGCAAGCACAGTATTTTTATTTTTTATGTTTTTTACAGATTTAAAACACTTGATACTCTTTGTTTGGTTTTTTGTATTGTTAAATTTATCTCTTTTGATTTTCACTGCATTAACTTATCGTATTTCTTTTGATTTTAATTAACTTGATTTTTTTTTAATTTGATTTTTATTGGAAGTAAATTTGACTTGGGGCTTTTTATTAAGTGTGATTTTTTCGTTCATTTATTTGCCACACCTTAGGCTAATTATCAGCTGGCTCTACCACCTTTTAGATATTTATTATGAAGCCACCAAAACTCTGGCAACAAGTCAAACCCCAAGCACACACTTTGCTTCCGTCGGCCTCAATGCGACGTGATTTTGTGAATGACAGGACTGTCAATTATGGACACTCGACTTAGCACCAATTGCGGATAAAACAAACAGAAAATGTGCCGGTAAATCACGACGAATTCACGCGATTTTCTGCGAAGGATGCAAACGATATGCCTGACGTTGGTTGAGGATAATGTGTGTTGTGCTCGGTAACAGCAACGCCGCTTGACTGACTTCTCTGTGGGATGCTGCTGTCGTTGGCCATTCCGAATAATTTCTTGGTCAATGCTAACAGCGAGGCACGAAGTTCGAATTGTTTGTGGATCGCAAGGGGGTGTGCGCATGTCCTGGATTTTCCTCGCTCTCTCTGTTTTTTTCTTGTTCGGCTGACACACTTTTCGCATTCACATTGCTGTAGGTTAGTGCCTCGTCGTCGCCTTAAAGCCAGTACTTCGCAGGCACAAGCCCTGCGTTACTTAATATGCCTGCCACCTTTGGCTGTAGACTCATTTCGTGCTCTGGGTCTGGACTTAGCATGGCATAAATGATTTATATGGTGTTGCCACAAGTTTTCATTCATCTTTAATTCGGGCCCGATCCCCAAAACCCCGCATGCACACACGTCTCGCCACATTAAACTGCAGGTCAGTGTGATTTGGCCATTTGTCTGGGCATTTCTCGCATTTCGAGGCCAAGGGTTAGGGCTCGCAGCTCGGAATTGGATAGTTTGGATGGTATGAGGTCTCCTTTTGGACAGCTGCAAATTCATTTATGTTAATTTCGCTTGGTTAGACTTCTTGGCCGCAAAAACCAGTGTCGGTTTCGGGCCGGCAGACACATTAACCATGGCCTCTGTGTTTGCCTGCTTTATGTACTCCCGCCTGTCAACACACAACGTTGCGTATGCGTTATTTTAATGAGGTTTTTCTTGTGCCATGAGGATTAGTTTTATGATTGGGCATATTAGTCAGGATCCTTTGAGTGTGTTTGTTTGCACCATCAAATGCCTAATTATGCGTACATCGCATTTCATCCGAGCATCAAATATTTAGCACTGCCAAATGGGAAGACGAGTAGAAGTTTGGTTAAGGGAGCAAAGGTGAGTACGGTTAGGAAAGCAGAAGCTAAGGCATTGTTATCAGGTCTTATAGGGTAGGTAGAAATATAATTATGTAGATATTGGGTAGATAGAAATATAAATATGTAGATATCTTTAAGTGAAACAATATCTTCAAGTCGTCTTATAAGTTTTATCATTAATTTAATGTAGGGAAAAGTTTTCTTTGTTTTTAGTAAGCTTCTTTACTTAGTAGATTCAGATTAAATCTGTTGCTATGCCAACAAAAAATCCATTCCGAAATTCAAAAGGTTTTCCTCAGTCGTGGATTCTCATTTATTCCTCATTAGCTAAAAACAGCTTAGTGAAATTCATTCTAATCCAATCGCAGCAGTCCGCTGAAATGCGCATTCATAACTCAAAATGGCAAACTAATTTACGCCAGACTTATTATCGCTCCGGTAGCAACGTGTTGCCTAGTCCACCCGAGGTCCTCTCACAATACCGACATCCTTTGGGCCCAGGAACAAATACATTATGGGGATAGCATGGGTACCTGAAAGTACAGGTGCTTGGGGAGTACGGGGCGGTAATGCCAGAAAAGCACGTGTGCGCCAAATGCATTCACCTCGCGATGAACACAGACACTCACATAGACAGACATCGAGTCGCGACTGGATACAGCGACTGAAGCTATGCCATTCTGCATTTATATGTACTTGTTATGCGAGTGTACGAGTCTGCAAAAGAGGCGTGGCAGACGACAATAGTTGCCAGAAAAGCGAACAAGTCCCTAGAGTCTGAGATGAAGGTGACATACTCTTACTATTGCCTTGCATTTGATATATAGATTTGAATAGGAATAATGCGCATCCTTTTAAAGAAACCTCGATATCGCTAGATGAAAACGAAAGCCGTCTACTATTTTTATTTTCTTCTATAACAATAATAACTGAACATATTAAGAACTTGTGTTTTATGATTGCTGCTTAGTTTAAATGTAAATCTATGTACGTTTTTGATTGCTTGCTTAACATAAATTAAATTTATAAAATGCATGTTTTATATTCAAGTGATAGTGTGAAGCTTAGATGGTATTAGCTTTGTGAACCGCATCTATTAATTTATATCTTCTAGAATATGCAAATGCGGAGCTTGTCTGAGGATAACATCTACTTCGCAGCCTCTTTGCATTTTATGAACACTTTAAAGGCGCCTTGAATGGTAGATGCCTCGTTCTTATTTTACCCATATGCTTGGAGGACCAGAATCTACGATCTCCGTTTCCTCGGTTAGAGCATCGTGGCAAAAATAGCTGCAGCAGTCGAGGAGCCAGAAATCGCACTCACCTGCCCCATTGCCATATGCCCGTGCAGGTGTTTTGTCATTTTAGCGCCGCAGACGCCATTGGGACGAGCTCGACTAAAAAAGATAAGGTTCATCCCCGCCAGACTTCAGGTTCTTGGCTTTATTTACACTTGAGCGAATTGTTGCGCATTTTCGAGACTGCGATGTGGACTCGTGGACTGGCAGACTGGAAGACTTGGAGCCACGCAAATGAGTGTTTCGGGTGCCAGGCAACAATGACAAACACGTTGGCCCAAAACAATACCGACGAAAACAACGGAGACAACGACATCGCACCCGTTGTCTTGATGGAAAGGTAAAGGCATCTGGGGCTGCATCAAATGAGTTGCCATTTGATTTTCAATGGCATGTGTCTGCTGCCAAGTCTGTGTCATGTCGCGTGATTTGAATTGAAGATGCTATCGCAAATGTGCATTAATTTGTCAGGGCTTTGGCAAATGTGCACGCTAAGCCCGAATTTGTCTGCGACAGCAGTCAAACGCGTGAATAATGAGTGAGTGAGTGGATCGGAGAGGAGTGCCATATTCGTTCGGTGATTGCAAATTGTATCTTGCCGGGTGATAAGTGAGGGGGATATGTGTGACACATGGGATTCTTCAAAGATTTGACAAGAGATCAAAGAAGGCCGTGCCAAACAGAGATTTTTAGATAAACAAGAGCTTCATTTTGGTGTCATTGACAGAAGACTAGAAAGGAAAAATAAAAAACGTAGTAAGTCCAAAGATTTGATATTTAATTGATATATTTTTCGGTATGCAGTTTTTATTAATTTAAAATATGAAAATATTACATTTAACATTTATAGATAACTTAAAAAATATTATAAGTATATATGATTAACATCGAATCAAATATATTCGACCTTAATTGAAATATTTTCAAATTAAATCATGCTATTTAATATGTTTTATATTAAATATTAAGATTTTGTATTTAATTCAAATGTGTACTACGAATATTTGTTTTCAATATGCAGATATTTATTTTTACTATTGCATTTTTTTATCAGTGTATCTTAAAAATATAAATAACAAGGCGTTTATGGAGACAAAAACATGAAATTGAATACCCATTTTCATTTATTTTTCGTATAGTTTTGACATTTGTAATTAGGCACAAATCATCAAAAATTCCTATCCTCATTATCAAAAAATCTCATATTACTCAAAGTATTTCTTACAGCACGTCATTATCAGCTGCGTTGCATACTAAAAATGCGAGTTTATGACCTGTAAAAGTTCTATCATGTTTTCCCTTTTCGCCCATTATCTAATTTTTATTTTCAATTTTTCCTCTGCCCCTTAATTCTAAAAATGTTCCTTCTGCACTTGAACAGGCAATAAAAATATTTTAATGCAACATTTTTCGTTTTCTCTTGTTTGCCGCCACTCGAATCTCCTCACTTTACGGCTGCCCATTAAAAGGGCTGCCAAGCACGTGAACGAGAAAAAAAGAAACCGAACAAGAAACCCACACAATATATCAAAAAGGTACAACGGCCACGGTCGAAACATCTCTAATTTTTGGAAATTTTCTGCTCTCTGCTGCTGAAGTTTTCAGTTTGACCGGGCTCGGAGCATCCGTGGAGCAAACGTAAATGGCGAACGTGGCCATAAACTAATTGAATATTTTAGGGCATTATCTATGCCATTTATTGTTTGAGTTTCGCCTGGCTGGGTTTCATTTGCAGCTGTGCGCCCGGAAAAGGACGAGATGCCGCTGCCCCATAACGAAATCAGCGCTGGCTCCTGATTTTATTTATTTATTTATTCGCCGACTCCCTCTTTTTACTACTTTTGGCCCGCTTTAGTTCCGTTCCATGACGCTTCATGCTCCTGGTAATCTGTTTGAGTTTCGTTATTCCTCGTGTATAATTTTTTCCGCCACACATTTGGCCCGCCCCCAATTCAGCCCTCGAAAATGATAGGATACCATACCGCCCGACTTTCCTCTTTCTTTCATTCCCTTCCGCTTTCATCTATTATGCTTTCATCATCTGGTAAAAAGACTTTAGTCACCTTGTTCCCTTTTTTCTTGGGTTTGTCTTCCACGGGACTTGATTTTTTCGCCCTATTTGATTTAATTCTGGCATAATGTTGTTCGATTCCATTAGGATACTTTTAATGGCTGTTATCGGATTAGTTGAGACTAAGGAAGCTTTTTAATAAATTAGATGGCTTATGGTTTAACTCAAGGCTATTTAGTAAAAATTATTAAGGGCCAAATAAAAGTTTCTAATGTAGGTAAGAATATCTCGATTATATGTGTTGATTATGTATTGGTCTAACACTCTAAGCACTGATTTAAACAGTATTAAACAAAGCCTTCAAAAACACCATTAAAGTTCCGCCAAATTCGAAATGTAAACAAGAAATCATTTAAAGCGATTGTCGTTAACTGGCTTGTCATTTTCAAGCGGAAAAAAGTGCTCGAATGACATGGCAAAAGGCTCAAAGCTTTCGGACTCGGGAAACTGGGGACGGCCAAAGGACAAATGTTGCTGCAACTTTGCGCGGAATGATAAAAATGGCAAAGGCCGCTGTTCGGGCCAACAGAGCAGTGGCAGTGGCAGTGGCAAGGAAAAAATTGGCCAACTGAAAGGCACAAAAATCAGTGGCCAAGGGGTTTTTTCCGTCCCAGGGCAAGTTCCCAAAAAGCAGCGCCAAAAATTGTGCTACAAAAATTGCATTTAAGGTATGCAATAAAATGCCATGCATACATTTTGCTCCTGCTGCGCTTTTTGCACTCGGCTGCGAACAAAGGGCTCGGGCCCAGAGAAAAAGGAGGAAAAAGTCAATTGAGGCACAAAATAAGATTATTAACATTGTTAAAGCGAACGAGAGCAGGAAGCTTGGGGTCTGGAACTTTCGGCTCGGATGCCCAAATAGGCAAGCCTTCTGATGATTGGCTTTTGCCAGGACAACAAGCGGATGCTTTTTTTTACCATCGGCTTGTTATTCTGTTCGGCTGGGGCTCGTCTTCTACACCAAAATGCGGAAACTGTAAACTACAAAAAATTTATTTAAGGAAGCTTTCAACAGCCGCACTAAGAGTAACAACAACAACTGCGCTGGGAGGAGTAAAAATGGAAAATGGCAAACAATTTAAGAAAACCATTTGTTGGCTAAGCCCTGAGGGTGACCAAAAAAGAAATGATACAGTGCTTATAAACAAGCTGCGAAGTTTATATACCCTGGGTATGACTAAAATTACCCTTCAGAAATATCCTACTAAATTTCATTTTTTAAATATTTTTACAATTTTTTCTCCTTATTCTTTGTAAAATTCTGCACTATTCAAAAATAAATAAATAGGCTTTTAAAAATCGTGTAAAACATAAATATTGCCTTAAAATCGCAAAATTATATTGATCGCATTATAAAGCATAGCTTGTGGAAATACTACTGAAAGGACTTTGAAAAAGACCAGTTTTACAGTAACGAAGAAGTTAGTTACTTTAGTTGTCAGTAGTTTAAATACCTTTTGCTAGAGTAAAGCCCACAACCAGCGTGCAATAAAATTGCAAAGAGTGAGGCAACAAAATGGCAAACTAACAACATTTTGGGGCAACCCCCAGCGTTGACTTTCGGTCTTGGCTTTGGCCTAGTCCAGGTCCTAAGACTGAGTCTCTGGGTCTGAGCCGGGGCAACTGATAACTTCCGGCCAGCAACAACTTCATAAACAGCCACTTCGCACAATGAAATGGCTTTCTCTTGCCCTTTCTCCCAACTCCGGGCTTCATAATTTTTTTTTGTTGTGCAAAGGACTCGACTCGGTCTATGCAAAAGCTGCCAAGATGATGGATAGAGAGCGAAAGGCTTGCACTGGCCAGTTTGATGATGCTTCGCTGGTTGCTCCTTTTTGCTACCATAAATTGTGAGGGAGCCGGGCGAAAGACATATGTCTAAGTAGTATCATCTTTGTGCATGTACCTTTAAATCTTCTGGTTTTACGCTCAATATGCTTGAGTTTCCACCCCGTTCCCTCCGAGCTCTCCATTGTCATGGCCCCGAACAGGGTTCATTTGTTAGTGTCGCCGCTGCACTTGGCTGCGGCTTCCCCGTACTTAGGGTAAGTCCTGCACATCCTTTTAGCAGCAGATCCTGGCCCCCACACTCACACACACGCACACACAGTGCGCCTAACATGCTTGGCAGGGCCACATCATCTGTTCAGCTAAGCCCACAAGGACTCGGTGATTTAGCCAGTTTGCTGGGCCGCTTAATTATTTTAGACCATTAATTCTAATCTCGTCATTGAGTGGATTGTGCCGGTATTACATTGATTTTAAAAGTATTTTAAAGCTTATCTACCACATTTAGGTAATGGTTAACGAATTTTTAAAAAATTAAGAAAAATCAAAACAAATTTGAATTGTTTTTGATAATTAAATTTATTTTAATTAAAGTTTTAACTTGCGTATACGACTTTTTTTTTTAAATCGTTAAAGAAAAAAATCCTTCACTTTTTTCCCTGACTTACATCTGACCACCTCTCCTTGCCTTTAAGTTCTTTGAGTCCTTTGATTTTCCCTTTGAGCCTTTGAAGGACGCCTTTGCTCTGGCGCTTGTATCCAATTTATATCGGATGTATCTGCTGGTTACACATTGAAATCCAATTAATGTAAATAAATACAAGAAACAAGCAACCAGAAGAGGAAATAAGGCAAACAAGCGAGTGAGTGCGTGGTTTCTTTTATTTAAAAACTGTTTGTTGATGTCAAAGGAGGGTAATGTGAAATAGGGAGAGGGGCAGCTGGGACCACATATGTGTGCCCTCGATGCAATTAACGTTACATTTGTGCGGCGTCCACTTTTGGGGCAGAGTTTTTTCCGCCATTTTCCCCCTCGACTTGCCCAGCTGTATCTTCCTCTCCTGCTTGCTAATGCTTAAGCCAAGTAAAGCACGTTAATCTGTTGCAATGTGGCCAACACACACCCGCACTAATACAATTTGCTTGGCCATTTCATTCGCTTTTTTTGCAGCTCCTTTGTTCTTTCTCTCGTTTTTTTTTGTTTTTTGCCAGCTCTGCTTTTCCCTCGCACATTTGACAGGACGAATGGCAGCAGAAAACGGCAGCCGTTAAGCAGTTTCGCCTCGTTTTTCATTGCAGCGTAAGATTTGTTTGTTTCCCTACCCCCAGACACTGGATGTTTGCTCTTGTTCCCCGGCAAAGTGAGTTTCTATGCCAAGAAGTCTACGCATATGTGCGTTTGAAGTTGATTTCCCGGAGTACCAAACATTTGACTACTTCATTATGTTTATTTGGCGCAACTAGTGTACCCAATATTTGCCCATATGCATATGTATTCAAGCTTTTCTGTCATTATATTTATATTACAAGCTAAGAATTTATTATAAAGTAACTCATTTATTCATATTATTTCCGAAGAAAGCCCAAAGATACACGAAGGATTTTTAAAATAAGCTTAGCAAGTACACAAAAAACACGCCGGGATCAAATCGATATGCGTATGGTAAATTTCTGAAATTGCATACGCATATCTATTTTACCATGCAATACTGGTGAAATTGATATTAAATAATATAATTTTGCCAATTTCTCTCTCTCGGAGACTCTCTGACAACGAAAAAGACAGGAAGAAGTAATATGGCGATTTTAATTAAGTGAGTGGTAGCGAGAAAAACAAATTCTCTCAATTCAAAATAGAGCGAGATGGCTTTTAAAGTTACACGAGTGGGAGGAAGAAAGACACATTCGAACTTCGAACTGGCCTATCGAGCATATAAAATTGAGATGCCGTAAATTCTATTCCACATAATATCAAATTGATCATCGTTTTATATCAAGTTTCTTTTGGGTTAAGTTTGTTTAACTAGAAGTGGGATTAAAATATGTTCATGATTTTAGTTTTTTAGGGGCTTAAAGATTTGTATTACAGGATTTTTTGAAGAGCATTCCCAAGGCGATGACTTGGCCATTTGCCTTGATTTCTGTTTTCGTGTTCTGTGCGCTTTCTCGGCTGGCAAGTGAAATTGCTAACGGAATTAGCGCACCATCAGCCATGCAATGTTGGCTCTGGTTCCTGTCTCTATTGCTGCTCCGTATCCAGGCTGCTGTTTCTGTTGCTGTTTCTGTGTCGGATTCTGCTTCTGATTCAGATTCCCGATTCCACTCCAGCTGGAGTGTCCTGTCTCTGTTTGCTGCTTCTGGAGTTGCCATCGTTCCTTTTTTGTTCTATTTGTGCTTTGTTTATTCCACGTTGGTCGTGCCGCTATCCTTTACAATTTCATTTGGCTGTACGGCTATATTTTATCTCTCTTTTTCCCTCGCTGAATTCTTGATCCTTGGCGCGATGCTTTAAAATCTTCATGCATATTTAAATGTTATGTGGCCATTGGCCAATGGTCTTTTCTAAGAGCCCCGGCGATATGTGCAGATGGCATAATTGATTAGATGTGAAGTGCTTATAAGCGATGTGGTTGCTTTTGTGGAATTTCACCCGCGGGTGGTGGTTTGAGCGGCTAAAAAAGCCATGGCAATTGTTGGGCGCCATGTTGGATTAAAAGGCGCTTTAAGCAGCAGATGAGTTTGAGGATTTCTCACTGCCTGTCAGACTGAGTGGTCTTTACTGGAGACAAGCTTCTGCAAATGGAATTTTTCTGATACCCTAGGCTTACAAGTCTGACAAAGCTTTTTAATGGATGTCTTGGTATCAAATTCATGTCCTTTTTCATTTTTTTTTCATTATTTAAAAGTTATAAAAATAGAAGAAAAAATTCTTTCTTTGTAGCTTGAAATGAATTTTATTAAGTACATTTATTTTTAATATTTAAATCATATTTCATTGATTTTTCTACATTTATATTTCAGTTAATTTAATATTAATGGATTACTGGATTTAATTTTTAAATATTTATTTTGTAAATATATCTTTCCAAGTTTTGTTCAGGCATTTATTATTATTCAATAATTTAAATCCAATAATTTTTTAATAAACGATAAGAAATATTAAATTGAAAACGTTTTGTCTTTCAGATTTGGGTATTTTGTTGTCCAATCGTATTTTTGTTTACTGTCCTGTCTTATTTTTCGCGTTTGCTTTGAGTTTGCATCACATCCCGCGAACTGTTTGTCATTTTGCTGTGGCATGACACAAGGAAAGCGACACCAAGGACATCCGAAATGGTTTTCCAAGCCGATCCCAGCCCATCCGAATCGCCATCCCTGCACCATATGAGCCAAGTGAGCGACAGGACAGTGGTAGTGACGTCCTGGCCCATTCCTTCGCCATGGTTTTGGCCCGTTCCCCTGACTGTCCAGCTTTAGTTTGAGCCGAGCTGCTTGTTATGCACGCGCTGATGAAAGACGGGTTTCATTTTTTTCTCGCCGGCTCCCTTCCTGATGTTTTGTTTTGGGCCTGGCTCCGGCTTACAACAATGTTGGTTTGTAGTTTCTGGCTCCTGATGTTGTTGGCAATCAAAAGCGTGTTTGGCCAACAGCTGGCATGCGCCATTCATTCATTGTACAGGAGCAGGAGGACAGGCGAGTGCAATCATTTTTATTAATTTTACCCAAAAGGGAATTTATGTTGCCGGACGAACTCGGGGTTGTCCTCTCGGTCATTAGTTATGTGGCCAGCAGGAACGGGAGCTCATAAAAGTCCTGGCCACCAGGGCGTATACATATATGCAGATCGCTCTCTGCACTAATTGGATATTTTAATTACATTGGGCAATGAACGAAGCCGAAGTATCCGCCGAAATGGCCAAATAATAACTGCTCAAATACGCTTAGGAACGCAAAAAGGCTCTAGTTGTGATCTACTAAAGTTTGCAAGCACTGCGAAAAATTATTAAAAAACTACTCAAAATTTTAAAAATGAAATATATATAAAATTTTGAGTTTTTGAGTTAAACGGTTAAAATAATTTGTGAAAATTAAATAAAATTAAATAAAGTGTCTTATTTATTTAGTTTAAGTCGCCGAGTATACGAATAAATAAATTATTTATAGAATACGTTTTTAGCGGACTCGAGGTCAGTTTATTTAACGTTGAGTTATTTTTTATTTCTATAACTCAACGGTCTAGCATTTCAACACACTGCACTCGGTGAGGAGTGAACCTCGGACTTTCTGGGATCTGCAGATTTCGGTAGGGCGTCACCGCTACCTCATCAGCCAGAGAAGAGGATGTGAGCTGAGCGTCGAAACTTCTATTTATATCACATCTAGGAATCTGTAATTAAGTATTACATACTTCTAGGCTGTAACATACTTCAAAGCTTCGTCGCTTAAACTTCTAATGTGTGTGAAAGCTATAGTCGTTTTTTGTCTGTTTGGAAACAATCTGTTTCCCAATTTCAGACGTGAATTTGTTAAATTCAAACGTACGCATTTCTTATGCATTTGCATTATGCGATTGTTATCGGGTGTGTCTCCCCGAAATCTGCAGATCCCAGAAAGTCCGAGGTTCACTCCTCACCGAGTGCAGTGTGTTGAAATGCTAGACCGTTGAGTTATAGAAATAAAAAAATAACTCAACGTTAAATAAACTGACCTCGAGTCCGCTAAAAACGTATTCAATAGTAATGCAGGTCGCCAAAAATCACTAACTAATTATTTATATTTAAACCTAAATAAATTTATAACAATCTTAAAGAAGCTCTAGGCTTACACCATTTTGAAATAACAATTCTGAATGGTATATCTACCTGAAATAATGTTTAATCACTGTATTGCAAATGTAAAACCAAAACTCCCTTGAATTATTTTCAACTGTTTTTTTCTGTAATTCGAAACGTTTATTTTCCCTCAGTGAAATATCCGCCATGTAATTTGTTTGCATAATAACAGTTTGCCATCATCGCATTGCCATTGCCATTGTTGCTCTTGTGGGCGATGGTTGTTGCCGGCTCATCTGTCTGCATATTTCAAGAGCTGCTCAGCTGCTTGAATTCACAGGACACCGCCATCACCACACAGGGAAAAGGACCAGAAAAGGAGCAGAAATAGCTGCCAAGCGAAGGAAAGCCGAAGATTGATTGCCTTATGAATGCGAATGGATATGCATATAAAATGAAATCTAGAAATATTACGCTGAAATATATCATAACTTTATGCCTCGATAATCCCAAGCTGGAAATCTGTTTATATTTTGATTTAATCTGGAGTCAACATTTTCCAAAACATAAGCATACCCCTTAAAAGAAACTTTCGGCGTCTCGTCCTGTGACGTTTTGTAGTGCTGAAATGTTCAAATGGCGGCCAAATAACACCACCCAACCACCAACACCACCGGCGACAGCAAATGCACATTAAAAAGCTACAATAACAAGCTGGATGGACACAGAAAAAAATGAAAAACGAGATGAAAACAACCAAAGGAAAAGATATGCCAGCAGTGGAGCATATTCTTTGTTGTTACAAGAAAAAATGCCGGGAACATAGTCGTTAAAACCAAATGTGCTGATTTCCTTAGCACTCTCCCCACTCTTTGGCCCCTTAGTCTGTATAGCATAGCTATGATTCTTGCCTGGGGTTCCCCAAAAAAGCAGACAGAAGCGATAAACTTTTTGTATGAGAATTAATTTGCGCTTTCGGCTGTCGTATTTTGTTATGCTTTTAGTCCTAATGGCCATAAGTGGGCATATTTTGAGTACAAACTGCAGCAGGCAGGCCTTATAAAAGATTTACCAATAGCACTTGGAAACTGGAATCATTACTTATATATTTATTTTTCAATAATATTTTTTTTAAATTCATTTTTCTACTTAACTTTTTTTTATCGCTTTAAAAAAAGACTGATTTTATCTCGTAACTTAATTCAATTTGAAAAATATTTTTTTAATGACCAGAATCGATTTTCTTTTTCAACAGTTACTTAATAGCAGTTCCAATTCCATATCCATAAGTCACCCTGAATTATGTTCGCACTAAACTAGAACTCTCGAAACATATTTACGATTTCCAAACTTGCTGACTCTCCAGTTGCTATCTTCTTTTGTAATTGCCAATAAGTTAATATATAGACTGGTCTCATTCTGGCCAAAAGGAGGAATTACGCTTATCGCCTTAATCGACCCCAAAGAAAACACTCGACAACTGGCCAAATTACACGCGGCAACAAAAGGCGGAATGTCATTTGAGTGCCATAAAAGCAAAGTAAATAAGTAAATTAAGAGCCGCATTTGCCGAGTGTCGAGACCAAAAATTATCTGCAGCTTAAATAAATTTGGCAGAAGAAGAAAATATAAAAAGAAAATATAAGGAAGGGAACACCTGAGAGAGAAATGGGCAAAGTTCCCTGGCAGCCCATCTTTCAAATTTAATGTCTAATTTAAATGTTGTAAATACCAACTGTGTGTGCTCGTCGGACTTTGTTATGCAAATGACTTGCGTTGCCCGGGAAATGCTGGGAAATTCACACAGTTAACACCATGGTCGAGAGAGGCGGAAAACGGAAGCGTCTCTGGTCAAAGGGCCGAAGTGAGTCTGCCGTTCCACTTGCGAGTTTGCAGCTCTCCGTTGTAAATATCATTAACGTGATTTTAAAGCCGGCTCATAAAACTGCCAAACAGCTAGAAGTGAGCCCTCTGGAGTGTCGGAAATTTGCTTTTAATTCCTGCAGCGGGCGTGGCCGTGGCCACCGCCTCTAAATGCCCTTTTGGTTAATGCAGATTCCCGCGTTTTCCTTCGCTTTTATATTTCACTTTTTGTAGCGCCACGCACCTGCCTTTACTTCCTGCCAGGTCTTGATTTATGCCAGGACAAAGGGATGCTCTTTGCCGGCATTTTCCACTTTGGTAATGCAGCCCCAAGACTTCAAGACGCACTTTACGGGACTCTCTGGTAGTACAAAGAAAATTATCGTACAACAATACAACAAAAATTAAACAATCAAAATTCGTTCTGAATCTTTGCAGCTCCTAAGTTAGCCATTAAAAATTAAGCCAATTAAAAAATAATGTTAATTTATGAAGTTTGTGATTAGGCATATTAGCATTAGCATAATCTTTGTGCATAATGAAATGTGTCTAATGTATAAATGCAATTTTGTTCTGTTTAAAAATTCCTATCAAAATGTAGAAGAAATTTTTTAAATCAAACCATTCGTTAACAAGTTATGAGCATAAATTGAAAGAGCCGCTAGATGGAGCCATCAAACATTTCAACAACCGCTAGATGGCGCGAGTAGCTTTGATGACTGCATATCTCCACCTCCCTCGCACTCCCTTCAGCTGAGTAACGGGTTTAGTCGAAATTCTCGACTATAGCGTTCTCTCTTGTTTTTTATTTAAGACCCAAAACATTTAAAATTTCCCGGTATTTAAACCAATACGTAAGGATAAATACATTATCTCGCTGTCACATAAATATACAATTCCCCACTCCGCATTTCCCAATTCATCGACTTACAGCAACACGAAAATTCGCTTCGAAAAGCGTGTAAAAATAGAAAATATTCATACTTGACAGAGCAAATCAAATTATATGCTGAGATCAAATGCGCTACCAGAATCAAAGTGGTCCAAATTTGGTCGTGACATTTCCCTAATGGCGCATCGGAAATTAGCTTAATTTTTAATGCGGAATGTCTCAATCTAAGAGCTTAGGGTGACAAAGGAAAATAATCGAAGTTACACACAAAAAATGAATAAAGTGTCTTTAACACATTTTCCTTGTTGGGGGAGGCCAGCCACGTACTTGACATACTTGGAAAATGTGACTAATTAAATTTGGGTCCTCCCGCTCGAACGTTAATTAACCAGCCCAAAACCAGAGCCAGTATAAAATTAGCCAACTAAAGTTCTCAGCAAATCGCGACATCAAAGTGTGCGTTTAACTGATATAAACCATTTCAGAGGCCGTGGAAAATTCGCTGAATAATTAACCGAAAGCATTCAAATTACATTACATTAAGTGCTGCCGGTGAAAGTGTGCGCCAATCTCTCAACCGCCGCTTGTCTCCGTTGTGGGCACGAATGAATATTCCCATTAAAATTACTCGCAGCTGTTTCTCGCCGGGACGCGGAGGTCAGGACCTGGCCAACAAACCAAAACACAAACCAGACATCGGCTAGCCCTTAATTTCGGCAACAACCGAACAATTTTACGCAATTGTAATGGCCAGCGAACTTAACAGGCGAAACTGTTGTTGAAGTGTAAAACGTGACTCTGGCCCCGACTCCCCTGAAACTTAATGCCCAAAAATATAATGTTTCAGCAACAAGGACACGGCCATGGCAACGCTCAACTTGGCTTACGGGGCATTTACAGCATTTGAATGCCAACTTTTCTCATATTTCATTTGCTTCTAATTAACTTAATTTACTCGCTGGCCAACGCAAACGAAGTTCTTGTTCCTATTCCATATGTGAGCGAAGACAAAACAACAAGCTCTGTCCTTTCAACTATGAAATTAGCAAAACAAAGTTGTTGACAAGTTAATTAGCCTAATACGAAAAAAAGGTAAATTATAAAATGTTTTATTGTGGACGACGGGAAAGGAAACATCTGCATAAACAGGATTACTATTCCATTGAAGGAGTACATATTAATATGTGGGAAAGATTAGCAGCTAAAAAAAACAAGCAAACTTTTTAAAGAAAAAGTTTCGTGGTTTTCGACTCAAAGTTAGTGATTTTGTTTATGCAAGTTATCCAACCCAAGATCCCAGGCTCCTTACCCAGTTTGTAAACAACTTCTAGCTGGGAACTTCTTACTCAGCTTTCCCACGAAATCCAGAGCTCTTATTTATCTTCCCCACTCCAATAAGAATTCATTATTAAGTTCCAAATGCGCCGCGGTCCATCTACTGTAAACAATTGCGCTTGCGCCGCGGTCCTTCTAATATAAACATTTGCGCCGCGGGCCTTCTACTGTAAACTAAGCCGGGTCTTCCAAATGTAAACATTATCTTCCGGTCAGCACCCAGCGAGGCCCAAAATTGCAGAGTAATCTGTTTAATCGATTTCCACAATCAAACCAATAATTGCATCACCCAATTTATTCCGACTCTCTTGAGTCTTTCTCTTATTTAATTCTTGAGAAGTCCCTAGATTCTCTTAAACCGAGGTTTGCTTATCAGATAATTGGCCCTTGATCAGGCAGTCCGTTTTTGCATCCGAATTGATCGGTCGACCCAATAGAGTATTGTGAGCAGTGAGAATTAAGTTCGGCACTTATAGAAATTTTGTAAACTAGTGAATAAGAGAAGTGAAAAAATAAAAAAATATTTTTTTCTAAAATTCACTAAGCGACTTATTAATTTGCATATCCCGAAACATCATAATTCCTTTGCTAGTAATTTTTGTGCAAATGTTTTTATATCCGTGACTCGTAGAGTAAAAGAGAAAGTTTGTAACAAGAAGAAATGTAGAAGAGGTTTTTCAAATCGGACGATCAATTTAAAAGTTATGGGCAAAAATTATATGGCCGCTAGATGGAGCCAGTAGCTTTGACGACTTCATATCTCCATCTCCCTCGCACTCCCTTTAGCTGAGTAACGGGTATCTAATAGTCCAAGTACTCGACAATAGCGTTCTCTCTTGTTAACTTTTTTTTTTACCTACATTTTTATTCCCGTTACTCGTAGAGTAAAGGGGTATATTGTATTCGTGCAAAAGTATGTAAAGCTAGAAGGAAGCGTTTCCGACCCTATAAAGTATATATATTCTTGATCAGGGTCACTAGCCGAGTCGATATAGCCATGTCCGTCTGTCCGTCTTTCCGTCTGTCCGTATGAACGCTGAGATCTCGGAAACTACAAAAGCTAGAAGGTTGAGATTTCCCACACATATTCTTGGGCTTCCTACGCAGCGCAAGTTTGTTTCATCGAGGTGCCACGCCCCCCCTAACGCCCACAATCGCCATGAACGATTTTCAAATGTGTCTGGAGGCCAAAATATATATATATATATATATATACATATATAATATATATTTTATAGTGTTTATTAATACCTATCGAAATGTAGAAGACATTTTTCAAATCGGACCATTCATTAAAAAGTTATACGCAATCAAAATTGTTTATATATCTATCTCCCTCGCACTCCCTTTAGCTGAGTTACGATTATTAGATAGTCGGGACACCAACCCGAGTATAGCTTTCGCACTCCCTTTAGCTGAGTGACGGGTATTAGATAGTCGGGACACCAACCCGACTATAGCGTTCTCTCTTGTTTCAATTAATTACCTTCAATCAAATTGCAACTTTTGTTGCTGGGATTTCTTTTTGCGCATATGGCATTTAAAATAAATTTCGATACCTCAACGAGACGATGATATTCAATTTGGTTAATGCGCTTTTCAGCTTAAGCGCAATTATATTCAATTTGTCGAAAATATTACGTGCAATCCGACAAAGCCAATGGAAAGTGAAAAAGGCGCTACTGGACATACTGGATGCATACCAACAAAAAATGGGGGATAAATGGATAAAAGGGAACTCGTGACCTAGGTGAGGCCAACTTGTCAGCCATCTCCGGGCTACATGCTCCCCACTTTCCTGCCTCTTTTCCCCCCCTTCTCTCCTTTTTGTCACTCTCCGATCGGCCGACTGCCACAATAAATAAACAATGCCAACAAAAGAAATCCAATAACAAATTTTTAAACAAGTGTTAACGCTACCTGAGCCCCGTCGTCGTCGGCACGATGGAAATGAAAATGGGTAAAATGGGAAAAACAAAAGCATAAACCAAATGCAAAAAAGCGACCGAAGCCAAAGAGGGAAATGCGGCGTTTTAAATGTGGAAATGGAAAAATTCGAGTACATAAAGTGCCAACCGAACTGACCAGAGAGCCGGGGATAAGCCTGCCCAGGATCCAATCCGGCGGACTGCACAGCCGGAGTTTGGTGGGATGGCATGTTGAACCTGGGCATTGTGGTCGGCTCTGCGTTGCTGCCACGGCGTTAAGTGCTATGCCAAAAAATATGCAAACAAAAGCCTCGTTTTCCCACCGATTCCATAGCCACTGCCACTGCAAATGTCCTCCTGTTCGTGCGTGAGTTGAGTGCGTGGAAAAATATTTGACTACAGCACCGGGCCATAAATACTGTGTGCCGATGGCTGAAATACCAGGTAAATATGCCGAACGGGTGCTCCGACTATTTCGGATGGTCTGTTAATAAAGGAAAATATTTTTAAATAAATGGTGGATGCCGAAGATTGCAATCAATATTATTGAATACCTTCCTAAATATATTTCTTCTTGGGGATACAGAAATAATAAATAACCCAAATACTTTTGGAAATATTGAATCACGCCTATGCTAAATATTTACGGCATTTATGTATAAAAAATGTAATTACGAACAATGAATTCATTTTGACGATATTGAGAGTTAAACATTTTACTTACACTTTATTCACAACTAATTTAACTAAGCTACTTTAGTATCAGTACTGTAAAGTAAAAAAGATGATCAATTTTATATAATGTTTTTTTTTTGTGTGTAGACCTCCTGAAAAAAGGTATTCCCTTCGATTCAAAGTTGCAGAGTTACTCGAACCCGTTTAAATGGCTAAAATTTATGGCTCTGGCGCTTCGTTTTTTTTACTTGTGAACTTTACAGAACGGAAGTTTCTTTTCTCTTTCTCCGTCTCCACTGGCAATTCTGTCAACGATTTTATTCCTTCGATTTTAAAAAGCCTTTTCAGCTAATTAGGTGGTATCAGCTGCAAAAAAGACTTGAACGTTTTTTGCCCTCTACGGTTGCAAGGGAAAAAACCAAAACTGTCGTCAGACATTTGCCACACCAGACATCGTAAAATTAATTTAGGTGACAAAGAGAAATAGGAGCGGGCAATAACAATTTGATTTAGTGGCCGAGAGCTGCCAAAGTCATTAAATTTAGAAAAAGACTCTCACAGACCTACAGATATAGTGCAAAAAATAAAACTTTGAGCTACACAAATAATTGTGCTATTCTCGCTCTGCCATAAAAAAATAACACTGAAAATACAGCAACAAAAAATTAAAAACAAAGCGAAAAGAAGGCGAAAACGCGCGAAATTTATGGGGCATCTTTGCGCAGTAACACGCACGCATATAACGAGCCATAACCAGTACACACACACATAGACACTCGCACACACACACACACAGTGACAGCGGGAGAAAGTGCTTCTAACAGTACTTTGTTTTAGTTTAGGGCACAATGGCCGCCATCGCCATCGCCATAGCAGGCCACACTTCAGTCAATAAAACGCAGGCAACAACATAAAATGAATGGAACAATGGCGCCAGCAGGAGGAAAATCAGTTATAAGAGGTGGCGAAAAGGGGGTGGGGGATAAGGGAAAAAGGAAGAAGGGATTTCCCTTAGCTAAGCCTAGGCTGTACTAGGATAGCCCTAACCCGAACCCCCCGTTAAAGTTTGACCAAGAAACTTTTGTTCAGTTTTCTATCGGTATCTGCACTTAGTTGCAGCTAATGGCTTACAGGAGGGGTTTTTGGGGCCTAAGGAGCATTTGCCCAGAATCAATCATCAAGTTTAAACGCATTACACAGAGCGTTAAGCGATAAGCAGCTTTGTTGCATTTGCTGACCTGCTTCTTCCTGTTGCAAGCAGATATATCTAAGACATCGCACACACTGAGAAGCGTTTTGCAGCTCATCACCAACTAGAGAAATTTTATCGTCCTGCACTGGCAAAAAAAAGGAAAACACTTTCCAATCGCAAAGGATATCCTTAAGATACTTTAGTTGACAAATGCCTAGCCCGACTAAGGTTGGTTCTAACTTTGTAGAGTCGAAGGAAACCTACAACTTTTTTAGCAATTTTATTTATTGCTTGGAACTGAAAAAAATACTTAAACACCAAAATATTCATATGTTTTATAAAAATTAGAACTTGCATATTTAATTAGGATGACCCTGAATTTCAAAAATGTATTTTTTCCCACAAAAATAGAGCTTTTAACTTATGATTTCCCCAAGTGTTGAATCTTCAAATACAGAAATATATACAGCAAGTAAGAGTAAGACTGAAGCAATAATACGCTTGCCTTGGCTCGTCTTTCCCTGAGTCGCTTATTTTGTAAGGCTGGTGATATATATACTCGTACTATCCCACTATCCCTCCGGCAGGATTTACGATGCCAGCAGCAGGAAAGCAGCAGAAAAGCAGGAGCGCATGGTTGTCTCTATTTTCAAATTGCCAGGGAGCCCGAAAGTGCTCGATTGGAACAATTGCCCAAGGGGATGAACTTAGAAGGCGGGGCTGGGCAATTGAGTTTGAGTCAGGTGCAATGCAATTACTAGCCATAAAGGGAAACAGGATAAGCGACATAGCGATGTTGTTTTTTAGCTCCCCCCTCAGATCTATATGCATACCTCTCTAAAATGGAATATTCCCCTATACTTCGGCAAATATTATACCCTTAAAATCTAATTGGGCATTGGGAGGCCGTAAAGGAGAGTTCTACCCACACACATTCCTGTTTGCCTGTTTCGCCTGCCTCTGTGCGGTTAGAAAACTATTTATTTAGTTGGTCATTTTGTTGTTGCTTGTACATGTAATAGACACACACATAAAGCGTAATATATACAGTATGTACCAGATATGGGGTATGCTCTCCAACTATTTCTCCTATCTCGCCGTTTCTGTCACCAGAGAGACGCACATCCGGTCAGATCTATAAATTTCCTGTAACTGTATCGCTGTCTATGTGTGCGTAAAAGTATGTGTGTCTATGGGAATGCGAACGTATTTATTTATTGTTGGCGCTAACTCGCCAGGCCAAAAAAGTGTGGGGAGCAAAAAGGAAAACAATGAAGGAGAAATAAGAAAAATGATATAAAAATGTTAGTGGGCCACGACACTGACAGCCGATAGGGCTTTCCGTGTGCAGGCGAATGTGTGTGTACTTGCACTGAAAAAAAACAAGAGAGAACCCTATAGCCGGGTGCCCCGACTATCATATACCTGTTACTCAGCTAAAGGCAGTGCGAGGGAGATGGAGATAGAAAACTATGATCGAGCATAACTTTTTAACGAATGGTCCGATTTGAAAACAAGAGAGAACGCTATAGTCGGGTGCCCCGACAATCAGATACCCGTTACTCAGGTAAAGGGAGTGCGAGGGAGATGGAGATAGAAACTTTGAACACGCATAACTTTTTAACGAATGGTCCGATTTGAAAAATTTCTTCTACATTTCGATAGGTATTGATAAACACAATAAAACTGCATTTTTACTTTTCCGAAATATTGAAATTTTTAAAATCGTATATAAGCGATTGTGGGCGTTAGAGGAGGCGTGGCACCCTTTTGAAACAAACTTGCGCTGCGTAGGAACTCCAAGAATCTTCATGCCAAATACCAATCTTCTAGCTTTTATAGTTTCCGAGATCTCAGCGTTCATACGGACAGACGGACAGACAGACAGACAGACAGACAGACAGACAGACAGACAGACGGACAGACGGACAGACGGACATGGCTAGATCGACTCGGCTAGTGATCCTGATCAAGAATATATATACTTTATGGGGTCGGAAACGCTTCCTTCTCCCTGTTACATACTTTTGCACGAATACAATATACCCTTTTACTCTACGAGTAACGGGTATAAATATCTTCTACATTTCGATAGGTATTAATAAACACAATAAAATAGCATTTTTAGACCCGTTATTCGTAGAGTAAAAGGGTATATTGTATTCGTGCAAAAGTATGTAACAGGGAGAAGGAAGCGTTTCCGACCCCATAAAGAATATATATTCTTGATCAGGATCACTAGCCGAGTCGATCTAGCCATGTCCGTCTGTCCGTCTGTCTGTCTGTCTGTCCGTATGAACGCTGAGATCTCGGAAACTATAAAAGCTAGAAGATTGGTATTTGGCATGAAGATTCTTGGAGTTCCTACGCAGCGCAAGTTTGTTTCAAAAGGGTGCCACGCCCCCTCTAACGCCCACAATCGCTTATATACGATTTTAAAAATTTCAATATTTCGGAAAAGTAAAAATTCAGTTTTATTGTGTTTATCAATACCTATCGAAATGTAGAAGAAATTTTTCAAATCGGACCATTCGTTAAAAACTTATGCGTGTTCAAAGTTTCTATCTCCATCTCCCTCGCACTCCCTTTACCTGAGTAACGGGTATCTGATTGTCGGGGCACCCGACTATAGCGTTCTCTCTTGTTAATTTTCCAAAATCTTTAAAGGTGTGGAAGCCAGACACCTTTTAAAACCGTTTAAGGCGATTGTGGGCGTTAGAGAAGGCGTGGCCCTCGGCTGAAACAAACTTGCGCTGCGTAGGAAGCCCAAGAATATGCGTGGGTAATCCGAACTTTCTAGCTTTTGTAGTTTCCGAGGTCTCAGCGTTGATACAGACGGACAGACAGACAGACGGAATGAAGGACAGACGGACATGGCTAGATCGACACGGCTAGTGACCCTGATCAAGAATATATATACTCTATAGGGTCGGAAATGCTGCCTTCTCCCTGTTACATACGAGTAACGTGTATAAATATTTTGAGTATTGAGTGTATATTTCCAACGAACTAAAAAACTAAAAATTAAATTTATTATCAAATCAAATACATGAATATCTCCTTTTTTTCTGTGTGCCTTTATGAGTTTGGCTATACCGATTATTGAAAAAATGGGAGAGAAAAGGAAAACGAAGCCAAATGAACGAACGCAATGCGCAGCGGATATCAAAGTGCGATTTATTTTTATTAGTTCCGGATGTCAATGTGCGGGAAATTGAGAAATTAGAAAATATTATACAAGTCCTCGGCTTGTTAACGCTCACCTAAATGCCAGCATACACACACACACAGATGCGCACTTAGATTTATGATTGTATTGGTGCCCCGTCCTCCGCCATTTTCATTTTACGAGTGTGTTTTATTTGAGGCCCGACTTTTATGTCGCCACTCGATGCTGGCTTAACCTTTGACCGGGTCACGCCTGTGCGATTAAGTCGAATGGGTCAGCTAATTGTGATTCAGTTAATTGGCTTACATCTACATTGGTTTTGATTTTTTTTTGCTTTTGCCTTTAATGAAAAAATAATAAATAATTTAATTGCATTGTAAAAGTTTATTAAATTAGTAATTACAACAAATATTGGCGGAAAAATTCAATTATGATGGTGAAAAGACAAAATATAATAGGATGCATTTAATTTGTATATTGTAAAATATGTAATTGAATTCGAAAATATGTAAATATGTTTAAGCTTAACATTCCTAAGTTATTATAAGTTATTATATTCAGAATGAATTAATAAATTTAATTTTAACGCCAGTCCAAATTACAAAATTATTTTATTCACTTTACTGGCACTTAAAGTACCATTCATCATCATTCACGCACACAACTGTTCTATTTTACATTTATTGATGTGTTTTTGCGATTGTCTAATTACAAAATAGCCTCGAGGGACAATTGAATGTCGTTTGACCAGCGCTGGATTATCCATTGCCCAGTTAACAATTGCATGGATTCGTATTCGCAGTTATGTGCTTGTGCGTGTTGGGGTGTGGCATTCAAATTTATTCAAAACCATTTTATTCAAATCGCAAAAAACTAATTCGAGGCACGTACGACTGGTACGACACGCGTTTGCTAATAAAAAGCAACGTTTGCCCTCTTATTTCTGTGAATCTGAATCTGAATCTGTGTTGGAACGCCAGTAAATTTTATATGTGTGAGCCTGGTTTATATTTGTTGTTTAGTTTTTGCCAACCATTCACAATGGCCACTCGATTTCTATGCAAAAGCTAACGAGAATATTTTCTTTGCTGTGCAAATTATATCGTTTTCCCCCAATACTGCTGTTTGCCTATTTGTGTGCGCTTCAATCCATGTTTTTGTGTGTGTAATTTTATCCATTGATTGTATTGGCCGAGGGCACTTTGTTGTAATTATGTTTAATTTTATTGCCACCCCCTCGGATATATTTTATGGTAATTATTTGGGCTGTTCTTTTGGGTTTTTGGTTATACGTTAATTGCCGAGGGTATGACGAAAAGTATAACTGACAAACTGGCTGTATAGAAGGAATATCATTTATTATTTAAATCGGTTTAAATCTTGTAAATATTAGTGATAATTTATTAATTAAATAATTCGTTCTAGAAATTTATATTTAAAAACAAGTCTCAACAATTAACAGTATTATTAATCATAAAAAAAAATTTATTTTGCTCAATTAAATTATTTTAAATTTATTTGGTAGCTAGTAGCTACCAAGTTCCCGGCTTGTTGGAAGTCTAATTCCGCGGACGTCAATGGATGTTTGCCTCAAAGTGGCCACGCCCACCGCACGCCTATTGATATGTAAAGGGAGGTAGGGAAAGGGAAAATAGCTGGCAGAGCCATCCAAAAACCCACAGACCCATGCCTGGTGCACTGACCAGAGTTGCCAAACTACGCAAACATTTTTCCCTCTTTTTTGTTGTGACTCCACTGGCCAGTAATTGAAGCAATAGAGGCCGATTCGCCCTCACATGGGAATTGCTATCAATATTGGCCCGCGAACACTTTTTAAATGAACGCCAACAGATGCAGATGGCGATTCGTGTGCTGGACATGGCCTGGCATTCTTTCTGTTTATCAATTTTCCCAGGGAAAATGGTCGGCCTATCTAAACGACAGACCGACCACAGCCGAGAAATTCGCTGTCAACTTGCCTCCGCAGGCCACAATTCAATACGGCAAATTGAAAATCGATTCGGACACGATCCCGCAGATCCGCCGTCAGATTGGAAATAGAACCAAAAACTTATTTTCGCCAATTAGAGCACCCAGCATAAACAGAAGCTCCGCCCCAAAACGTGTTCTTAATTAGGGGCCAACATAAAGTGGGCTGGCAAAAACACGTTGGGGCCAGATAATGTTGTGCTTCCTGTGTCTGCTTTCAATAACAAAGAATAAATTTTCAATGTTCAAAATACATAAATAAGGAAGGCGTTAAAAAGCTTTTACATTAAATATGCATGAGAGTTGGCATAATTAAATTATGCAAAGGCTGCGGCCGCGTGCCAAAACTGGTAATATTCTAATTTAACAACTGGCAAAGGTTCAATAGGCGTTTCTTTCCCAAACACTGTAAGAAAAAATTCGAATAAAAAAATTTAATTTAGAAAAATGTAATTTTGTATAATTATTGACCATCCAAAAAGGAATTGTTTATGAAATTAAGAAAACCCTTATTTCATTGTTTCCCTAAACTAATGTAACTGAAAATTTAGTTTCTGAAAATTCAATTCAAAACATCCAGCCATCTCTACTCTTGACTTTAACTGCTGGCCCCAAAAGTTACCTCGACACCTTTAAACTCCCTCCAAATGGAGGCTTTCTCGCTTTTCATCACATTCAGTCACTTAAAGTGGACCCAGGAAAAAATGCAAAAAATGCCCGAGAGCAACGAAAAAGTGGGTGAAAATAGGAATTATGAGTTTCATAAAGGCAATGCGCCAAAGAGCCTGCTGCGGAGCATCGTAAGTCAAAGAACCTGACATCAATTCCGAGCTGCATGAATGAATGCACTAATAGCACTCAAAAGCGCCATGGGAAATCCCGGACTTGGCAGGGCACTTAGGCGAAATTGAAGAAAACTCAAATTATTCGCGACACTTCAAGAATTTATGCCAAAAACTTGGGTCAATAAGTTTTCCTGCTCCCACGGAGTCGGGAAATTAAATTCTCCGAACGGAGACGAAATCATTTTATAGAGATAGCCCAGCTAATCTGTAGTTTCTTGAACCCTGCACATTTGTCAATTGTCCCGCTGCCTCTGCAACTCCATGGAAAACTCCTTAGCTGGGGACACTATTTGACAACAAACCGAACGAAAAACAAACACAAGCCAAGTCAATGTACAGGAAAAAAAAACGAAAAGAAATCTTTAAAGATATTAAAGATATGAAAAATATTTCTGATGACAAAGTGTATTTTTTAAGAATAACAAATGCCTTTTATGAGTATATTTTATGATAAGTAATCATATTTTTATTTTAATTATTTTTCGAGAATAGTAATAATAGGCTTAGAACCCCATAGTCCCTTAACTAAATCCACACTTTATTTTAGGATTTCCGATTACATTCTATTTTGAAAGTTTTTTTTGAGACCGAGTTTTTATTTGAGTGTAAGCAAAGGATTGAACGACAGACAGCAGTTGGCTTGGCGAAGATATCTCCAAATAAAATGGTCGCAATGTGCCGGAAGTGAGCCAACTCGACTCAACTCACTCCGGGAGTGTCGAGTTCTCCGGGGAAACGCATTAAACTAAGCACAGCTATAAAATGTGACCTGCAATCCGCAGCATTTGTATGCAATTTGCGTTTCGACGTCGCCGTTGTTTCGTCTTGCATTTCCAGCTCTCAGTCCGGCTCTCGATTTTGCCCTTCAAATGCATAATTCCCTTAATCCTGTTATATACTAGGATAAAAAATCGAACAGTCAAAAAATAAGTGAGCTTAATTTAAAAATTTGCGAAAGTAAAAGCAATTGGCAGATGATAATCCCTTGATAGGCTTACCTTTTGGAAAGAAAAAAATATTTTGTGTGTCCTAACAGAATATTTTAGGAGGTTTTTCTGGAATTTGTCTTGTCTTGTAGATATTTTATATTTTTTCATACTGCCACAGGCCACATTTAAAGCAACCTTTAATAGTCCACTGGAAGCCACCCAAGCAAACTGCAAATGAAGCTAATTTAAAATCAATTGCGAACAATACCCGGATTTCAACCACAAAACAGACGCTCAGACACTCGCCGCCCACACTTTCCACTAAATTGGTTAACCATTGTTTGGGCCATGTCCTGTTTTCTGAGCCTGGGGCAACATCTCGGGCAAACATCTCCCCAAAATCCATTCAGCCAAATGGGAGATGGGGATGGCGATGAGGAGCAGAATGATTATGACCGACATAACACCGGAAAAGCCAGTGAATACTAGGACCTTGCTCTTTCTCTATCTCTCTCTCTCCCCCTCTTTCTGTTTATGTAAAAACAATTTTTGGTCCGGGACCCTGGGGTTCCTAAGTGACGAAATATCAGAGAGCTCGAAAACGGGTTGTCAGCCTAAGAGGACGACATCTCATGCCAATGTCAGTGGACAGATCTAATGAGTGTGGCACGGGGACTGGGGGTCTGTTCATTGAGATGGGGCCCATTCAACTGCCGCTTTTGTGGAGGGACTGCATTGTTTACACTTGGAAAAATATCACAAACGTCTGTCATTAGTTTGAACGATGATTAAAAGATGGCTTAAACTTAAAATCCTTTTCTTTACGTTGTCATTAGGTGGTCCTAACTCTATAGCTTATAGTCAGGTTGATCACATAAAGCTTTCTGTTTTTAAAATATTTTATACTTCAAATGAATCAAAAGTTTTAACGTGCTCGATTTTCCGCTCTGGGTTTACTTGAAAAAATGAACGACTCTTTTCTCCGTGTACCTGCTGTTGCTGATAGACACCCGGGATGAGCTTCAAATCGAGCGTGAATTCTTTTTTGGCTCTTGCCTGTTGGCGGAGCTTTCCTCTCGAAACAAAGCGAGCGAAAATGTCAGATAAATTTTTCAAGGGGCGTATACTCGATTTCTCCCACAGCTCCGCTGGCAGTCATTCAAGCTTCAGCAGCAGACCCACTGCGGCACTATATGTACGCGTGTATGTATTTTAATTAAGATGCCTGCACAAAACAAGTGTTGATGGTTCCAATTAGACGTAGTTACAATTAAACAAACAGCACAAAAGGCATTTGTCAGCTGCAAACAGAAGTTACAATAAAATATGCAATTATTTTTGGGAAAATACTTGACTGAGGCATTTGCACAATAATCGTAAGGATAATTGCGTTGAAAGCCAGGCTAAATATGTTGAGGCATCACCGCAAAATATGCAAGAAATCTCCGGAGTTACGAATGGTATTTTACGCAAAAATCTGGCAGACTTGTGTCTCCGGCGAGTTGCCTTTAATTATATTTTATGGAAATGTGCAAACTATTCCAACTGCTCCTGACAAGTCACCTACATACACATACAAGCGCACACGTGCTCAGCAATTTTCGAAATGTTAAACAAAAATACTTTTCCACTACAATTTCACAATGCCAGGTGTTAGTTTGACCAACTCGTTGCCAAATGCAAATTTCCAGCATGAAAGCTGACGCATTTTTCAATATGACTCCCAATGGGCTTCGCACACTCGCATACATTTATCCTGATTCCTATGCTTTCAGCTTGAAATATTTTTCTGTATTCTTCAAATGCCACTCGAACATACAGATTACCTTTTCATTTCTGGCAGAGGCCAAACGTAATTATTATTAGCCAGAGAAAATATGTTTTCGGAAATTTAAGATCCCTGCATTTCCTTCTCAGCTTTGTAATCCGGTTTTCTTACTGGAGGGTAAACCAAAAAATATTTTTAATAAAATAAATGAATATTTATGTGTGGGAAAAATTGAGTTATTTTTTTGTAAGACTAACAACACATTTGCTGCACCAACAGATTTCCACGAAAACACAAGCTTGCCATGTTCGGCTGTTGGCAACATTTTTTGTACTAAAAGTTTTTCGATTTTCCGATTTGCACAGATTGCACATTTCGTTTACCTTTTGCGGCTTGCTCGGGGGAGTTTGGTCCCGAAAACATTTTGTTATTTAATCTGAGTGGGAAAACATTTTATTTGGAATGTTAAAGCTAAAAATGAAATTGCAAAACATTTGCATAGCACAAGTCAAAGAAACCCGCATTTTTGTGTTTATTTAGATAGGTAAACTTTTGCAAATCAACTGCAAATACAGTTTTAAGATGTTCTATAATTTTGGGGGGATGAAGAGGTAAATTAAATTTGAGTTTAAATATGAAAGCAATTACAACTGCAATTTATTTTGCTATTGAGCAAGTTCTGATATTTCAATTTATATTGGGATAGGTAATTTACTATTCTCTGAAGGAACTTTCTTTTAGTTATAAAAAGTTTAAATTGAATTAAATATTTTCAAATATCTAAATATTCTATTTATGCAGTTAACTCTTTAACTCTCAACTTTTAAGAGTATATATATATTAGAGTTACCGTTAACAGTTACCACTTAGTATTCGATTTGCAGATAGGCAGAATAGAAATATCCGCCAATCAATCAAAGGTAACAAAAGATCTGTGTTAAAGAGCAAAAAGTTAAACTAAATATTTCCAGAAACTTTCCCTTCTCATTCAGAGAGCGTGACATGATGCAAAAAGTTGTGACAGTTGCCAGGGTTGCCACCGCCAAGTGGAAAGCAGCTCCAAGCTCCGTTAACGCCTCGACACTTTTGTCGAACGCAAACTGTCAGATAACGATGACGATGCCAATAATGTTGATGCCTTTTTGGGCGACACGGTGCGTGGCTGTTTAAAACGCTGTTTACGACCCCCTTTCCAGGCATCGTATGTGTCTGTGTGTTAAATTGGATTCGAGTGACAATTGACAACAGGGGGGCAAAAGTTTCGGGGGACCTTTGAACCTCCACCTCCCCCTGAAAGTTGTCAATCAGAGGGCAAACTTCAGAGCCTCCTCGGCGACGAGAACAACAACATAATCAACAAATTCGGGCTGAGCAGCTTCTGTTGACAGTCGCGATAATGATGTCAAGCGTTTTGTACTTAAAAAAGCCACTTGAACGTAACGTAACGTATGTATCATCGGATCGGATCTGGGACACCACATGCCACCACCGATTAACGCCCGATCCGATGGGAAATGAGCGGCAACTTTTTGCCGGCATCGATGCTGAAAATTGCAATTTAAACGACATTTTCCCAGTGTCGAGTCACTGGGCTATGATTTATTATTTTTAACCTGTTGACTATTCATGTGGGGCCATCAGTGCTGTCAGTGGAGTAATCTCTTTTGAGGACTGATGAAAAAGCATACAAATAAGAAAGTTCCGTTTATAAAAATCTATTCAGCCTCTCTAATGTTTATCAATATAATTTCTTTCTAGTCCCTTAATTATATAGTAGTTTAGTGGGATCATATTTAAACACTGTTCAAACTTTGCCAATCTCCTGACTTTTACATCGCTTTGCTTTCAACTTTATAAACTTATTCATGACCTTTAAATGCTTTCTCCTTCGAATGTGGAAGTTGGCTTTTCTTGGCAACTTTTATGGACCCTTCTGTGCCCCTCAGCTTAAGTAAAATCTCGGCTTATGCATTCATGAACGGCATAAATAGAGAAGAATGCCAAAATAAAATAACACGAACCAAGTGATAAACATTTGGCAGACATTATCAAACAGATGTTGCCACTCTGAGAACAAAAAAAAGTAAAACAAGTAAGCAACTCAAGACGAAGACGTGCCTGACGAGTTCCCCGATGATTACCTGAACCGAAATAAAACAGACCGAGACCGGAGAGCATAAAAAGCAAAGTCAAAAGGTATGCGAACCCCAGGATTGGCAGCATATGTGGCTAAAGCACCCGGCCATTTATTGACACAAGGTTGTCAAAAGCTACCTTCCGCAGAAGGCTGAAACACGTTCTTGGCTCTCCGACCGACATCAATTCAATTAAAATGGAGCACTTAATTTTATGCCAAGTTCGCCGCACTCAAAACTCAACCCCCAAGTCTTGGGTCGATGGCAAATCAGAACGGAAGGTCGGGAACAGCTTGTTCGCTTTGGTTTCTTCGTTTATGCGGAGAATTGAAAACAGAATAATCGAAGTTGTTTTAAAGCCACCTAGTTTGGTATCTAAAATAGAGCTTGCTAAAATATCGACAGTTTGCTATTTATCGATATTTAATATGTGTTTTCCCTTGAAAACATCGAGGTTATCGAATCAACATTGTAAAAATATCGAAAATATCTACAATTTCCAAGCTCTAATCTAAAAGTCATATGAATTTCATTTTTAAACATAAGTGATTTATTATAAACGTCTTCTTTAAACTTAAAATTTATTTTAATTTTTTTTACATTATTTCAAAATTTTATTAAATAATGGCTTTGATTTTTAGTGTTATTACATAAGCAAATCCGTATTAAGCGGATATGCCTGAGCTGTAATTTTTAAGCCGTTGTGTTTGTTAAAAATAGGTAGCGTATAAACGAGTTCAGTATCTCAGCGAAAAGGAGGTGAGTTCGGGTATCCTGGTATTCCGCTGTCCTGGAGGAGTTGGCGTGAGCTTGTGCCGTGCATGCGATATGAGTCAATAATATTGTAACAGCTGTCTGTTTCTCGGCTCCCCCTTTTTCACAACGCCCCCTCAACTGCTGCCAATTTCAAATGGAAATTTAAATGTACCCAAGGCAAACCAAGGTGAGCGCGCACAAACACACAGCACACGCACTTCGCCGTGGGCGAAAATCCAGGGGGGGTTGATGGCTGGGTGGGTGGTATGCAAAATGGCTGATAATCAAAAGTACCGTTCACTATTTGACAGTTGATTTGGCAGGAAACGAATGCATCACAATGAGGCGGTCACAGCGAAGCTTCTCCATGAACTTTTCAGCGGGAACTCTTTAACCTTTAACAGGAAAATGGAAACGTAATTCTTGCTTTTTTCAGTCCATTTTCAGTCACATAAAACATAAATTTCATGGTGAAAAACTTTTAAAATATTATACATAAGTATTTAATTACACCAGTTTACAAAATAAAATCGACCTCACCGTAATCGAAGGCAACCTTAGTTTTCCGGTAAAGTACATCTCCCTGACTAAGAAATTTTTTGTATGGTGTTAATTTTTTTTTATTGTAAAAAACGTTTTTAACCTCTTTTTATTTCCTATCTCGGGTATTACAGACCTGTTAAAGCCCTGTTATGGCCCTGTTGTCTCAGTTAACAGCTGTAAGCGGCCAAAAAATCACCGTTGTCCCAAACTTCAAATATTCATTTAAAATTCATTTGCTGGTGTATTCTAATGATCATTAGCTTGCTTTTTTTATACCATCAACAGAATAAGTTGTAAAACTAATTTCGGATTTAGGCGTGTATTTTTAATGATCGGATTAATGCCTGCCAAACTTGAATTTTTCCCGATTTTTAGACTTTGACGAGGTGTAGCTTCTAAACTAATGACTGGAACTCAATGCCTTCGATTAGGGTAAGGTCGATTTTATTTTGTAAACTGGTGTTATTAGATATTAAAATTTTTTAATTTATTTAATTAATGTTAGCTTATTCAATTTGCAAAGAACACATGGAATTTTGATGATCAACCACTTTAAACCAACCACTTTATTTTGCCAAGTGATATATAAAAATGTCAAGTCAAATTCATTTAATAAAATTGCATCATAATGTTTGGTCACAAATCCATGAAAAAAGTTCACTGTTTGAAAAGTCTGTATTTGTTTAACAATCAATGGAAAAAATCGAGTGCATCAGTTTATTAATACTTTAATTATTTTCACATTCTGACCCAAACTCATTCGCATTTGTATATGCAGTTTTCTGTGTCCACTGGCAAACACCGAAAACCAAATGCCATTTCACAGAAGCACACAGACACACACAACAAGAGCGAGACAGAGCGAGAATGAGCAAAAGAGACAGAGGCACTTGGATAGTATATGAAAAAACCATTTAACTTTGTGCAGTCGCAGGCAAAACACACCGCACACATAAAACATAGGCAAACACATACGCACACACACAAAAAACCACCCACGAACGCTTGACAAAATGCGAATTCGTGTCCTGGCCTCCAGCAATTCGATGATGCAAAAGCCGAAAGGACTATGCCACAGTTGAAATTATCCTGATAATCAGATAAAATATATTAATCACTTTTGCTGCAGTATTTTTCACCGTTAAACTGATTAAATACATCAATCACTTCTGATGTCAGTTTTTTCCTTTTAATCAGCATCATATTTAGCTGATTGAACATTTAAAGAGAAACTCTAAAGATATAGCGTTGCTTTATGTAATTTGGATATAATTTGTCGTATTACCTAAATATTTTTTTTTATTTATTTTTAATGCAAACTTGAACTAATTGGATACTCAAGCATTCTAAAATATCAATTATTGATTTAAATTTATTTAAATATTGTTTGGTGCAAGTAATAGAAATATTTCTACCGAATTATATACAATAAAATATAAATAAATTGTATTTCAGAGTATCTGCAGTTTGTTTATTATCCAGTTTTACATCCTTTTTACCAGCAATTTCTCTTTTTCTGTCGTATAACGCCTTTGTCGCTCTGGTAGCTTCTTTCTAAGCTTTTGTCTGTTTTTCACTCGGCTTTGACCTCACCGCAGCCGAGAGTGAGGAGGAAAATTCTCTGAAAATGTGTAGTTTCGCACAGCAATTATACGTTAAAAGAACCCCGCTTAAGATAGGAAGAGCCAGCAGAAAAAACACAGGACAATTTGTTTTGTGTGTGCGTGTGCACATTTTCGGTAAAAATGGGAGATAAATAGGGATAGAGCAGAATGGAATGGGAGACTGGGAGACTGAGACTGCAAACAGCGAGCATTTCCTCTTAATTGGCTCTAATTAAAATTAAAAGCTGCACGAAATTGAATATGAGGAACGGCTCCTGGTGCTCCAGAATTCTGAAGCCAAACTGTTATTACTCGCCTGCTGATGCGGCACTGAACCACTGAAACTTTCCTTTTCGCCAAAAGCATTTTGTAATTATTGTTGCCGCTGCTCCTGTTTTACTTGTGTTTTTAATTGCCCTGTGTTGTGGTGTCCGTAAAGTTTTGTCGCTAATTTGTTGGGCCATTTGCACGCAGTGTGGAAGTGGACAGCAAACTCCGGAACCGGAAATAAACTCACACACACGCAGACAATCTGGCGCGTTTAGTGCCAAGAAATTGAATCGAATTGACGTCGGCCATGTGCATAAAAGTTGACTTTAGCCTGCTCTTTCACGGCCACGCCCCGAAAAAAGTTGCGAGTACAAGTTTAATGACTTTTGGGTGGACTTATCGCCAACGCCAGCGGCTGCTTTCAACCGCAGTCGGGACATTCGATTGTGGTCCAAAGAATCGAGTGAAAGTTGAGCGGATATCGTGCCAACTGTTTTGGAGGGGAAATTGTGCCAAAAAGGATTTTCTGCAAACAGAAGCATCGCCTTTAAGGCTTCGGGCAAACTCTATTTATTAAAAACATTTTTTAAAAATTTAAAATAAAAAACAAGATGTTAAAATGACCAGAATAATAAAGTAGTAACATTTTCCTGATACTTTTCAAATATAGTTAAATGAAAAATAAACATAACGGCTTAGGAATTTGGCATTTAAAATTAAACAACGCACCAAACTCACATTGAAAAAGAATAATTTTTTGGAAATAAATGGTTCTTCCACAACTACAATAAATAAAAACCTATTTAAACGCCTACAATTTATACTTCTAATAAGAAATCGCGTTTCCTTTGTGTATGCTTTTTATTTAATTTATTTAAATTATTTACATTTTAATCGTATCCATCTAGACGTCTGCGACCTACGGCTATTTGTCTAGATTAAAAATACAAACAGACGCAAACATAAATGAAAAGTTGCGCATACGCAACGTAAGCCCTCGGAGAAACTTTAAGCTTAAGCTGTTTATATTATTTTTCAATTTCCAACACAGAAAAAAGGGTTGTCCAAAGTGGAAGTTTAAGACAAAGAGCGTATTGTCAATGCCAATCACAATGTCAAAGTGCAAATGCTAAAATAATGGCTTGAAAAGGGAGCCAAAGAGGGCTGCGAGCGAAATGAAGAGAGCTAACCAAGCAGCAAATGCGGCAAATAGGATTAAATCCAATCTTATGCAGCCCTGGTAGTCGGGGATATAGGTATTAACAAATATGTGAGCTTGGGCAAAGAAAAAAAGGTGTGCGGGCGAACAAAAGGAGACAGACTGAAACGTATGCTCCCAGAACTGGCAGGAATTCACAGTTAACGAAGCATGAAGTGGAGCTGGATCCTGGATCCAAAGGCAGGACGGCAGATAAAGGAATTCAATCGAAGTTACCAAGTTGACAGCGCGGAGCGTTGCAAATATTTAGGAAAATACGAGTACGAGTACGAGGAGCGAGGACGAGGCTAGCGGAAACCGAAACCAAAACCCAATCGCAGACCAAAGTGCAAATATTGTGGGGGAAACGCTTGGCTGTTTGATTTTCACAGTCATGAGATTATCATCAGAAAACCATTAGAATTTTTATTGAATTCCGCACGCATATAACGCCTTTCCTACATTCACGCAACAAAACGTTACGGCACAGGCTGTCACCATTGCGAAGTAGCGATGGACGTCGGCTCGAAAATGTGTGATTAATATGTATTTTAATATTTAATATTCGGATTTAAGATTTGTTTTGTTTTTATTAAATTTATTGAATTACAATTTTTTGCTACCCACAAGATAAAATACTCCGGGATCAAAGCGATATGCGCATGGTAATTTTCTGGCATTTATATGCATATTCTTTTTCCATGCTTTACTAGTAAAATGGATACTAAATAATATAATTTTGCCGAATCCTCTCTTTCTGAGATTGTCTTCGAAAAAGAGAGTAAGAAGCAATATGACGACTCTCTCAATTCAAAACTCGCCTGCTGTTAACATTTGGAGCATATCAATTATATCAAATTGATCATCGTTTCATATCAAGTTTTTTCGGGTGTATCTATGAGTTTCAAATGCTGCAATAATTCGCTTAAGTCTTAAGACACGAAGTAAAGCTATTATCCTGATTATCCTTTATCATGCTTACCAGTTTCCGCTCACGCACCCATCTCTGTTACAAATATATATATACACTGTGAACGCTTTCCATTTCCCTTCGCCAATATTGACACACCAGGCAACAACAACCGGTCCGCATTGAATTATGTTCCTTGAGCTATATACATACATATATGTATATACATCCGAATGAAGACAGACAGTGGAATTCTAGGGCGGGCAGGACATTCCGAGCATCCCAACACTTTCACGCGCATTTTCGTTAATCATTCGGGATTAGTTGCCGAAAACAAACTTCCGCCTGGGCAACAGCATTGTTATTGGATTCGAATTGACTTTGTGCGGGGCATTTCAATTAAATCCACATGGAGAGTAGACTGAGTCTGCCTGTCAGACACCGGCTGGTTAATCTTTTATAATTAAACTGATTTAGCCGTATTAGGAGCGCCGCTTCGGGTCAGAGGTCGGACCTTTGACTTGTTAGCATAATTACGCATTAATACCGTACATTCTCATTCGCCGGGCTAATGCAAATAGATAGCCCTAGTGGACACTTGCGAAACTCACTGTGCTTACATTTAAACCTAATTGAAATTTAGTTATCCCCTGGCCGAGGCTCCTGATACGGAAACTGGGCTCCACACTTAAATGACCCGCAAATGCACTTTCAGTGGTAGAGAATGCACAATCAGGTTCATTGTACAATGTTCATGTCAATCGGGGCTCGGTCCTTTGATTAATTACATTATGTATAGAACACAATCGGAACCATCGGTTGGAGCTTGTTCGAGGTTCCAAAATTAATTGCAATATAAGGCCCGACCAGCAGGCAGTCCATTAGCAATCTTGTAAGGATACCTATTTAGGTCAGCATATTGTAAACAAAGTTATTCGTATTTTATTATTACGAAAAGGCTTATGAAGGACAAACAGAATGTCAATATGGCCATGTTGAGACACCAAATCTCTGCTGATGACCCGAGCTGTCTTTGAAATGTAATTTATTAAATCTTTTACTTCAGCACGTCTGTTTAAACTGCCATAATTTTTGTGGTGCAAATATTTTATCCAGCTAATGCCACAATGCAAATTTCAATTACTTCTGTCGGAAAGAAAACAATGGACTAGGCGACAAGCAGACGACAACATGGAATTTTATGTGCTTTAAATCTATGGGCCATTTGCCTCTCTAATGCAAAACACTCACCAAGTTCAATGACACCCAAAAGCCAACCAAGATGCACAGAAATGCAATAACTCTTCGAAATGCATGAGTACACAAATGTACGTACATATATAGTGAAATAAATATATATGTACATGAACAACAGACTAGAGCACTGCCTTTTCGAAGAGCTCTCGAATTGGCAACAAAATTACCCAGACTAATTCAAGGGGCTTACCCCGAAAAATAAAATGCAGAAAAAGGAAATGGTGAAATTGCCAAAATGTAAGCAAAGTATATGCACAAAATTTAATCTAGTTCGGGGGGTGGGGTGGAAAAACTTGAATTCTGGGGAAATGGCACGCTTCAATAGAGCTTTCACTTGAGCATCGCCAGCATTTTCAGCTCTCTGTTGCTTTCTCTCCGGGCTGGAAAATTTATTATCATACCGATATGCGTAATAACTTGGCAATAAAAATAAATCTCGGGCCAATGCTATAAATATAAAAACATCAGCACAAATGCCTAATAAATAATAACGTATATGGATGGAAATGTTTGGATTTCAAATTCTTTTCCCGACTCCCCATTCCCGACTCCCGAATGCCCAATGCCGAAGTTAAAATAAACAAAAGACCAGGAACAAAATGGGAGCAGAGCAGAGCAATCATCATGGACCAATGCCCAGGCATGTTTATTGAGCGAAAATCTCCAATTGAAGGCACAGAAATTTGCCGCTAATATGAATATTGTCGTGAAACGGAAATGAACAAATGTTTTGACTGCTTCGCCACGGAAATTTGCCCCCTCATCATCAGCAATGAAGCATGCGAGATTTCATAAGGAAAAAATGGCTGGCAAAAAGGAAAATGGTAGGGAAAATTCTGGGGTAAATGTATTTCTTGTTGATTGCCTCGCCTTGGCTCGCAGTCGCTTTTCTTCCGCTTTTACGCTAGGATATTGATAGCCCTGATCGGGGGCGTGGCACAAGGACTTCGGCAGGACTCAGGGCAGCGGAACTTCAATTTCATTTGATGCAGAAAAATTGCTGCCAATACGTAAGTGCTCAATGGTAAATGGTAAATGAAATAAATAAACGCTTCGATGCGTATTTTCGATGCCCCAGAAATCGAGAAATAGAGAGCGAGCCATATTTCTCATTTTTGCCATCTTCTTTATGCCCGCTTTTGTTTTCATTTGGATAAATTGGTAAAATGATTGAAAAATTTATTTGATTTGGAATAAGCAAATTATTGCTGGCCTTTGACGTGGCCAAGTGGACATTTTTAGAAATTAAATTGTAGGCATTATTGGAATAGATGTAAAATACTATGTATAACTCATTAAAAAACCATGTTAAATACTTTTTATACCCTTGCAGAGGGTATTATAATTTCAGTCAGATATTATAACGCAGTGATGGAGACGTTTCCGACCACATAAAGTATATATATTCTTGATCAGCACCAATAGCCGAGTCCATCTAGCCATGTCCGTCTGTCCGTCTGTCCGTTTCTATGCGAACTAGTCTCTCAGTTTTAAAGCTATCGCAATGAAACTTTCCCAAAAGTCTTCTTTCTATTGCAGGTAGTACATACAGTACATACATGTATGTCGGAGCGAGCCGGATCGGACCACTATATCTTAAGGCTCCCCTACGAATAATCAAACAAATATAAGAAAATTCATTGTAACTTTGCAGGAAGTAGGCGTTTTGATTTCTGACAACTTAAAAAGGTATTTCTTTTATCTGCAAGGGTATATAAGCTTCGGATGGCCGAAGCTATCTTCCTTTCTTGTTTTTTATATAATATTTTTAAATTTGAAAACTCCTCAAAACAAACAGAAGGTGTCCATTGCTAACTAGCTAAACAAGATGCATTTAGCTTGAGGTAAACAATTTTAATGGCAGCATTTTCACATCAACAGCCCGAATTATCTTCTGAGTTATTAATATAATGCAAATTTTTGCCCATAACTAAGCTGTCGGGCTGAGGCATTGCAAAAGCAAGAACAAGGACCAAGGACTAGACGCAAACACATGTCATCGCACGCACAGATTGAACAGATTTAACAAGCGACGACATAATGCCTGACTCTTTGCCGGTCGCATTTACAAAATATATACAAGTAAATATACACGATATTGTTTTCCCAGCTAGTGTTTAGAAAAGGGAATATTCGTGTTTGTCTTCTCGTCACATGTGCTCTTGAGCTCTTGAGAAATTAATTTGAAGTGGCAACATTATACAGACGGGCGGGGGTGGGGGTGGTAGAACAAACAAATATTCAAAATACGGGCGCAGCAGTCTTAAGTCCCTGGCCGACAGCTGTGGACCTTGATAAGCCCTCGACATGAGGATGACGTGACTGGCATTAGCTCGATATTTAACCCAAGGCAAACAATCGGTCATATTACACGTATACCGAAATTATGGGATGTCAAGAGGTAAAGAAGAGCCTGTTGAAAGCCCTAATTGAAATGTATTTCCAACAGCTTAATTGGCATATTTTCCCATGTACATTACACCCGAGATATGTTCACCTGGAACCATATTAATTAGGTGGTAGGAACTTATTTTTCAGACCACTAAATCCGAGCCATTTGTCAAGCAATATATACATCCGCACTTCATTTAATGCATATATTTGATAGGCCCCCAAAGGTGTTTATTATTAGCGACACGGGAATAACGGGCGAATGAGTAATATCATGCGGCATTTCGCCTCATTACTCATACGCGGCGTGGGCTGCCAAACACTTTGGGCATCTTAAGAGGCCACTAAAAGGCAAAAGTCATAAAAGCAAAAAGAGAAACAGAGCAAGGAAAATAAGGAAAAGCAAATGCGAGTCAAAGAAATAAGTGAAAATACTGCCGAGTGCCAGACAAATGAAATAAACTACAGGCAAAAGCGTAAAAGGTGCAGCTTTCAGGGGGTGCGATGGGTGATGGGTGGTAAGAGGTGGGCGGCTCAAGAGGGTGGGCTAAGTAAAGCAACAATTATGCCTAAAAGGCAGACAGTCGTCAGCTTTAATAACACTTAAGTAAGGAACAGGCTGCACAAAAAGAGGGGGGCTTGCGAAATGAAAAGGCAGGAGCGGTGAAAAGTCGGTGACGGATTGTTGCTAATTTATATATATATATTTTTACAATTCCAGTTGTACACACAGCACATGTTGAGCACTCGAACTGTGTCCTTTGTGCGGCTTCCACATTTTTTTACTTTGTCGCACTTTTTGAGGCGTGAAAAAATGGCAAGGGGCGAAAATAAACACTCGTTGGAGAAAATGAAACAATTGCGAAAAATTCTTGTGGCTTGAAAAGCAAAGGAGAACTGAGGATTTAACTTGTATTTTATTTAACTGCAGCTAACTTACCATAAAGATGAAGAATCATTTGAATGCTTTAACATTTTCATTAATACTTAAAATAAAATATGAATATTGTTGGCAATAATACATGACGCATTTCATGGTTAGCTTAGCAAAATTATTACATACTCTAGAAAAGTCGGGGTAAGTTTTTAAAAAATTAATTATTTTTAATACAATCTATTAAATTATGAATAAATGAAATGAAACTAGGTAGTACAGTTTTCATTGGTTTTATTCTTGGAGATTGAATTTCCCAGTTCTTTTTCAATTCTTAAATAATATAGGTACATAAATATATAAATTAAATAATAAATAAAAGAAAATAAAAGAATCCAGTTTGAATATATATATTAATATTATTATTATTATTTGCTATTATTAATTAATTTTTTAAAATCGAACATTTCGGGTCTACAGTAAAAGTCCAATGATGGCTTACCATTCATATATCGACTATATAAACACGCCCCATTAGATCCCTCAATGCCCAACCTATCCGGAAAACCTCGCTAATCTTGTCTGCTCCAATGAGCTGGTGGTGTTGGTCTGCTCCGGGGCGTGTTCCTCCCATTTGAGATGCTTGTTTTTCTTGCAGCGCGCCTTGGGGAAATTAGTTTTGTGCGGTTTTCCTTGCCCGGCCACGCCTCATTTCTATTAGGGATTTTACTACTTCCTACCGACACCCTCTCACATTTACACCGACACAGAGACGGGCAGCCATAAACTTCATTTCCGCTTCCTGCGTGTGTGCGTTTTTTACATTTACTTTTATTTTATGAAAATTTCTCACCATTTATTTGCCACTAGTCCGAAGCGGAAGTATTATACTTTGCTCGCTTTTTTCGGTTAGGAGTTTGGTTTTAATTTTTGTGCACTATTGCTTTCTGATAAATTAACTGGCACAGCGGGATTATGTGTTGATTTACCTAAGGGCTTAGTTAACTTTTACTAAAATTACTGCATAGTTTAGAATTTTATTAAATTTTATAATATCGCTAAAATGTTTATATTTAATTATTTCAGTAAAATAAGTCCAACATAAACCTATAAAGGCAGTTAAATAAACGTTGCAGTACAGACAAGCAATTTTCTAATTTCAAATAAAATCGTTTAGTTTAAATTGATAGCTCAAATATATTTACCACTTATTGATTTAAATTCCCACATATTCGTCATATTGACAGGGGAAAACGGAAACGAATATATATTTTATTGCAAGCTCATTTTCAAAGCTTTTTTGGGACGGAGTTTATTACTAGACAAACATCCGCACACAAAAATAAATGTGCAGTCGCCGTGGGATGCTCATTTCTTTTCGCATCCACTGCAGTCGCATAAAAAGAAGTCTGGCCGAGAAAGTTTGAAGAATTTTCTATGAAATATTTTGCAGTATTTGTTGCTGCAATTGGCCACCAACTGTCGCCAACGAACGAGGACGAGGACGAAAGGATAAAGCTGAAGCTGAAACTGAGGAAAATATTTGAAAACACGTAGCAAACATCAAACAAATTGCGGCGGAATCCTTTTAGCCAAGCTGCTTTTTAGTGGCAACGACGACGACAAACAGGAGCTTCTGCTGGCGCTTCCGGTTTGCTTTGCGTTATGACAGGACATCCGTTCCGCCACCTCTCTCTCTCAAAAAAAAATTAATTCAAGCGGCAAAAGTGGCGCGTTGTTAACTTTGGATTTGCCCGTCGCCACCTAAATGCTCACACCGCCACTTGACGTTCCAACGATTTTTATTTACCCAATCCCTCGAGTGCCACACGCAGTCCTTTATTTCCCGGCAAAGCCATTCAGCCAGCAATTCAGCAGTTGCCAAAAAATTTGTATCCTTTATGTGCCGTAAAGCAGGCCACATGCTGCGAGAGACAGACCTTGGATGTCTGTCGTCTGGGTCCTGCCACATGTGTAATATTTTGGCCCAGACCCGAGAGGTCAAGAACTGGCCGAAAGTTCAATGTTTTGCAACCCATTTTGTAACTGTGTTATGCCCTCAGAATATAATTAATTAAATAAGAGATATTTCTAATGGAATATTAAATTTATTCATCCAAGGAAACATTCTTTTCATAACGATTCGAATAAGTTTTACACTTAAATTCAATTTCAGTTCCATTTTCGTTAATTAAATTAAACAAAGTAAGTAAGTATTTTATACACATTTAAAATTAGATTTAGGGAAAAATTCCTATTAATATACTCTCGAATTCTAATTTATAAACTATAACGGAAACATTTATAAAAAATGCAGCCCCTTTAGATTTCCTGTTTGTGTACCGTTACACTGTAATTTTTTACAATATTTTCTACTGAAAAGCCATTCAACAAACATAACGAAATTAAAAAAAAATGCTCACAAGAAATTCCGTAGAGATCACAATAACGAAAGAATTCAGCTGAGACCAAAAAAAGTTTCCATATAATGAAAACATAACCACACACGAATAGAATCATTTGGGTGAGCCGCAAAAAAATGCATAGGGAATGAGGAAAACCCAACGAAAGGAAACTTGTGCCCCTTGGTCAATGTACGTGTACGTGTGTGGGCGAGGTGAATTATCCTGGAATGAGCTTCAATGCCAACATCCCCTACATCCTTGCCAATAACTCCAACTGCCAGACCAGGGGCAAAAAAAAAATTAAAATGTTTTATCTGCCGCTGAGCGTCATTTACATAAAACCGATTTCTGGCAAGGTCCTGGCATAACCAAAAAAAAACAAGAGGGAAAAACTTGAAATGGAAAACTAAAGCAAATGGAAAACTTGCAGGGAGGGATATGCTGAAAATTTTAAATTAACTTTCTGATGGCTGAGGCACTCAACTGAACAAGCACATATGACAAGCCGCTTACTCCTGCCTCCTGCGAATCCCTACATCCTTTCACTGCGTCCTGTTGCCACTTAATTAAGGACATTGCTCCCTCGGCCCAAGGCATGCAAATGAAGAGCGTGGCTGGGCGTAAAAAAAATCATTTTCTATTAGCGAGCAAACAATTTTAACGCCGCAGTGTAATAAAATTTGCCTGCGAAGGGGTCGGGTGTGGAAATAGCGACAGCCCTCTCACTTATCAAGGCTGATAAAAAGCAATAACGGAAAAATACTTGCGCCACCCACAGAAGCTGCAGCTCGCACCCGGCAAGAGTAAGTAAAATCAGGCCAAAATGGGCAAGGCAAAGTGAATTTTTCGAGCACACACACACACAGACATTCACCCCGCTTACACACAGAGAGCGTTTAGTATGGAAATTAAATTTGCATAAATAAACGTCGACATGGGAAGGCGACAACGACAGGCCGGAGTAGTAGTAGGGAAAAGCTCTCTAGCAGCCAGGACAATGACAGGACAACAGCCAAGGCTGCCGGCTGAGTAGTGCCAGATATGGGGGAAAACTGCTCTCCGAACCGAAGAAATCTCAAATATGTGTTCGAGTTGTGCATAAACAAAATTAAATACAAAGCGGCCAAAGGAGTTGATGGGCAACCGCAACAAAAGCAGCGAAATTACACACAATCAAAATAAATATCAACGAAATAAAGAAAAGTAAAGTAGAGTTTTATGGGAAGCATAAAGAGAAAATAAAGTAAAGCCAGGCCACAAAAATGCTTGTTCGAGGGGAAAACAATGTGCATTTGCAATTTGAATGCAAAACGAGTGCAAAAAAGGATCAAATACTGTTCTGGGTAGAATGTGTACGACTTGAACAATTCTCCAATGAGCTTTTCAGATTTTTATGGCACCCCCCTCTTTGGCACCCCCTCTGTGGCGCCCATATTTTTAAGGATTTTTGAAAAGTGTAAATGCAATTTTTATGTGCTTGCTTCTACCTATCGAAACGTAGAAGAAAGTTGTAAAATCGGACTATTCATTAACAAGTTATGAGCAAATAATGAAGTGCAAGCTGTGAAAGCAGTGGCTTTGCTGCATGCATATCTCCGTCTCCCTCGCACTTCCCTTAGCTAAGAAACGGGTATCTGATAGTCGAGGTACTTCTCTCCTGTTTTTATGTGGTAAATTCAAAAAAAAATTTGTTTGGTTCATTGCTTTGCCTTGTTAAATATTAAATACGCACTTCTGTGTCTTCTTCGAATCAACAAGTCAGTCATAAATATTCATGGCCGTAAAATGCGTAATTATAATCATCTAGAAGAAGCCGACACGATTCGTTTGCCATTTTGCAGAATAAATCAAGGGGAATAATTTTCTCCATTAATATGCCATAAACAATGGGGTTTTTGTCCGCCCTGACAAGTCATGCACATGTGTTTTACCAGATTCTCATTAGAACCAGTTTTCTGTGGCTCGCATTAAGCCGTTGTGTTTAGTTCATTACGAGAAACAAACAAGGGGCCAGAGGAGAACACGGTAACAGCAATATAGCGCTAATTTCACCCAGCTTAAAGTCTTCATTATTTACAATGTCGCCAAAAAATTGAGCCGACGCCAGCCACAAGGCCGCTGCAAACATTACTCAAGCTTAATGGGGAAAGTGAAAAGTTGGGGTTGCGGGGCAGGGAAACAAGTTCGGCTCTCCTGCGGCGCACCTTGACATATTTTTCTTTTGGTCCTTCCGAGTGCGAGGGTGTGGGAACAATAAATAAACTAAGCCAGCGCCAAAGAAGCCACAGAATCTACACAAAAATCTGCAAACAAATGACAAACAGGAGCAGCAGCCAGAGACAACTAAACAACAAGCCAAACAAAACCACTGGGCAAAAGGACGGAAAGGACCAAGAGCACCACCGTGTCCTGTGTCCTGCGTCCTGAGCCTTGTGCTGAATTCCCGGAGAGAGAAAGTGTAAAACACAGAGGGGGCAAGATTTTTGGCAATTTCCACTAGCCAAAACATTGCCAGGACCAACTTTAACCATAATAAAGGTTGTTCTTAGAAAAGGCAATCCGAAATAATTTTGGCAGTTGGTTTGAATGCTAAAAATATATTTAAATTAATAAAATATTTGTAAGCTTTTTATACACAAGTGTTTCTGAATGTAATATATGTTAAAAACTTCCTTATTTTAAAAATACTTTAAATGCTTTCCTGAGCTTGAATGCTAATAGCTTTCCAGGAATTATTTATCCGCTGATATGAATTAATGTGAATAATGGTTTCAACTCTGTTTAATAAAGAATTGTATATTTAATGCATTGTTAATTAATTCAAATGTATTCTTACTTTTATTTATTATTTTTCGAAAGCTTAATCAATTGCGATTGCATTGAAATGAGCTATCGTTTCATCAGCTTTAAAATCTGGCAAATATAGCGCCGAAATCACATTTCGGAATTTGAATAACCTCTTCCATTTCGGGGCCAAATGATATTCATGTAAATGACTTTCGGTGGGCGGGGAGGACCTTCCCTAGGTCCCTGCCGCCTGTAATTGCCCCTCGACTCCCGGTGTGTGTCTGTATTTGCAGTGAGAGCGTTTAGCAAATATAACAAACAACCTGCGCATATAGATACTCGGTAGGTGGGTGAGTGAGTGTGAGTGAGGCATGCAAATAGACCAACACAATTGCTTAGATTAGTGTCCACAGCCATGGCGCTGTTGTTGCTGCTCGACTTGCCAATAATTCGCCATGTGTGTGCTTACTTGGCCCGTGGGATTAGCCAAAAGTCTGGGACAGGTGTAATTTGAAGTGGCCCTGATTCGCATCGATTTGGCAGGAGCAGGAGCAGCCAGCAGGCAGCCACTTACGTTTCGAATCCAATTTCGTAGACCGAAAGTCTCAAAACAACCTCATGCCTCATGTTTTATTCATCGCACTGAGCTCTTTGTACCTACAGCTCCCTGAAAACCAAACATATCAAAGTTTTATGTGCATACAACACTCTCACTCTTGATACCGATTCATTATGAATTAAAACCGAAAGGCAATTCGACGAGTCATTTATGTGTTTAATTAATCATTCACATTGACTCCCAGCTCTCGACATTTTTTGTTCCCCATTATTTTTTTATTTTTATTTTCTCAATTGTTTGCCTGCCAATTAGTGATGGAAAAAATAAAATTGTAAGCACTGCCGGGGCACTGGAAATTGTTTTCAGACATGCAAGATTAATTGCCAATTACCACGTTCTATATTCAATAAGCTTAATGAGGTATAGCCAGCAATTAACTTTTGTTTTTTTTTCTATTGCAGGTTACTGCTTTTTAATAAAATAAGCTAAGTGTTTCCTCTTAGATCCACTTTTAATACCAGGTAAGGAATACTTAAAATACTTAAAAATACATATAAAATATATACCTGCTCAATAAAACAACTTTTTGGAACTATCGCAACCCTTTCGGAGATGATTTTTAGTTACTTTGTTGAGCTTGCATTGTGTTTAACCATACTTTTTATTTACGTTGCTTGAACCCTTGAACATGCCATTTTCAACAAAGTAGCAGCATGCAGCACTTCAAATTAAAATCAAATATTCCCAACAATATTAAAAGTTGCCCAAGTTCAAGTGATGACTGTAAAACTACCATAATGTCAATCAAAATGCTGATGGGCCACATGTTGCCCTCTGCAGAAAAAAAGGGGAAGCAGCTAACATTTCTGTTAAATTCCGGAGGGGAAACTTTTCGAGCGAATAACATTTCTGGGTGGGTGTGTCAACAGAAGGGGCAATCTGCTAGAAATCACAGCCCTAGAATCCACAGGGCTTTGGTTACCATTTGGACAGACTGTTAAGCATCCATTCTCTTACCACAAATCTCTCTCGGCGGTGACATGTTAATTTCGAGGCAAACTTATTACAACTTGAATGTCTGGCACCAGAGGGAGACTTTTTGGTTGAAACGAAGCTGGGTTCCCTTTGATTTACGCCAAGCATCAAGCTCTAATTTTAGGCAAGAGGCTAATTCTTGGAAAATTGGATTTGGACGACGGCAGTAGGGAAAGCGATTGAGCTTCCCCCAAAAATTAATATTACATTTTTAAAGTAACTTTAAGGCTGCCCGAGGAAAGTTCAATAAATTTCAAATTATCAGACTGCGAAGTAAGGTGCACAACATCATTTTAACCATACAATTTATTGCTTTTGGGTCGGTGTTTTTTCCTTAAATATTTGTCACACACTCACCCGTCACCCCAAGAAAAGAGGGCCAAAAAAGTGTTTTATAAACCTTCAATTGCTGTCAATTTATTGACAACATGTCGCCGCAACTTCCTCTCCACTCAAAACCTCCAGGCGCCCGAAAGGAATCGTTGGCTTGAAGTTGGCAGAAAAAAACAGGAGGCGAAGACAAAAGGGCTGTGACCGAAATTTGTTTGCCAGCCTTGGGCAGAAAATATGACGAAGACGATTTTGGCCAGCCTTTATACTTTTATATTTTTCCGCTCCTGTTTCTGTGCTGTCTTATCGTTGTTTTTTATGTTTGAACCTGTGTGAGAAATGTGAACAATTTACAATAGAAATTGCTGTGTGTGCATTTGGCTGACTCGTCGTATACGCAATCAACGCGCGATTGCTAAAAGCCTCGAGAGCAACAACATCGCCGGCGGAATCTTTTGGTGCCAGGTGATATGGAGCTTTAAGCATCGGTTTGAATAAAGTATAAACCAAACAGAGGTATGTATACTCTTAGAAAATTATCTGGCGGTCATAACGATTTACTGCTAAATTCTGAAGAACTTAAATTACTTAATTCCCCAACAACTTTGCATGGCATTTCAGTTTTTTTTTGGAAATGCTGCACCATTTAAATTTTAAACAATTTTTTGATTTATATCAGAAGTGTTCAAAACTATTTGTTTAAAAAATGGATATTTTGTTTTAACTTTTGTGAAAAACTTTTTGGCAAGATGTTTTTAGCTAACTAGTATGAATAAAGTATAAATATTTTTGATTAGGATTACAAGCGGAGTCTATCTAGATAGTTCCTGCCGCTTTTACATGGTCAGTGACGCAGTTCGGGTAGATTTAGTTTGGATTTGGGTAACTTTTATTAACACTTTAATAGCTCTTTTCTTGGGTTTTCTATTTATTTATTTTATTAAGCATTATCTGATTTTTTTAGATTTTTATGTTAATCCGTTCTGGGTGAATTTGGCTACTGCCCGTTTTTTATAGGGGCCCTTATACAGATTACTTTAGATAAACAGGACAGTCTTAATGGGATCCTGCTTTTTTAAATAGTTTTCAATATCGCTTGGCATATATACTCTTTCGTAGAGCATATGAAAAAAGAGCAGAACAATTGTTATATTTTACATTTCAATTGTTTTTTATGATTGCGCCCAAAGTGCACACGTACAGCGCTTGACAATTCTCGATGGTTGTCTCCTCAGTTGCGCCTGTATTTGTATTTGCTTCTGTTGTTGTTGTTGTTGTCACCGGGTTGTCAATTTGGATGCCTGCGTGTAAATTGCACAGCAGCTGCTCGATTGACAGACCCTGTCCATGTATTGGTTGCCTGGCACTTGTGTGCGTGCTATCAGCGTTTTTCTTGATTTTATGGGGCATTGCGCCGAAATTGAAAGTGAAAAATGCCTTTCAGGTGCTTAAGTGATGAAGTGCCAATTGCCTTTGCCTTTACCCCTGATTGCGCGTTTCAGTATTTTTCGCCTGTTTCCATATTGATTTCCTGTAAATTATTATTTTTCCCCCGTTTCCTGTTTGTTTCGTTGCCGAAAATTTGCGTGCATGCTACCCGAAAAAGTAGGCAACAAAATTTTATGGATGCTAGCATATGTGAGCTAGGCATGAAATGCATGTTAATTGTGCCTTAGTAATAGGGCATGGGGACATGGGGGGCTCTATATTGGGAAGTGTTTGGTGTTTAGTGTATGCCGATTCGGATTACAAAACGGAAATGAATTGGGAAATTTACATTGTTAAACAGTATAATACCTCCACATAAACGTATAAAGCATTTAAACTTTGATACAACATTTCATTGGGATTATAACGATACTATACAAATAGTATGGGATTTTCTGAACAAAACTTAAGCAATTTCAAGATGATTTTACCAGGAAATTTGTCAGTCATTTTGGCCCACACATTCATCACAAACCTAACTCATTTATGCCACTCGCAATTATGTAAATTAAACTGCAAGGACTAAACAAATGAAAAGAGCAATGGAATTATAGACATTATCCAGCCGGCAATCATAGGATATCGCAACAAGAGAGCAGAAGGCCAACTCCCAAATGTACAGTTACGTCTTCAGAGCCAACTACTAAATTAAGGAAGCCGGTCATAAAGCAACGGCCCACAAAAGATGGAGAAACCGGCAGAGACACGAGCAAAATGGGTGGAAATATGGGGAATGCCGAGCGAAAAGCAGTGGCAACAAACAATTTTACAACTTTAGGCTCGCGCTTTCATAAAAATAAATTTCTTATTTACATAAAGAAACTTTTAGGTTGCCAGCCAACAAACAACAAAATAAAAAAAAAGTAACTGAAATCAAAATAAAAACCGCAAGAAAAAATTCCTCATCCCCTTGCTGAGGTGGCAACAAACATTAAGAGCAGCTACATTTGCATATTCCGTATATTTGGCTTTTGCCTTAATTTGTTTGCACATATAAGCACACTCCAACACACACACAATCTCAACAAAGTCACTTTGCATGTTTAACAGCTCAGCAGATAAGAATCCAGCAGAACAGAACCTTAGCTGAATCTCAATTCAGGTCAAACAATAAGCTTAAGTAAACATTTAAATAAGATTAAATTTGTCTTGAATTATTTCATTATCTTCATAGATCGCTTGAGTTATAGAAATACAAATTAGGAAATTGAAAGAAATTTAAAATTACAATAAGCTTAGGTAAACATTTAAATAAGATTAAATTTGTCTTGAATTATTTCATTATCTTCATAGATCGCTTAAGTTATAGGAATAAAATGTAGGAAATTGAAAGAAAATTATCTGACTAATATTATGATTTATTTTATAATAGTCAAGCAGTCCTGAAATCCTTACAAAAAATTATTTCCTTTATAAAATGTTTTAAATTTTTATCTAACGTCTGTTTACTTACAGATTTTTTAATTATGAATATTTTTAGAAAGTAGTTAAAAACCCAATAAAAGAGAATCAAATTGTTATATTTTCCACACAAATTAAAATATTTTAAAAATTTGGTATTATCTATAACAATAAATTTTCTTATAAATAAATACACAAAAATGTGGAAGATTTATGGGGAGGAAAATGGCATGGAGATCGGGGACTAACTGTTGGTGGTAACCAAGCATTAGGGCTAACGATGCATTGCGATGTCAGCGTGTGTGTGTGGGTGTCTGTGTGAGCCGCTTTCCATGTTTGCTGATGTCTATTCCCAGTGCAGCATTTGGCCCAGTGCTGGTTGGTTGATTTGCCTACGCCGCCAGACGCAGTCAGAAGTATATTTAGACAGCGGCCGAGGGGGGAGCTTTTTTTCACAGTCATTTGGGCACATAACAATCTTTCTTTTTTTTTCGTTAGGAGGGCCTCTTCTTCTCTCGTAGTGCCCATAAATATTCCGGCATTGTTTTGCTTTATTATTTTTATTGTTATTGTTTCCCCCAACACTGTTTGGCTCTTCGCAATTTATGTTGATTATTTTTATGGCGCGGTCGCTTGGTGGCCAGTCAGTCCGTCGTATCAAAAACAGGAAACTAAAGCCCGGCAATATGTCAATACATGGCATAGTCTGGGCTGTTGTTTGGTTTTTGTGTTTAACGTTTAACATGAGAAATGGCCACGCCCCCTGGCTTAACGCCTGTGTTGTCAATGAATGGCAATTTATAACCATACATATTTAAAATCGGCAAACAAAGGAGCGCGCGATAACAACATGGCTGGAAAAGTTATGAAAAATGTTTAGAAGAGCGAAAGTCGTAGCATCTGGGAATATGTAAACAAAAGTATTGAAAGTCAAAACGTTTACCCCGGTTGTATATACACCCAAAAAAACCTTGATGCGAAACGATATCAATTTGATATTATGTGGTATCAATTTTGACTTGATTTGCGGCATATCAATTTGATATTCTCGAAATGTAAGCAACATGTTCTATGTAGGCCAGTTCGAATTTCGAATGTGTTTTTCTCCCTCCCACTCATGTAACTTTAACCGCCATCTTGCTCTATTTCAAATGGATAGAATTGGTTCTTCTCGCTCCCACTCACGTAATTTTAGTCGCCTTATTGCTTATTGCTCTGTTTTTCGAAGTCAGAGAATCTCTAAAAGAAAGAAATCAACAAAATTATTTAATATCAATTTGACCAGTATTGCACTTCATTAATTTCATCCCAGCGTGTTTTTTCGTTCGTAGTTCGTTTAATTTCTTAATCTGTTTTTACATTAAATAAACATATATGATCAGTTTGAGAGTTTAAATGCAGTAGACATTTCACTTAGTTGCGAACCAAACTACAGACTTCCGCATAATTTACTGGTTTTAAACCTCTTTATGCCAGGAATAGACCCGATTTCACCGAGATCACACATTAACAGCCATCCGCACACAATTTTGAGGTTGAGCCTGAGTTGCGAGGAACAGGGAATGTGGGCGATGGCATCATGGTTGGCTGGATACCAAGTTCTGTCTGAGCCAGGACTTTGCAAGTGGCTTAACCACCCCTTTAGCCCAACCAACCATCTGACTTCCCTTTCTGGAGACCTCAAAACTCGTTGGTTCCTTGGCCCCGATTCCGATTCTTTGTGTTGAATTGGGCTCCTGCTATTTTAGTAGCTGGCTATTAATATTTTACTTCTTCCTGCACGCTTTGTGTCCTCGATGTTTGTTTGTTTGCCTGGCTGACGCCCTTTTATTGTTGTTGCTGTCAGCGTTGTCATCGTCTTTGCTGCCATTTAATACGCTTAACATGGGTAACATGATAAGCTAACAAGTGTGTTTGTCTAGGTTTTGACTTGATTTTGATGTGGTTTGCCTTCACTGCTCGCTGATGGCTCGCACCCACTTGAAAAGATTTTGGCCTTGACTTGGTTTCCTCTCAAGCGGTTTTGTCAAGATTACCTTGATTTAGTTCCTCCTCCTTTGGCAGCGTGTGTGTACAGAAGGGATCTGAAAATAAAAACGAAAGCTTTTATGCAGAACCATAAGGAGTTTATTAACCTAATGAAAGTGTACTGACGTACACAGAGAGAATTCTGACGTTCTGAAATTGAGTATTTGTATTCTCATTTTCAGGATGTACTGATTTTGAGTACAAATTTTTGGAAAAAACTTTTATTGAGTACAAATTGAACTCACTTTAAGAAAAAAAACTTGAATTGATCACAAAAATCTTAATTTTAGGAAACAAGTTCTTCAATTTCCAACTTGAGTACAAATATTTTCAAAATGAGTATGACATTACTCACAGGAACCTTCTAAAAGGCTGGCCTAGGGAGTAAATGACTCTTGCCATCAAATATTTGATAGCTAATGTCGCCCGGGTCGTGAGTTCAATCCCCATTCCGGTAAACACAAATATTTTTTTTTTGTTATTCTGCTTTTTTTTATTTTTATTAATTTTATTGGATTTTAAACATTAATTGGAATTGAGCTGATTATAGTCCTATTCCATTTAATGTTTAAAATCCAATTAATTGCAAGCATTACAATTTAAATCTTATGCGCGGTTTGGACGTTGCTGAATGTGATGCTTGTTTGGCTCAGGCGGTTAGTGCGCGCGTGCACGAACACAAGGGTCTGGGGATCGAGTGACGGAGAAGGCGACTTGGGTCGAACAAAAAGTAAGTTTGTTTTATTTATAACAGTTTAATATTCACATAATTATGAAACTGTTAACATTTACTGTAAAGCCCTTAAAATAAAGTTTAGGTAAGAAAGGAAGTTCTCCGGGTTGAGAATTTTTTTCTCAATTTAATCATTTTGCAATACTCAGTTTGAGAATAGGCAATACTCATTTTTAAAATACTGGCCAAATAATTTCTGAAAATGAGTGCAGTTTGTACTCATTTTGAGGAAAAATGTACTAAATAAATACAAAATGTACTTAATTTGAGTAAAAAAAATTTGACAAATTTGTACTGATAGTTAGTATTTTGTACTCAGAATAAGTATTTGTGTTCATGCTTAATTTTCAAGAAGAAAAATACTCAATTTAAGTACAATTTACTTAAATAATTCTCTCTGTGTACGTAACGGAGAAAATCAAGTAGATAAATATAATAATTATACCCGTTACTCATAGAATAAAAGGACTAAAATAAGGGACTCCAAAATATGCCTGGCTCCGCGATCTTTACAGATTTTTTATAAGAATAAATGCCATGTTCTTGTGTTTTAAAATCGTACAGTCCGTTAAAAAACTATGACCAAAAATTAAAACCGCCGCTTGATGGCGCCAGTAGTTTTGACGACTACATATCTCCATCCGCCCGCACTCCCTTTAACTGAGTAACGAGTATCTAATAGTCGAATTTAAAAAAAACGGAAAAGTAGGAATATAAGATTTGTAATCCCCAAATTAGTATTTTGATATTTAATAATTAAGAAAACCTTATGTATTCCTAATGTATAATACAATAAATCAAAACTCTGTCAAGTTTTATCAGCTTGTGCCATATAATCAAAACTTATTTAATTAAATTGGGTTGATATACTTTTCTGCAGTCGCCATGTCAGTGGACGAAATTAATTGCAGTTCATTATAACCATTACAAATCTACAGACCGCACATGGAAAATCAATTAAAAGCAGCGTTAGATAACAAAACATTTGCACGGCCACCGCAAATCGTTTCCGCAGAAATATAACACAAAAACATTAGGAAATTCGTCCACCAAACACCAAAACAGCAGCCCGACAAACCAATGTGGGAATCCAACGCAGATCGTGTCAATATTGGGAAAATGTTGTGGGCTATTAAGTGGTTCGAATAGGAAATACTTTAAATTTTAATTCGAAAACGTTCAAAAGGAAGCCCAGAAACGTATTGTATTATTTGAAGAGAACATTTATTCCCAAATAAATATATATATCCTATCGAGAATACTCTTTTGTACACAGAGAGAATTCTGACGTTCTGAAATTGAGTATTTGTATTCTCATTTTCAGGATGTACTGATTTTAAGTACAAATTTTTGGAAAAAACTTATATTGAGTACAAATTGAACTCACTTTAAGAAAAAAAACTTGAATTGATCACAAAAATCTTAATTTTAGGAAACAAGTTCTTCAATTTCCAACTTGAGTACAAATATTTTCATAATGAGTATGACATTACTCAAAGGAACCTTCTAAAAGGCTGGCCTAGGGAGTAAATGACTCTTGCCATCAAATATTTGATAGCTAATGTCGTCCGGGTCGTGAGTTCAATCCCCATTCCGGTAAACACAAATATTTTTTTTTTCTTATTCTGGTTTTTTTTTATTTTTATTAATTTTATTGGATTTTAAACATTAAATGGAATTGAGCTGATTATAGTCCTATTCCATTTAATGTTTAAAATCCAATTAATTGCAAGCATTACAATTTAAATCTTATGCGCGGTTTGGACATTGCTGAATGTGATGCTTGTTTGGCTCAGCCGGTTAGTGCGCGCGTGCACGAACACAAGGGTCTGGGGTTCGAGTGACGGAGAAGGCGACTTGGGTCGAACAAAAAGTAAGTTTGTTTTATTTATAACAGTTTAATATTCACATAATTATGAAACATTTAACATATACTGTATAGCCCTTAAAAAATGTGTAAGTAAGAAAGGAAGTTCTCCGGGCTGAGAATTTTTTTCTCAATTTAATCATTTTGCAATACTCAGTTTGAGAAAAGGCAATACTCATTTTTAAAATACTGGCCAAATAATTTCTGAAAATGAGTGCAGTTTGTACTCATTTTGAGGAAAAATGTACTAAATAAATAGAAAATGTACTTAATTTGAGTAAAAAAAATTTGATAAATTTGTACTGATAGTTAGTATTTTGTACTCAGAATAAGTATTTGTGTTCATGCTTAATTTTGAAGAAGAAAAATACTCAATATAAGTACAATTTACTTAAATAATTCTCTCTGTGTACCTATGCTAGGTAGTAATAAAATATAAACTTCCCAGTGCTATGTCTACACGCAGAATTTGCACTTGTTTGACTTTTGGGGTTGGTAATACACATATTATAAGTATACGCAAGTACATTCGAATAATACGATCGTATGCAGGTAAACTCGTTCCGAGTGGGGATAGAGATTATCCCCAGTCGCAGACACATGGCAAACAAACGAGAAGCACACACAGCAGCCAAAATGAACAAAAAGCACAAACAAAGAACGGGACAAATTTGCATTTGATGCGCGTTTTCCCCGCCCACAAAGACACCCACAGATGCAGGATGTTCAGACCTTGGCTGGGCGGAAAAACCAAATAAAATCCCTCAACAATATACATAAAATATCGACTGCAGCAGGCGGACTCCACGTGCATCTGGAGTGCATAAAAATTGCATTCAACAAAAATGTAACTGGCAACAAGGAAAGTGTTTTTAAACTTTAAAAAGTCACAGAACTAACATGAAATATTTATTTCAACGGGAAAGAGCTGGAAAAGTATATAAAAACATAAATCTTAAAAGAATAAATATGGAAAAATGGTCTTTAAAATATTAATTGAAATAGACCCTTTGAAAATCTTAATTGTTTATGTGATTATTGAAAAATAAAGGTTTTAAATAAAACAAGAGAACGCTATAGACGAGTACCTTGACTATCAAATACCCGGTACTTAGCTGAATGAGTGTAAGAGAGAATAAGATATGCAAGCAGCAAAGCAAACAGTGGCGCCATCTAGCGGGAAATGCTTATTTGTTGATAGCTTTTAAATTAATGGTCCGGTTTGAAAATTTTCTCCTACATTTGGTTATGTAATTATTAATAAACACAAAAAAAACATTTAAAATTTAATAAAATTTAAAACATTCTGTTCCATTTTCTTTATATTTACTGTGTTGTCTATAACTCTAATTCCTTTTGTTAAATTTCTCTGGCTTTCTGCATTAAACTGAGACTAACTGAATTTGGCAGCTCGGTTCAGTTTAATTTACCTTCAAACATTCAACTCGTGATGGGGACTGCGAATGATTTAAGCATCTGTGGCTGATCCGACTGGCTGCAAGCGGCATTCGTCAGCAGATGCAAGGACACCTGAGACTGACACACTTTCACTTTAAGCCAGTTGTAAAAGCGAGAAATTCGCAGGATTAAGAGCCGTAATCCAACGCCTCCGCCTGCTGGGCTCCAGTTCCGATGCGATGTTGCGCCCTTGCAGCCATAACCACCAATCCAACAACCCGGCAGAGCAGTCCACTTGTGCATCGGAGCGTTTTGCCAGCGACTTAACAACATTTTGCATTCTGCCCACTGTCATCAGGCGTTGTTGCCTCGCCTCGCCTCGACTCGCCTCCCCCTGAAGTTTCCCCCATGCCCGCCTTAATTTTCCCACCCACTCCTCACCGGTTTTCCCCACCCAACCCGCTGCAACGCCCGGTGCAACGGCTGTCGTTGTTTCCGTTTCCATCGCTGGGGAGGAACATTTTGCGTAATCTTGTTAGATAATTACCGTGTAGGGACCGTGCGGTTTCCCTATCCGTGTGAGCCAGCCCCCTGCACGTGTATGTGTGTGTAGGCCAGGTTGGTAGGCCATTTCGATTGCCCAGTCCGCTTTACTGCCAATCGGCTTCAGATGTCCAGCTACGACCCAGTTTTTGGTTTCAACTTTCCATGTCTCTGACAGGAGGAAAAGATTCGCATGGCTATTTTGGGTTTTCTTGGATAATCAAGTGCCTTTTGAGATTTAAAATTTAATTAAAGTCGAACCATCGCAACTGGTATCATTTGAATTTCATTACTTTTCAACTTAGAAACCACCAATAAAAGAAAAAGTCGTTCTTAGTCCAGAAATTAATACAATGCCATAAAATTGTATTATACTAAGCTTCACAACACGTAAGTATTATTTTTGTGAAAAATTATTTCAAATATTTTTATCTAATGCCTTGCCAACAATTAAAACGGCATTTAAATAAGTTGAGCACAACGCAAACAAAGCAATGTACCCAAAAGTCTATTTAAATAAAATCAATTTATTATCTGAAATCCCGGAAATTATTTCCCAGCCGGATATCCTTGGCCAAAACAATTCGCTATCAGAACGAAGCTCTTACGCACGTTTGATAAGCAGCAGACAATAAAATAACAATTTTGGTTGCCTTTAGTTTTTAATATAAATTAAAATTTTTTGAAATCACTAAAACCAATTATGAGCCATTGCCATGGCCAAAGCCAATAATCACAAATTTAATGCAACAATTCCACTAACGCCTAATTTATTTATTAAGCCAACTACATAGTGGCTGTTTTTGCACAGCGAAGCCAAAGTTCACAAGTGGTAAAAAAGGGGGTAAAAATAGTTTTGCACGCATTTATTTATGCGCCATAAGCAAAAGTAATATAAAAGTGATAGTGGCAGACTGGGAAATTGGCGACTTTATGATTGAATTGCGTTCATGCTCGATCAATTGGAAAACAATTATCACAATTATGAAAAAATGGCAAGCGAAGTATTCAGGCGAGGGTCCTGCACTTAATTTGTTTACTGTTTTTTCTCACGAAAATTATATTCCTTTTTTTTTTTTGCCTTTGGCTCATTTTGCACTTTTACTTTTCGCACTGGCAATTTACATAATACAAATTGCAATTATCTTTAATGCGCTTAAGTTGGCTGGTCAATTTAAATGTTCTAATTGATTTTTTGGTTCTATGGAATTCCACGAATTTATAATACAAAAACAAATACAAAAATAATTTAAAATACTTAACTAGGCTTACCTATATAATTACATAACTTAGGCATCCCAGGAACGAGCTTCAGCCATATATATGCAACAAGCAACGCCAAAATATAAATAAAAGCAGAAAAAAATTAACATTTTTATTTTAATTTCGATGACTTTTATGGCTTAGCCAACCAGGATAAAAAATATCTTACCTCTGGCTACTTATTTAGATTTCTTGTAATTAATTCTCTATAAATTCTTTTAGTTAAACAAGTTTTGAAAGCATCGCAGAAGTTTGCACTGCGAGTGTTTATTTTCTGTGCAATTTCAGCTAGTCAGATGAAATTTCTTATTTGCTTACATTTACAATTTTAATAGTTTTTCAATTTTTCATCGAGTTTGTATGACTTTTCCCCCTCACTGTTCCGTGCCCCTTGCCCAGTCGAACTTTTTGATGAACAACAAGCAGGAAGGGCCGGCAGGGAGATGGATGCCGCCAGCCGGGCCGCATAAATATTTTAGATTTTCCACGCTTTTCCAGACTTTGTTGCCGTCACAGGGGCTCTGTTCGGGGGTTCGGGGCTCGAAAGGGGGGTTGGGCCCGTGGCAGCTGCACTTTTCCAAGGCCTATTCTTGCAACGGGCAACTGGCTCTGGATTGTTAGCCGTTCTGGCTGTGTCGCTTCTGCCTAGTTGGCCAAACTTGGCAGCCGGTAACTGCAATGTTGACGCTGCTGTTGCAACAGTACTGCGGTGGCCAAAATGGGGGGATCCTGCCTGGATAACCGTGCTATCAGAACGAAGCTCTTGCTGTACAAAATATCCGAGCTGCAGCCTGCTGCACGGAGAAAAAATAATAATAAACTAGAGAATTTAATTATTTTCTGTCATTTCTGTCCTAAGAAAGTTTATCATAGCTCTACTGTTGTCAAGGGTCGTTAAAGCAACGATAGTGGCACTATCGATGTTTTGTGCTCACTACCGATAGTATCGAAACTATCAGAAAACCGTCATATTTAGGCCTAACACTTAAAATAGCGTCATGTTCTAAAGTATATACATTAAAATACTTTTTTTCTTAACAAATACCAAAAATTACATGTAAAATAAATTTATATTTTAATTAACGATATTGGGCCCAAACCAACGATGTTTCCTAAATTTTAAAACCATCGATAGTATCGATAATGCTATAGATTTCTTTTACTAACCCTACTGTTGTCTCAAAAAGAATTAACACACTCTACAACTTTTTTACTTTAATAGCGATTTTAAATGAAAAGTATACAAAATTATTATTTATATTTTTAATCAGCCCATTAAGCATTTTCAATGAGTATTAAAATCTGTGCAATAGCGATTCGTTCACGTTTTCCACTGTATTCTTCTTTGCCCATAACGTATTTTATAAATTGTTATTGCTGTTGCTTCTGGTCCCTTCTGCCACATGATTGGGGCCTTTGGTATTAATTTGTTGCCTGCACCAAAAGTGCTTGTTAAAGATTTTAATTATGAAGACGCACAGGTCAAAGCCATCCTGCAGGATGCTCAGGATGCGGTGGATCAGCTTCAAGTGCCATGCAGGTCTTGAGGTCTCGAGACCAAAGGAGATTGAGGGGCTATGTGGCAGACTAATGACACATCATGCACAGGCTTTGATGGGCAAATAATATTATATGAAAATGAAAGTCTAGAGGGCAGATGCAAAAAATTAATATAAAGTGGGTGCTTGGCAGAATTTGTTGCAAATATTCTTGTAGCCCTCGCTTCAAACTTGTTCCTGAATATAGGAATTTACTTGAGAACCTCTTAAAAGCATATATTGAGTGCTCACTAAAAAGGGCTACATTTTTTAAATTCTCAATCAATTAGGATTTTATCCAGATTTTTCACTTGGCGGAAACTTTGAAATTAAGTTTAAGGCAATATATTAAACATAATTTTGTGCACTTTCTCCAACTTTAATCAAGAAACTTTTAAACATTTTAGAAAATGTGATTTTAATTAATCAAATTTCTCAGATATTTTTTTAGCCAAACGATTAAATCTGAAACTAAAGTTTATTCGAAAAGTTGGCCAAAAACTGCGCAAAGTTCAAGTTGAGTCGAAAATTGCATAAACTCATTTGTATAATGCACACGCTCTGCCATCCAATCCCCAAAACCCCCCACCCCGCTCCCCTTAGTTTTTCCCGATTTTCCTCTGTCTTTTGTGTGTGTGAGTGTCCCGCTCATCTGCATATGCAGCGATGGAAGCGCTGAAAACTATGACTCGAAAATGTGACCTGCTGGATGCGTAGTCGGGAAAATGGGAAAATTTGCAAAGGGGTGGTAGGGTCGAAAGGGGCATGGCCTGGCCTTGGGCGACATTTAGCACTCGCCACGTTTCGTGGCCGCCACGCCCACCCACTTGGCCACCCCCTAACCCCCTCTAGCCAAACTTAGCTGGGAACATGGCGGAGCTTAGCTGTGACACATTTTACACATAATTTTCAACACCTAAATCCGCAAGTTAGTGCCAACCATCAGATTTTGCACACGTTAACGCAAACATAAAGCTTAGGATTTTGAATTTTCGACTGTGCAGGAGCAGGAGCTAAAAAGGTGGCCCAGCTGGACCGACCAACCGGTTTTGTGCATTTTAAAGCGACCAAGGCGAACCAGCTACGAATAAAAAAGGGTCCATGAAATGCACAACTTTTTGTGCATGCGGAAACAAAGGAAAAGAGAGTGAATATTCAACGCAGATTGGCCATATAGCTGGAAAATATCCCGTCTTCTTGTCCGAAAGTTTCGAGCAGACATGACGAGCAGTTGAGCAAGTCAAAGGAGCTCATAAAAGGCCAAGAATTGAGTTTGGATGGAAAAATTTAGTTTAAGTGGGAACTATTTATTTAAATTTAAATATGATAAAAAAATACAAATTTTAAATACTAAGATTTGAAACATTAAATAACCTCTTTAACGTTAAATAACCTCCATTATTTATAATGTAGCTCCCATTCCTCAAGCTGCAGTGCCGACAAATGTAAAATAATGCTTAATAAATTTAGAAATTTTCATGTAACCCATTACACATTTACACAGAAGAACAGCTACGAGGCATATTATGATTTATCAACATGGGAACAGGGCCTGCAAATGTTGAACACATCTGGCTATATGATTTACATATCAAGCCGACCGTCAACTCGAATGTTGTTTCTCTTGTTGCTCCTGAAGTTGTTGACCGTCCATCACGTGGCGTTGCCTGTTTGTTTTAAGCAAAAGTTTACATTGCCAGGGCGCAGGAAAAGAGAACCTCCTGCAACTTCAAGTGGAAATTAATAAAACCAAAATATGTTTCCAGGCAGCTGGACACAAAAACACAAAAAATATTAAGGAAAATTAATATGCAACTTTGTGACGTATGTTGTGTGCAGCATATGTTGCATGTAAAAGTATGAGGGCATTGTATGTTGGACTAGGATGTTCCCATACAACTAACTTTTACATGAGCGAAAACCAGTTTTGATATTTAAATTTACCATTTAATGTGTTTTCATTTAAATAAATTTATTTTATAGAAAAGTTTGAAAAAAAGAAAATTAGGCGCACAAAAAGAAACACGTCGAGATCGAAGCGATATGCGCATGGTAAATTTCTGGCATTTATGTGCAAATCGTTTTTACCATGCAATAAAATTGATATTAAATAAAAGAATTTGCCCGAATTCTCTCTCTCGGAGATTCTCTGACTTCGAAAAAGAGAGGAAGAAGCAATCCTGTCAATTTAAAATAGAGCGAGATAGCGCTTAAAGTTACATGAGTGGGAGGGAGAAAAACACATTCAAAATTCGAACTGGCCTACAGTCAAAATATTAAATTGATCATCGTTTCATATCAAGTTTTTCGGGTGTATGTACTTGAAAGTAAATATTAAGTTCTGTGATTTATAAAAAATATAGTCTATAAATTGAATTTAGCTAACCAAGGTCAGTTCATGGCTCTGCATAATTAGTCAATAAGTAGAGTTCCCAAGCCGAAACAAATTTGGCCAATCAATTGCCGCCCCCAAAAGACCGAAAATCATGAAATATCAAAGCACTTTCTCCACCAGTTTATATACAAAAACAACTTGTAATACTGCCTCCAACCTTCCAACTCAACCTCAACCCGTGACCTCGGATAAAATCGGTCCGGTTGGCCTGGGTTGGCATAAAGATAAAATGCCCCCGAGGAATCGGGCAACAGTTTGTAAAAGTTTTCAATAAGCTTCTGGTATATCGAAGCAGTTTGTGGATGCGCAGCGGAAATGCATAAACATTTATAAGAATTTCCTTTGAAAGCATGTTAAACATAATTTCATGCCGAAGGAACCCAAGGCAACTGGAATATCAGGGGAAATGTGACAAGAGAAATCAATTGAAGTTACTTTTAACTGAATTTCAAGTTTTCCGGGACAAGTTTGTTTACAATAATTTGTTTAATGAAGAAATCCAAGGAAAGTTCGCCTATCAGCTTTTGAGAAATAACGTAACCTTGGAGATGAATATTTGCCGAGACAGCAGAATTTATATAGGCATAAAGTAATTATTGAGCTCAGTTAATTAAAAATGGAAAATCATTTAAAAACCGGTTAGTAAAAGTTAGAATTGATAATATTGTTCTTGGAGGATATCAATTCGTTTTTTCTCAGTATCAGAATATCATTTAAAAGATCATTTTGATATTTCGTATTATTTTATTATGTATTATAATGTATTATAATAATGTTCAAATAATCAAGTTTTATTAATTCGTTTGCATTTATTCAGCCATCAAGTGGGTGCCGCTCTGTGGCCCAGAATGCTCATCCCTGGAGGATTTCCCGTGCCTAATGTCACCATAACTCAATGGGAACCTATTGAATCACAGCAAATTAACATGCATATATCTGGGCGATGCTATGCGATGTGATGGAGGGGCTCGTGCAGAGCCCACAAGGACACATGTCGCCCCATGGCGAATCCCCCGCCCATCCTGTGAAACAGAACAGGACTCTTGTGCCAAACTCTTTGTGCATACGAAATAAGCACAAACAAATTCGATAACAAATGGTTTGGAATCGAGAGACAACAACGATGCAAGGGATATATATAATATATTTATAAAGAAGGAGCCGGGGCAAAAAACGAAGGACGCTGGTGAATTTAGGAACAAATGACATATTGTCAGGGGCAGAAAAAAAGACGGAATGAGAAAAAGAGAGAGAGAGAGAGAGACACAACATATGGTTAGTCCGCAGTGACTTTCTGTTCGTTTGTGTTTGTTTTTGTTTAACGTAAATATAAAATTTATTATCCAGCGGAGCGCATAAATTAGCCAAACAAGAAATCAGAAGCAGACGCAAATTGAGTCCAAAAACCCCTCCTTCCCACTGAGCTAGACTTGATGATGATAACAAATGAAATCAAATGAGTGGAAGTAGGATATGGGAATCATATAGTAAATAAGAAGGGGGCACGACAAACCAGAGCAAGCATCATCAATTGTGGAGAGTCCACAATTTGAATTAATGAACTATCACATGCGGCTCTCAATTTACGAAACGCTGAAACAATAAAGCTGTCTCTTCGAAGCACAAGATAAAGTTTCGCAAATGTCTCATATAAGTTTGAAGTTTTAAAAAGATGACTTTATCTTGACAAAAATAATGATATAGCATATAAAAACATTAATTGTATTAAGGCAGTAGTAAACTTTACAGGGCTTTTTAAATTGTATTACCGGTAAACTTACAAATTAGCTTTTTTATACCCGTTACTCACAGAGTAAAGGGGTATATTGTCTTTTTTGAAAAGTATGAAACAAGTAGAAGGAAGCGTTTGCGACCCTATAAAGTATATATTCTTGATCAGGATTACTAGCTGAGTCGATCCGTATGAACGCTGAGATCTTGAAAACTACAAAAGTTAGAAAGTTGGAATTAACCAAAAATGTTCTTACGGGTTTTGTAAAACTGAAGATGTTATTTTGTTGTATTTATTAATAACTATTGAAATGTAGAAAGCAATTTTAAAATCGGACCATTCATTAAAAAGTTATGAGCAAAGCAAATAATGGAATGCAAGCAGTGCAAGCAGTCGATTTGCTGCTTTCGCTTGCTGCTTGCATATCTTTATATCTCTCACACTCAATTAGCTGAGTAACGGGTATTTGATAGTAGAGGCATTCGACCATAGCGTCTTATAATACTATTTTTCACTTGCTTGAATTGCATTATAATGGATAGTTATGGCATTTTCGGTAAATTCAGCCTTGATGATATTGATGTATTTTATTACTCTCATCGTATGGAAGCCAAACATATTAAATTTCGGTTTCAAATTGGCCCCGGGGCATTTCATTAAATTGGGTTCACACTTAACCATAAAGAGGCTAATTAGTTGTCTTGCGCTTGACGCACACAAGTGTTAATTTTCCCAAAACAAAACACACACTCACATTCGGTTAATTAACACATTTTCGCAGTTTTTCCGAGCGTCTTTTCTGTTCCTAGCAGCAAAAAGGGGCAAAGAGCATGCAAAACCTGGGGGCAACGTGGCTTTCGATGTGTTCCGACCATAACTTTTGCGGCCCAAAGTCGCTGCCAAGGCTAAGGACCTCCGTGTATGCAAAGTTCCTTGGAAAAAACATAGCTGCAAATTCCCCAGCAAAATCCATGGCAACATGACCAGCAGGCAGCGGTAACGAAAAGTTTTTGGACAAACCGGACCGAAAACTTTCAAGATTCACAACTGCAACACTTGCAGTGTGTTGAAAGTGCACGCACACTCGCCTAATCCCGCACACAGATACAGATACTCCACACACACTCAAACCCATTGTGCACATCCTGCATATCCTGCCTGTTTACCAAATGAGTTTTGTGCTAGTTTGTTTAATGCCTTGGGCCGCAAAATTTATGATGACAGGCGGGGGCGAGGAGCGAGCGAGGAGCATGGGGATAGAGTCCTATCTATCCGGAGAGTTTCTTGGTGTAATGGACAGATAACTGTTGCCTAATTGTTCTGACATTCATATGAAGCGAGGGTGCAGTCATAAAAGTTTCGTTCCATTTAATTCGTTCTCGATTCAAGTACTTTTATTTTACTCTGAGGTTTGGGTCCTATTTCCTATGGCTGAATGCATTGGAAAACTTAATTACTAGTTGACCTTTGGTGTGGAAATAAAATTGAAGATTCAAAAAAAGTGTTCGGCTTAAAAACAAGAAAGAATCTTATAGTCGAGTGCCTCGACTTTCAAATACCCGTTACTCAGCTATATGAGTGTGAGAGAGATGGAGATATGCAAGCAGCAAAGCAGGCAGTCGCTTGAATTGGCGCCATCTAGCGGAAAATGCATTATTGGCTCATAACTTTTAAATAAGTGGTCCAATTTAACAAATGTAGAAATCTAAATTTTGGCACACTGATAAAAAATAGAATAGTAAATTGAATGATAAATTAACAAATGGAAATATTTCAATCAAGGTGAAAAATATTATTTTACTTCAATAAAAGAAAAATTTTATATTAAGATCAAAGTTTATTTTTAAAATTAACTATAATTGTAAAAGGAATATTTTCATATTTAAATTGAACAAAAACCGCAATGGGTGAAAATCAAAGTTAAAACAAGAGAGAACGCTATAGTCGGGTGCCCCGACAATCAGATACCCGTTACTCAGGTAAAGGGAGTGCGAGGGAGATGGAGATAGAAACTTTGAACACGCATAACTTTTTAACGAATGGTCCGATTTGAAAAATTTCTTCTACATTTCGATAGGTATTGATAAACACAATAAAACTGCATTTTTACTTTTTTTAAAATTGTATATAAGCGATTGTGGGCGTTAGAGGGGGCGTGGCACCTTTTTGAAACAAACTTGCGCTGCGTAGGAACTCCTAGAATCTGCATGCAAAATGCCAATCTTCTAGCTTTTATAGTTTCCGAGATCTCAGCGTTCATACAGACAGACAGACAGACGGACAGACGGACAGACAGACGGACAGACGGACAGACGGACATGGCTAGATCGACTCGGCTAGTGATCCTGATCAAGAATATATATACTTTATGGGGTCGGAAACGCTTCCTTCTAGCTGTTACATACTTTTGCACGAATACAATATACCCTTTTACTCTACGAGTAACGGGTATAAATATTTGTAAATCTTTGGATTTACCACGTTTTTTATCGGTGTAGGTATTACTGTTCTATCGAACACAATATATGTATACTCTATGAGTAACGGGTATTAATCGGCCTCAGGATTCAATAGAAGTTGGACAACAATTTCTTTCAGTTCAACAATTATTTAATTGCACATCAATTTGTTTTCCTTTATTATGTATTATTATTCGTGCAAAAGTACATGTTACAGGTAGAAGGAAGCGTTTCCAACCCATAAAGTATATATATTCTTGATCAGGATCACTAGATGAGTCGATTTAGCCATGTCTGTGTGTCCGTCTGTCTGTCCGTCCGTATCAACGCTGAGATGTCGAAAACTTTAAAAGCTAGAAAGGCGTATTAATAATGCAGATTCTTGGGCTTCTTACGCAGCGCAAGTTAGTTTCAGCCAGGCTACATCTTTTCATATTTTGTAAAAGTGTAAATGCCATTTTGTTGTATTTATTAAAACCTATCGAAATGTAGAAATTTTTAAAATCTGACAAACCATTAAAAAGCTATGGGCAAAAAAGTGAAACAGCCACTAGATGGCGCTAGTAGCTTTGACAAGTGCATATAGCCATCTCACTCGCACTCCTTTTAGCTGAGTGACGGGTATCAGATAGTCGGGACACCCGACTATAGCGTTCTCTCTTGTTTTTTTTTTTGGATTAAAACAAGCAACGTTATTAAGTTTCGCACTCGAAATTAAATGCGGCACGTTCTCTGAACAATTGTTATTTGAAATTACAATTAAATTTTGATTGCCAAATGCAGAATGTGTTAGTTTATGGTGCTCATATTAAGGCTCTTATTTGGAGCGAGGATGGCCGTGGGTGAGTGCACCTGTTGCCCGGACAACGGTGCTACCGAATTATGTTGGTCAGTGGCGAAAATATTTCAGCACACGCGGGGCATAAATTCCATTTCATTTAGCTGTTAATTCAATTTTATTTGTCACTTTCTGCCTGTGCCAGGCACGAGGATTTCGGGGGGAGATACAATTATTGAATGCCGCACGTAAATTAACCCAGAAACGTTTTCGTGCATGAAATGCCAAAAATTTAACTAAAATTATGCACCTTTATGTGCGAGGAGGAAAAAAGCCACCGAAATGAGCGGCCTTTTGAATGGGAATTTGCAACTCCCCGGCTGGAATGCATAAAGCGCTGATTGCAGCGTGCCTCCCCCTTTTTTCCAGCGAACGTGACTGAGTTTACACGCAAATAAATACAAAACTCGGTAAGGGCATCCAGAAAAAAGGACTCTGTGGGGTTAAGCAGCTAAGCAAAAGAAGTGCGAGGGCTGGAATACAAATATGAAATGCGGCTGGCGAAACAAAAATGCAATTTATTTGCCAGCCCCATGAAAAAACAAGAGAGAACGCTATAGTCGGGTGCCCCGACAATCAGATACCCGTTACTCAGGTAAAGGGTGTGCGAGGGAGATGGAGATAGAAACTTTGAACACGTATAACTTTTTAACGAATGGTCCGATTTGAAAAATTTCTTCTACATTTCGATAGGTATTGATAAACACAATAAAACTGCATTTTTACTTTTCCGAAATATTGAAATTTTTAAAATCGTATATAAGCGATTGTGGGCGTTAGAGGGGGCGTGGCACCTTTTTGAAACAAACTTGCGCTGCGTAGGAACTCCTAGAATCTGCAGGCAAAATGCCAATCTTCTAGCTTTTATAGTTTCCGAGATCTCAGCGTTCATACAGACAGACAGACGGACAGACAGACGGACAGACAGACGGACAGACGGACATGGCTAGATCGACTCGGCTAGTGATCCTGATCAAGAATATATATACTTTATGGGGTCGGAAACGCTTCCTTCTAGCTGTTACATACTTTTGCACGAATACAATATACCCTTTTACTCTACGAGTAACGGGTATAATAACTTTTATCACGTGCCTGAAGTTCAAAAAGAGAGAGACACCAGCGGCCGCCAGGTGGCGCTAGTCAGCGAGCGGCAAAACGGAACCGGAAATGCCGCCGCTGACAGCAAAGCCTGTTTAAAAACGAAGGAAAGACACAGCTGCCATCGCGTTATCTGCATTTTGTTGACTCTACATCCTGCAGCTTCCCTTCCCTTCCGCCTCATCGCGGCATTATGCATGAAATATTCTCTATGTTTCGTTGTTTTTGCTGCTCCTGAACTCAACGGCCAAGGTGAGATAACTCGGGATTACCCGGAAAGAAATGGTGGAGATTGTTTCATAGTGCAGAAGAGAAATGTAGATATTCGAAGACAAAGTTTGCATATTGAAAGGGACGAATCGAAGGAGAAGTTGGCCATAAATTCCATGGAAACTTTAAAGTTTATTAAACATTTATATAACATTTTCTTTTAAACCTAGTAACAACACTAAGAAACATTCTTAATTGGAAAATTCGATGTTGTTTTGAAGATTAAATACAAATACGAATCCATTTAAACGACAAAAGCTTCTGTTCAATAAAACATTTTTGATCTTAATAAAATTGGTTTGTCCTACGAAGCGAGTAAATTATAATTTAGAACATCGTAGTTGTGGCAACATTCCTTTGCCTTCCCCAGTAAGCAATTTAATATTTCGAAGACGAAACTATTTCGAATAAATGCTTATGCCTTCACTTCTTCCGTCTCATTTAATTCTCATAACAGTTTGGTATTAAAATATTCTTAAAATTAGAGAAAACCCTCAAAGGAGCAGCCAATAAAAGAAGAAAGTGGCCATTCAAAGGCATCGGAGTGAATGGCATAGCTCCTTTGGCTGCCGTTTAAATGGGAACCCGGGTCATTAGTTGCCATCGAAGAGGAGCCAACGTCAAAGACGAAACGCAATCCTTTGAAAGTCAAAAGTCCGGCATTAGTGCAAGCTGATTAATCACATTTGAAGGGCTTACATTTATGGCGGATGTGTGTTCGTACCAGGAAATGGGCGGAAAACACATGCAGATGTCACATTAGCCTTATACTTTAATTAATTTCTAATCCCAGCCCATTTGAAGGCGACTGCAATTAGATGACGATGACGACGCCGTTGCTTGTAGGCTGGCAAGGATTACAAGGATATAACCATTGGGCCCCAACATTTGTCAAACACGGCCCAGGCCAAAGGATATCAATTTGTGCATGTGAGTGTGAAGTACGGAATTGGCCGCCCATCAACTACATTTGAAATTTAATCGTCATTGCGAGTTCTGGGTGATTTCGGGGGGCATATAATTAAGCTGCAACTTTGTGGGGATTATCCAACGCGAATTCCAAATAACCAAGCCACAAGCTTTTAACATTAAATGCGATGAACTATTTGGGTAAGTTGGTAATCCAACATTGCGGTGGGGCAAATAGTTTAAGGGTCTCATAAATGTGGTTTTGGCTTGTGAATGTAATATTACGGGTGCCTATTTATACGAAGATATAATAAAGTATTTTGAAAACTAATGGAAATTAAAAGTTCTGAAATGATGTCCCTCAAATCTTAAGTTTTTCACCGAAAAATAAAAAGAAAAACAATTGAAAATTCTGTATAAACTAGTTCGGCTTTTGTAACTTAAAACAAAAGAGAACGATATAGTTGAGTACTTCGACAATCAGATACCCGTAAAGGGAGTGCGAGGGAGATGGAGATATGCAATCGTCAAAGCTACTGGCTCCATCTAGCGACCATTTCATTTTTTGCTCATAACTTTTTAATGGATTGTCCGATTTGAAAATTTTCTTCTACATTTCGATAGGTATTAATTCCTTCTCCATGTTTCATACTTTTGCAGGAGTACAAAATACCCTTTTACTCTACAAGTAACGAGTATAAAAATTATTATATTTTATTATATGCCTTTTCCACTACTTATCCCTGAAGCCTAATGCCTTAATTCCATCCTAAGAAATTGTCATTTGAAGCGTAATAAATTATTTATTATCCATAGCCAACAGCACAACAAGTTAAGCACGACGTACAACGAATACGGGGAAATCTTGCATAGCTAAATGGGCAAAATGTGTTAACGAACTGCCACGCCCACCGATTCGAGGCACTTTGATTTGTGCGTAGGGCTATTTATTTGCCACAGAAGCCGGTTGCCACGCCCCCAGGATCTCGCCCTTCTTCTGCTCCGGGAGGCACTTTACACTCAAATTGTGTTAATTTGCATATTGGAAACTTTTGCCTAATTGAACATAATGCCACTTAATTAAAGTTAAGACAAGTTTTTGACGGTAAAATGGTTTTGGGCCCGAGGTGGTCGGGGATGTCTTGGCAACTGAAAGCATGGCCAACATTTATGGCAGCTTGTTGTTGAAATTTACGGCAATTAGTTTAATATGAGCAGATTATTAGGGACACAGGACGCAATAAAATCCCTTCGGCAGTGGGAAATTAATTTTTGGGGGCATCCCCAAACAAAGACAAGCACTCGGAAAAGCAGACATATGGAAATCAATTAGCACTTGGCAGTCGGAGGCCTGGCCGTAAATGTTTAATTGCTGTTTGTGTTTGGCTGCCTAATTGTTAGTTGCTTAAATATTTACCAACAATTAGATGGGCTGAAAAGGCAACATGTCATGAAGAAAATGAAGAAAATTAATTCAAAGCCGTTTACAATACACCCAAAAAAAAATCGATATGAAACGATGATCGATTTTACCTTATGTAATATAAATTTTAACTGTATATGTCCGAACCGTAAAAACGATATTTCGGTAATATCAATTTTACAACATGCTTGAAGTTCGTCAGTTCGAATTTCGAATCCGTCTTTCTAGCTTCCACTCACATCATTTTGCTCGCCATATTGCTTCTTGCTCTCTTTTTCGAAGTTAGAGAATCTCCAAGAGAGAGAATTCGGCAAAATGATATTATTTAATATCAATTTTATGAATATTTCATGAAAAAACGATAAGCGTATGAAAAACCTGAAATTTACATGGACAAATCAATTTTACGGCGACGTGCTTATTTTTGTGTGTACTTTATTTAATGTTTATTAAACTAAAACGTTAAAATCGGTAGAAGTTTAATGAAAAGAGCTATTTTCCCTTATAAATGTAATCTAACTAATTATAATTTTAAAAATCTTCCACGATCAGCGCGGTTCCAGCTAGGAGAATCTGCTCCGACGTTCCCGTCACAATATCAACAGTCAGGTGGCAAAGCAACTTGTCCCGACAGCTTCGAGAATATAAAGGCAATTTGGGGTTGGACTCATTTTTTTGGGAGGGATACAACGAATTTTTTCCATATTTTGCAGAGCCTGCAATCGAATGGGTAGCGTCTTCCTTTATTTTGTAGCTAATGTAAAATGGGTTCGATTTATCCATTCCACTCTTGGCGCCATCAATCTAAAATAGAATGTGTAATGCAATTATTCATCTAATGTTATGTCTTAAACAAAGAGACTAAATAAGTTATATATAAATTTTGATTAATGTAATAATCGGGGGCCAGAAACTCATCCCTAATATAATTGAACATTTATATTAGGTTATTTTTTTATTTTATTTTAAACTTATTTTACAAATTTAAAGTGATTTTTTTGTATATTTTTACATTATAAAAAATGTAAATTATTTGATTTTTGGTGCCACTAAGTTATTAATTTTGTCCATTTAGAACTTTAGCTTCACTTTAAAACTTTAAAATTGTATTGCTTTAAAATACTAGTATAAAATGTTTGAAAAAGTGTTTTTTCGTACCGTTACATCCACCACTTAGCGAGTGCATACTCCACACTCAGTGAATACACACTCCACCCTTAGACGGTTCATCCTCCACAGTTAGCAAGTGCACTATTTAGACTACTTTACATATGCGTCTACATTCTAGTCAACATTTAACTTAATTTAAATTTTTTAATACATTTTGAGTAAAAAATTAATAAAATTAAAAATTACTATTGCAATTCAAATAGAGATCAGATTTATATTATATCAGATTATATATATCATCTCAATTGGGAGTCACAAATAACAGTGCGCAATAACTTGAGTGAAATTTAAAAGTGCAAGGCGATGTTAACAGGGAAAAACAATACGGTATTTTTCCAGCGTGACCACTTGGATGTTTTTTTCGGTATATTTGAAAAAGTACAAGTGGTGTAAAAAGTATTTATTCAGAAACGGATTGCGGTCCAACTGCTGCCAGTCCTATCAGTGCTGCCACCTCTTGGGCTTTTAAAAAAGCTAAACTAGGCTTTGAAAAAAGCTAGATATAAAAATTTAGCCATAAAAAAATAATACAAAAATTTCTGGAATAGTGAAACAAATTAAATTCTTCCAACAAAATCAACAAAACGAAAAGCTCATAAACAGTTCGCTATTATTTCTTTACATCTTTATAACTGGCCAATAAACGTTTTTTCAGCAGCCCTTTTTTTATAAACAAATATTTATCTACAAATTCAAAAGTTTTGCTTGGAAAATAGCTGTAGTTCCCGCTAGCCGCTATGGCCAATTGAAAAGCACTAGATCTAGTGTGAAAATAGCCAAGTAGTCAACGCCGGCGCCCAGCTCTAATGTGCCGGAATGTCAATCAAATGAAAACAAAAAAAAAGCGGCGTGAAAACTGAAAAGAACGGGCAACCAGCGCAAATTCGCACCTTAATTTCGATGCATTGAACGGAAACGGCGACCCGTAAACAGGAGCCTCAGGATTACGGACACGGGAGCCATGGAAACGGCCAGGATGGAGACGGCGATGGAGACCCATTTTATGGCCAAAATGGGGAAGGTGAGACACAAAGACAAGAAGCCAGGGAGAAAAAGGGGGAGGGAGGATGCCATCAGACCCCAAAATACATAGATATAGGTTTAAGGATCTGGTTTTGGAGAGCCGTTCTTTGATTGAAAATCTGGTGATCATGTGTCCACAGAGGACTGGAATTTTGATTGAATCATGTCAGAAACCTCACAGATATGAAAACTGAGCAGATAAATCAAAGACTATAGGAAAAACCAAAACTAAATCGAATTTTGAAGACATCAGTTAGTAAAAAGCCCTATGAGAGTATAATAATTTGAGATTAATCCAAATAAATTTAAAAAAAAATATTGGAATAATGAAAACTTCTATCATTTATAAAACTTATTTGAAAATAGTCTTCCCTCAATTTATAAACCATTTTCGGGTTGATCAAATCGTTTATAAGAAATGTGGCCAACTGGTTTTATTATTTTACAAGTTGGTTGGCTAAAGTTCTGTCAAAGAATATCATTATTTTGTTACTAACCTTCAAAGGAGCCAGTTTGAGAACTGCATCTGAGGAATCCCCACTCGAATTCAGTGGCCCACAAGTACTTAACTCCAGACGTTCGGTGGAGACTGCCAAATTCCGAGACTGCAGCAACTTCAAGCATGCCAAAAGATTCTCACAGTTAAACACATGAACGAGATTGATTTCCTCGCCAAATGCCAGATGCAGTTGCTCCCTGAATCGCAGCTCTGCCGCCTGGGCTCGAACAATGAGGGCTCTCAAAAAATCGACGGCACTGTTGCTGCCAGGTCCACTCCATAGTTTCAGCCAACTCGCCGGGATCTAAGGAATACATTATCATTAATAGTTACGTTTAGAATACATAAGTTATAGATTTAGGCCCACCTGCTGTTCTGCCAGAGCTTTCAGGGTGTTGCCATCCACGTCCTGCGAGTCCTTGAGCCAGGCATGCATCTGGGATAAGGTTTGGTGAACAATGCCATAAAGATCTGCGCCCAACTTCAGTTCAGCCAGCACAAAAAGTGCCCAGGGGGATTCCCCGGCATCGATCTTGGACTCCTTAAACGTTTGAATTACGGTACAGGACCCAGCTAACTTCCTCCACAGATTTAACAAGGGCTTAATTTGATGCTCTAGCCTTTGACGATCAGTGAGCTGATCGCTTTCCCTTGACTCTCCTGAATCTTCAGCTGACCCTCGACCGTAGTGCAATCCCCTCAGTTCCTTGATAACCCTTTTAGCCTGTTCAATTTCCCGTTGTTGTTGCGCCTGATTAGCCAAACCGTACATACTAGGCTCATCTTGTTCAGGGAGCTTTTCCAATGCGGCATAATAGTCCTGCAGTTGACCACTAGTGGGAATGGATAGGGATAGTCCCAGCGGGGACCAGCGACTGCTCAAAACATCCGCGGAACAAAATTGATTCAGATAGCTCCTGAGTATCTCCAAGTCCCTTAGGTTGTTGATTCTGCCACCAAAAGCCAGAGCTTCACTGAGTCGTTGCAACAGCAGCCAATCGCATTTTCCAGAATTTAATTGCTGATCCATCCATTTAAGAATTCCCAATGCCGCCTTGAGATCCGCCTCGCCGAATTCATAGTACTTCGACCAACCTTGTGGAATAAACTGACGCCGTTGCTGGAGTACTGCGGTGAGGATAAAATAAACCAGTCGCATCTTGAGACTTTTCGGTTGGTTCTTGAAGCTGTGATCCTGTTCAGCTGCATAGTTTTGAAGCAAACGCATCACAATCTGCTTGAGTCCTTTCGGCTGTTCATACCGCACTTTCAGGCACTTGTAAATGGCAGACTCGGAGAATCCTTCGGTTGATTCGCACAGCAGCCAGAGACGAAAGTCTTTGGACTTTTGAATTTCATTCAGTTCCCTTTCCATTTGGGTTAGGAACTCCGGCACCAAGTGTACATTCTTCACACACAACCAGTGGCCATCTATGGCAGCCTGTCGCATTTCCGCGAGAACTCTCTTCTCAGCTCCCTTCCCAATGGCCATTTCCCTGTACTTTTGATTGGCCCACTTTCTCAGTTCGGTCGTGGGATCATTTTCCGCCTGACTTATCATAAGAATGGGTCGATCACAACTGCTTTGCTGCAGCAACTGCTCCACAGAAGGTTGTGTGGATGCGTCTGGAGAAATTCCCAGAAGATCATTGCTCACTTTTCGCAGTTGGGCGAGCATCAAGTCTGGTCGGAAAATCTGAGCAATAAGTACACGCTGGAAACTGGATCCTAAGGCAGCTGTAAGTGTATAACAAAATGTGTTAAAGGAAATTATATTAACTCTAAAATGTCTCCAACTTACGCAGCACATCATCCGCTTGAGCCTCGATAAATCCTCGCCAGACATAATCCTTCTCCAATTGCAGTTTGCTACGCAAGTCCGGGAACAACTGCAGCAACATTGCCAACTTTAATTGTGCCTCCTTGGTCATGCAATCAGGCAGTCTTCCCAACTGATTTAGGAGCACACTGCCATCCGAACTGCCCATGAAGTTGTTCACAAACAACTCCCATTCCTTGTGGTTTAATCGGTCGGGATATGCCTGATGACAAACCCACAGGGACAAGGCTAGCTGACTCTCTCTAGATGTAGCTCTAGCCATATTCATGTAAACAGATCTTACTAGTAATTCATAGACCTTGGATTCGTCTCGCTGATTTTTGGAGAGAGCGCCCAAAAAGAGTTCTATGTAAACTAAGGCGGATAGTTCATACCCCTGAATGAAACCTGCATAAAAGGCAGAGGCCTTGGAGCAGAGTTCTCTCAAGGAACCGAACTGAGCGAGGAGAGTATCCCTAATTTGCCCACTTTGCTTGAGGGCTTCTTCGATTTGGGCGCTGCTCTGTTTGACCTCATTCAAACTGGCCAAAAGTAGCTCATTTCGCAGGATATCTCCCTCTGATTTTGATAGTTGTTCGAGCAGCTTATCCTGCATATCCATTCGCTGCTTCAGAAGATCTCCCTCTTTTTGCAGCAACTCTATCCTCTGTTGCTCCAACTCGGCATTTTTAAGGACAATCGCCTTGGACATTAGCTGATCGGCCAAACCAGCCGCCGTAACCGTAAATCTCAGTAGGTTAAGTTGACTTCTCTGCTCTTCGGGCAAATCCAAACGATGCGATTTACTTATCAGCACCAGTTGGAAACTCTCGTGAAGATCCACCAACTTTGAGCCAATGGCAAGTTGACGCTTGTTGAATCGCACAAAAATATGACCCTGGAGTAATTGCAGGATCGGGGGTCGCAGTTGCTCGCAATCGGTGACCAGAAGAGTCTTGCCAAAGCGAACAGCTAGCTCTAGTTGATAGGATAGTCTCTCGTTTCCATGGGTGGTTAACTCGCAGGCTCTTCCGCTTCCCTTGAGATGGGCCATCAACCAATTGGCAGCTGTTTGTGTGGGGTCCAAGAGCAGTGGAATGGGACAGGCTCCATACGGTAGAGATAGCATTTCCCTGAGAAGAGCAGCACTCTCAATGATCTGGGCGTCTCTGGCCAAACCCTGGCTCTCCCAAATAATTTGCTGCTGTTCCGTGAGCAGTGATCCGCGAAGATCGAAGTTGGAGGGCAGATGAAAGTCCGCCGCCAGACGTTTGAGAGAGGAGCTGTGAGTTTAATTAGTTAAATTAAAATCATGTAAAATGCTAAGAAAACTATGCTTTTAACTCACCTTCTTTGTTCCAGACCCAATCCCGCATAGTAATTAACAGCCATGGCTATCAACAGAGTCTTTCCATCGAGTGTTTTGTGGGCCCTTTTAAGCTCTGCCAACTGATCACTCCAGGTGACATATTCAGCGCTCAGTTTGCCCACCAAGAGCTCGGCTGCCTGCAGGGTTCCACTGGCCTCCTGGAGTTTTAGCTCCAGCACGGCTGCCTCTTGCGTGTAAGTCTGCAATTTGGCAGACAGCTGCTTAACCCTTTTATCCACATCATCCAATCCACTGGCCAGTTCTTGCATTTCGTCCTCGGCTGCATTGAGATTCTTCTGCAATTCATTCTGTTCCCTTTCGAGGGGTTTGATGCTCTGAATCACCCTGGAATATCGAACGCTAGCCTGCACCCAAGCAGCCAACGGAGCGGCTGCGGCCGAAGCACGTTTGGCGTTCTTCGACTCATAGGAATCACCTTTGGCCAAAAGTAATCTTTCGACGGCTTCGCAATTTTCCGGGCTAATTCGAGCCGGATCCAAAGATCTAATGTCCTCCTTGACACCCCTCTTGGCCAAAAATGTTTTCATGCTGTTCCACGAAGTGTCTCGTATGCCCATCAGTCGAAGAACGCCCTCTAAAATATCCCTCACAGCCTCTGGAGGAGCTCGCAACGACCTGATTTCCGACAAGGCTTCCGACTTGATTTGACCCACTGCATTACTAGCTTCTGCCAATATGGGCTCAACCTCTGCCAATTCCTGTTGGATTTCCCTTTGTCGAACTTTCAGCTGTTCGCTGCTCTTTTGCGTTTGTTGCTTCAGCTCCAGCATGCTGGACTTTTGCTCATTGGCATTTCTCATCGTGGATGAAATCATTTCCAGAGCTTCGTTGGCCAGCTGTCGCTTTTCACCCAACGCCTTTTCCTGATCGGCTGCATTGGACTTTAGGGTATCCACCAGTGCGTGAGCAGAGGCCAATTTATCCACTCCCATCTGCAATTTGCTCAATCTCTGATCGATTTCATTGGCTGCATTGCTGTACATGTGGAAATAGCTGCGGATGAGTTGGTAATATCTCTGGGATGGCTCATCTGGGGGCAGCTCATCCGATATATCTGCAAAGTGACTGCAAGCGGGCACCTTGGCACGTCCACTTCCAGCGCCTGCGACTGATTCATTTAGCAATTCGATATATTGCTTGGGCAGCATGGCAAGTGATTCCCTGGATTCTCCCCTCACATACAGTAGATCCATCTGGCGATGCAGGGCAGGAAAGTTGTTCAAGTAGTCCTGTACTTTTACACTACCGGGATCCAAGACTAGGATAATGTGGAGATTCTCTCGAGCACCTAGAAGTAGATAATAGTTATATCAGAAATACTTTTTAAATAATTTACTCACGATTCATAAAGTATGTTCCCATAGATTCCTGGTATCCTTCGAGCTGTGCCGCCGTTTTTAGAGTGCTGGCCACCGATTCGAGATCGTCGCCGAAAAGCTCTAGGATCTCGCTTCCCTCGAGCAGGGCCTCAATGGGCTTCAAAATATCCGGCACATAACTCAGCCAACAATGCTCGATCAGTAGGTAACTCATCTGCTGCTCCAGGGCAGCTGTCTGCATGGCCACTTTAAGGTCGTTGTAGAACTCTGAAATATCATAGGAGGATCCGCCCTGCAGAGTTAGCACCTTGGCCTCCTGCAAAGTGGCTGCCGCATATATGGCATCTAGGTGGCGTCCCCCAGATTCGCCCAAAATAAGCATGTGGGCATCAGTTCGTGATAAAACTCTAGTTATTCTAGCAGTGTTGTTTAAAAGTTCCTCTGTAATGGGTGCCGAGATGCTGTAGTTTTCGGTATCTACGAGAGTTCAGAGTTTATTTAATAGAACTCAATAACTGATAAGGGTTGGGAAAATATTATATTATTAATAGTTTATTTCTCAAAGTAAAACTTTTAAAAATCACTTTATATAAAAACACGTACTTTATTAATCACATTTAAAACTTCAACATTAATATATTTTCGAAATGTACTATCCGTTTCCAAATCATATCTATCTCATAAGACATCATTGAAGTTGACTCCCAGGTGATCCTTTCTCTTTTAACTATTTGGTCTCCATGTATCGCTATTTTCCTACACCTACTAAAATACACTTAAAATAGAAACGATGCTTAGACGAAATTCGATGATTCTGTGTACTTTCAGTGGATGACCCCCGAGGAGGAAGCGCGCCAAAAGTTCATCATGCGGGAGCGGGACCGCGAACGGAAACGGATCAAGCGCATGAATCCCGAGTACCGGCAGATGGAACGCGAACGGGATCGGTTTCGCAAGCTGACGCCCAGGCCCAGTGTAGTTATCCCCGATTACCCCAAATTATCATCCATCTCCTCTTGTCTTGAAACTGCGGAATTACCACTGGGCAACTTCAACTGATGCGTGAGCAGAACTCTGACATTAAATCTATTTATTGGAATAGGGGCATAGTAATTCCATTTAAAAAGGTTTCCAAAATATTTACCATGGAGGTTTTTTTTGGTACTAAAAGCCGATATTTAATTTAAAGTTTCTAAAATTTTTATATATATTAGGATCTGTTAGGTTTCTTACTAGCTTTAAATTTATGAATTAATTTTATCATTATTATAGGGGCTTATAATTTCATTTAATTGATTGTTCTAAAAGTTTTTTCGATTGTGGTGTTTGAGGTTTTATAGAGAAATTCTTATATTTAAACAAATAAGATTCCCTTCTAAACAGATCTGAAAAAGTATTCAATACTCACTGCAAATGGTCACCTGACGTTGAACTTCCTCCAGCCATTCGTCATGGGTTAGGCAATGCAGTTCACCACGAGACTTTGGAGATTTAGGCACGAAAAATACTTTCTGGAAGGATAGAGCTCATTAGCTTAGCTTTCATTTAGGAAATTGAAAACAGAACCTACCTCCTTGCCGTAATATTTGCGCATCGTTTGCTTGAGTATTGCCTCGAATTGCTGGACATGCTCTTCGCTAATCAATCTATCGCGGAACATGTCCAAAAGCTCGCAGTAGAGAGCCTATAAAAGGACAAATTTGCAATCTTATTAGCCATAAACTGAGAGAAAATAGTTCGGTTTAAGACAAGGTAGTATAGGGGTAAAATATTTAAAGCCCAAACAATATGATTTATGTATTTTTTAAATGGATTTTCAATAATCTGCATGCTTACTCTGTTTAATTACAACTTACAGTGGAGTAATCATAATTTTGTCAGTTAGTTTTTTTAGGACGGATCATATCCTCGCCATTTTTTTTCTCACTACAACCATACCTCATTGAAATCACTGGCGGGATAAAAGACGAGGGAGTCCAACAGCTTCATGATGCATTTGGGACTGAACTGGTAGTGCGCCTGCCTGCCTCCCACGGTGGTAAAAGTCGCCTGCAGCTAAAATAGGGCAAAGTCAATTAGCAGGTCGTGCGCTGATGAATTCCAGGATGGGAGGTGAGGATACCAACCTTCTCGAAGCACTCCATCAGGCTCTCGCTGACGTGCTGCAAATTGACCCCGGACCCTCCCCGATTTGCCGAACCCCTGAAGTGCTCTTCCAAAAGAGGTTCCAATCGCCGCTGGATGATTTCTAGCATATCCTGTTTCGTGGGTCGGGAAACTCGCACAAACTGATTGATGGCAAAGTAGCGCGGTGCGATTTTTCCGGGATTTCCGCTAATGGAGGCGCATATCTGCAACCCGCTTACCCCAATCCATTCGAGATTCTCGGCGTAAAAGCCTGCCCGTTGAGCCAGTTGGAGTAGGAGCTCAACCACTTCGCAAGCTCCCCAAGAATCCTGCTGGCAGAGGTCCAAGTTCTTCATGAACAGCACTAATCTTGCTTGTTTCGGTCGGTATTCTCTGCCCTTGATTCCACTCACTGTGACGCAGTGCGCCCTTAAAGTGTGCAAAATATAACTGGGCGTCAGTTGAGTCGAACAATTTATGGTAGCCAACTGATAGCCAGAATTTTCCAGCACTGCTCTTTGGAGTAGCAGGGTTTTACCGGACCCACTGGGACCTATTAGCATAAATGGCGGGATTCGATTTCCCTGAGTTTTTAGCAATACTTCTAGTATGTCCATATACGATTTCATGTAAGATGTAATTATTAATGGAGAGCCTTTCTCTGGTAATTCCATTGCATCAACTGGATATTGCTCTAGGGAATTTCTGCGGCTATCATAATAGGTCAGTTCGGCGTAGTTAGGATTGGCTATGTAAAGATTAGCACGTTTTAGAATCAGTTGGGCGAACTCCCGTTGCCTATCGTTGGGTATATATCCAAAAATAGCTCTAAGAGTTGCTGCTCCATATTCCTCTAGAAATTGTGAGCCATGTAGCTGTAACAGCAGAGATCGAATGAGGTGTGCGCGGTTAATACCGGGTAAATGGCTGTTTAAATATAGAAAAGTGTTTGGAATATTTAGATAATTAAATTAAGAAAGGAGTTCGTTTCGAACTTTAGGACATTCAATTTGAAATATAAGAAATTCACCTTAATAAATGTTGGCTTTCCACCCAATCCACAGCATATTGAAAGTTGTCGTCCACGTAATTCTGCAAAAGATCGCCATAGGGCTCCTTCGATAGCTCATGCTTAAGTATCTCCTCAGCAGGATAGTAGTCATAGCTATTTGAGAATACCAAGGATGAAATTTTATGACGGTTTTTAAAAAACAAATGAACCCACCTCATGTTGACAATACCCATTCTGGAAATTGTTGCCGGCGAAGCATGCCTCACATCGTCTGTTTCGAATATAAAGTTTACATTGTTCCCAAATTCAATTCTCCAGCCCGAAGGCAATGTCAAGAGCCTGCAAGGGAACAAGTTTTTTATGATAAGAAGGTTGTAAGGCCTAGACTGCCTGGTTTCAAGACAAGTTGGGAGGAGAAGACACTACCGTATAAGACCACGTTTAGCCACACAAGAACACTGCCCGAGATTCAGATTCAGATCGAGACACGACCCCTTCTGCTGACTGCCGTTTGCCAACCAACCACTCTCTCTGTAATTTCAGGTGATGACCCCCGAAGAGGAGGCGCGCCACAAGTTCATCATGCGAGAGCGGGATCGCGAGAGGAAGCGGATCAAGCGCCTCAATCCCGAGTACCGGCGAATGGAACGCGAGCGCGATCGATTCCGCAAGAAGGCACGACGTGCTAACGTAGCATTTTTCCAATATTCTATATTATCTATAAACATTATCCCACACTCGAACAATCGAACACTCGAATCACACGACACATACACATTCACATGGCTTGAGATTAGGGGGTAGGGGCTTAGAAGATCCCGGGACCGTTGACACTTATTGAACCCTCCGAACCAGACAAACTCCCACAGTTTCTGTGGCCCGAAACACTGTGCTTTAATATGTTTTCCCCCCATTCTTTTCCCCATCTCCGATTGCAGTTGACCCCCGAGGAGGAGCTGCGACTGAAGATGATCCAAAGGGAGCGGGATCGGGAGAGAAAGCGTATCAAGCGAATGAATCCAGAGTACAGGAGGCTGGAACAGGAACGTGATAGGGATAGAAAGAAGGCGCGACGTGCCAACGAGGCCTTCAGGCAGCTGGAGAAGCTGAGGGATAAGATCCGAAAGGATCGCAAAAAAGGTTTACTGGTCACGGATCCTACGCAGTTGCCGCCGGAATTCGCAGCCATGATACCGCCAGTGCCTGTGGTGAAGCCCGAGGTGGGTGTGCCACCAGCCCCGCCCCAAAGTCAGCAGCAGCCCACGCCACTGCTGCAGCAACAGCAACAGTTGCAGCAACATCAGCAGGTGCCGCAGCAACAGCAGCAGCATCAGCAACCTCCGCCCACGCACCTGCAGGAACAGCAGTTGAGTCACCAGCTGGCCCATCAGAGGAACCGAATGATGTCCAGCCAACTCACCCAACTGGCCACGCCCCCCGCCCATGCCTCGCACCTGCAGCAGCTGAATAAGTTGCAGCAACTCTACCCGCCACGGAGTTTCGGCCATCCCGCACTGCCGATTGCTGGGGTAACGCTGATGCCGCAGCTTTGCCATCCCATCCTGCATCAGAACCTCAGTGCCACTTTGTACGCGGGTCCACCGAATGGCATCAAGCAGGAGTATGGTCAGGATATCTCCGCCTCGGCGATGGCGGCAGCTCAAGCGGCGGCATTGGCATCGCTGAGGAATCCCCAGCACCAGCAGCAGCAAGATGATTCCGAAATGGTCATAAACCTCGAACCGGAAATCGTACTCCAAACCGGACCCGATGTGAATCCCGCCCAGCCACCGCCGCAGCAGCAGCATCATTTTAGCGCCCACCAGCAGCAGCAACAGCAACAACATCAGCAGCAACATCATCTCCAGCAGCAGCAGCATTGCAACATGTTCCAGCATATGGCTCCCCAGGCGCACATGCAACACATGCGATCCCTGCCACCTCCGCCCCCGCCCCCGTCGCTGACTTTGCCACCTCTGCCGCCCCCGCCACCTGCAACACACCAGCAGCAACAGCAACCAGCGCCGCCGCAGCAACTACAACATGCTCCGCAGTGAGATATCCTCGCCAGTAGTCCTAAGCTCAACTCTCTAGCCAGCTAAACGCATCCGAAAGATTGAGGGCACACACGCCTGGAGTTGTGATCTAAAAAGTTTCATATGTGATTTTAATATCCCTCGAGCCAACGTTCTTACGTTCCCACAATAGCTCGAGCACAAAAAGATTAGTAGGTACACAGTCTTCAAAATATTCATGAATAGAAGAGTATGTTTGTTAAAAATATTTAAGAAAACATTTCTCTCTTTTTTTTTGAGAGAGCAATATACTTTTCAAAGTTTCCATTGTTTTTTTTTTTAATCTTTACTATATTAATAATTCACTTCTATCTTAGCTCAAATTTAAAAGATCTGTACATAAAATATTATTACATTACATAAAATTCTTTCAATTTCGAAGAACTGATTGTCGATGTGCACGATATCATTTAAAACCTGTTAGGAATGAAAGCTATCAAAATGGCATAATCCTCCAGTCCATATTTCACTATTAGTCATTTTTCTACCAACAACCATCGAGTAGTATCAGCCACATAAAAGAACTTAATTTTTGAATGAAACACACATTGTGATAAAATGCACCGTAAGCTTAAACGCTCATTGATGGTGGGAAAACTTATGCTGAACACTTGAGCATCGTTATTTTTTTTTAATGTCTCTATAATGATAAATATTATGTTATATGGATTCCTGTTAACCTTAAGTTGTACAAGTTCGTATTGATTTTAATGGAACCTACTTCTGACCTACAATCGCATAATGTTTTCCCGAACTATTCTGTGGTGGTCACAACTCCCAAGGATGTGTGCCAGCATCTCATACGCACACACTCGCACTGAAACACACCCATGTTCATTTTTTATGTATGTAAGTAGACGCCATTTGAAAAATGCCGATACGTATTATGTTGCGTTACGCAATCCGGATTACATTAGATTAGTGGGCTTCCCCGTCATAATTTGTTTATGTCGTCATCGTGTAAAGCATTTCTCTGTTTTTTAGGTCTGTACGTATTTTGTTTAGTCGCTAAGTGATAATACAATATTTTCAAATTTAGGATGATACGATCTACAATACGATAAAACGATAACTGTATACCTATATGATATAATGATATAGTATGGCCAGCCGCGAAATAATTATTACGAATTTATGCGCAAAACAAACGAGCGAAATATAAGCAGCAAACGAAAATTGCTAAGTATGAAATGGAGTTGTATATAAGGGGGTTACTGGTATTTTGTCGCATTTAAATAGAGTATTAGAAAATGATTCTATATAGAAAACTGATGAGATAGAAAATCGGATTTAAGGCAAGTTGCACTTACTTGTTATCGTCTAGAACCGAGTTGAGTGCTTCTATCCACTCTGGATCGATGCTGCCGTCGCAAATGATCCACGAATGGACTTGGGGTGGCTCCTGATTGACCGCCACCGCAGTGTGGGTGAGTACCCCGTCCTGCCACTGACGAGTATCGGCGTCCAGACGTCCCAGCAATTGGACTCGACTCATGGACTTCGGACTGATGGTGTGCACTTTCAGTTGGGATCCACTCAGAGCCTGTTTAAGGAGCGCCATGATGGTGGACTTTCCACATCCTGGTGGTCCCACCAGCACCACTCCCATCCGTTTTTGAAGCTGCTCGTGCAGTTGCAAAGCCTTTTCAATTTGCCTCTCGCTTCGACAGAGTCCCAGTTGCGCAAAAGCGGCGGATAGAGATTGATGGAGCAGAGTTTCTTGCGCCGGCGAGCTGTCAATCTCCGGGAAAACATTCCGAAGCAGCATCTCAAATCGTGTGACATCATGTGGGGCCAGCTTGGACATGGTGGATGAACGCAAACAGCGAACCACCACCGACATTTCCTCGTTGGCGGTGGACTGGATGTTTTTCTCGCCGGTTAATTGCCCCCTCAAACCCTCGCCGCACACCAGCAGTACTGTCTTCAGCTCCCGGAGTCCCCAGTCGTAATGCCGCTGGGCAGAAAGCATCTTGCCGCACAAATCGAACAGCTCCACGATGCGGCGTGCTATGGAGGCGGCCTCGGAAAAGCCCTCAACGAAGAGCATAACCCGGGCGATTTCCCCCGGCTCCGGCTGCTGCATCACTATGGGTCGGAATAGAGCCTGGATGTTGCCGGGCAGCTTTTGGCGACCACCGTACTCAGCTCCGGCCGGATTCAGGGTTACGAAGATGCCGCAGTGTTGGTTGAGTTGAACCTATGAGAGGAATCAGGGTATTTTTAATAATATATGGACTTGAGTAAATAATAATCACAATTTTCTAACAATAGTTCTAGATTTTTATTAAGTTGTATACTGTAAACTTTTAATAGTTTAATTTAATAAGAATTTAAGAATTTTCCCCGACCCCGCTGAATGTTCCCATTGCAACCGTAATCCAATTCAACCAATCATTCCATAATTCCTTTCACACCAAGTTCAACTTCACCCCGCTTCATAACTCATCCTGCTCACCTGTCTCTCGCCAATCTGGACGCTGTTGGCCCGCTCCTTCAGGGCGCTCTGGATGGGCTGGATCAGCATGGAGATGGACGACAGAGTGGCCTCCTGCAGCCGGTTGAACTCGTCAAAGCAGCCCCAAGCCCCGCAGCGGGCCAGGCCAGTGAGGATGAGGCTCATCGATTCGGTGTCCACATTCTGCAAACAATCCATGGCATAATGACGTATAGCAGTGGAATTACAATGCACTCGGCAACAAAAAGAGTGAGTTATTAAGGGCAATGTAATAATTTTTTAACAGAATAACAGAATTTCATTAGGTTTCTGGTCCCTTAATAATGTTTTTTAACATTCTTAGAAACATTGAGTTTTTCGAAAATAGGAAACATAAGTAAAGGTTTTGGAAAAAATTATATTTTTTAACAATGTTTTGAAAAATGAACCAAATATTTGTATATTATTTACATATTATTTTTGAAATCATTTCTCTTCTTTTTTTGAGACCAATATATACTATTCAAAGTTTTCCTTGTTATTATATAACGGTAACGGTACTCGTAGAGTAAAAGGGTATATTGTATTCGTGCAAAAGTATGTAACAGGTAGAAGGAAGCGTTTCCGACCCCATAAAGTATATATATTCTTGATCAGGATCACTAGCAGAGTCGAGTCACCTATCGATATGTAAAAGACATTTTTCAAATCGGGCCATTCATTTAAAAGTTATGCGTAATCAAAGTTTTTTATCTCCATCTCCCTCGCACTCCTAGCTGAGTGACGGGTATCAGATAGTCGGGACACCCGACTATAGCGTTCTCTCTTCTTTTTTTAATCTTTACTATGTTATTAATTCACTTCTATCTCAGCTAAAATTTAAAAGATCTGTACATAAAATATTATTACATTACATAAAATTCTTTGAATTTTGATTGAATGTGTTTAAAAGAACAGAAAAGAAAAAAAAATTTAATAATACCGCTTTTGTTGATTTAAAAAATTTTAAGTGATTCGTAATGGTTAGAAAGTTTTTTTGAAAGTGTACCCCCACCCACCTCGTCGCAATTGAAAACCAACACCAAGCGGCCCAACATGGCCCCCAGGGCCTTGACGCACTCCGTCTTGCCGGTGCCAGCCGGGCCAAAGGGATTACCGCCCAGTCCCATGTGCATCGCCTGCGTGAGGATGAGATAGCAGCGGTGGGTGAGCCGCGTGTGGACCAACTTGCTGGCCTGGCCCAGAAACTCGTAGGCGTATTCAAATTCGGCATAAACCATGCGGACGCAAACTTGTCGATTGGCATTAACTCCGCCTCCGCCCGATGATCCGCCCGCTTTCCCCAGGTAATATCTGAGTTGACACAGCCAGTGCCAGTCGCCCGTGTGCACCACATTGTGTTTCTGGAGCTGCTCCACCACACCAGAGTAGTGCACTAAGTCCAGCAGCAGGGCCCTTAGTTTAAGGCTGATCAGCGTTCCGTTTGGGGATTTGCATTTCAGGGCGGCCAAGTGGTTGATCTCATCCTTTAACTGCTGCTGCAGTTTTCCCAAGGACATCCCACCGATGGCCTGCTCCGCCTGGCGGGTGAAGTGGAGAGCTCTGGCTGTGGCCAACACCTGGCTGGCGTACTTCTTTAAGACTTTCTCATCTAGGTTGTCGCTTCCTCCGGTGGTGCTGGTGTAGCACTCGTGGATCTGATCGCGCAGTGTATCCTGCACCACTGTCACTAGTTGATTTAGCCAGCGCTGCAAATAATGCGCTTAAATATTTAAATATAACTCAGTTATTGGCCAAGAGACTGACCTCAATGTCGCCCTTCATCTCGATGGCCTGGATTAGCTTGAGCTCATCCCCCTCGGCACTGTGCACGGATATAATGCTGTACTGATTGATATCGGAGGATGTGGCAGGAGGATTGGGGGCCACCTGCCGGATGCCGAGACTGTGGCAGCCGGGAAACAGCTTGCGGATGTGCCGCTGGATGACATCCGCATCCTTGCTGGCCTGTCCGAGGAGCTCGAGCAGATCGTCATCGCCCAAGAAGTAGAAGCGGGGAAAGGAGTTGCGCTTGTCCTGCGGAAGGAATTATATATCCTGATGGATTGTGCGATTTGTTTGGAGTGCGAAAGCCACTCACGGTTATGTAGCTCATCAGGTTCTGCTGGCACCTGGCCAACTGGGTCTCCAGGGCATTGACGATGGTGCTGATGTTGTTTATCTTCGTCAGCGAAGTTACCCGCGGATCCAACTCGATTTCCCGCATCACGAAGCGAAAGTCCTTGTCGATGCGCTTGAACAGTGCCTGCTCCTGTTGCAGAGTCCCAGATCCAAACACCGGCTCCAAGTAAACCCAACTGAAAAAGATGTGATTTTTCAAATTAAGTATGTAAGGTCGTAGTTTAGTAATAACAAATAAATATATACTCAGCTCACCGTCTTTGGGAATGATTTAAGCTGCTGAGAAGTGCATCCAACGTATTCAAGCGACTTTCCCAAAGCTCAGCCTGATCCGAAAAGCTATCGAAAGCAGCCGAGTTCTTGGCGGATTGCAATAGGGACTGGTTGTCCCCGATCTTGTTGAGCACCTCCTGGTAGTCCTTGATCAGGGAGACACTCTGACCCGACGCATCCGTTCTGGTGATCAGCTTTAGCTGAGCCGTGACCGACCACTGGTCGAGTTCAACCAGAGCCTGTCTCACGATCTGTTCACTCGAAGCCTGCCTGACTATACTACCAATCTCTTGGGCAGCAGACTGCAGGACCTCGAAGTCCTGCAGGATATCCTGCAGGAGTATGGAGTGCAGGGGTTTTGTATCCTTGTGATTCAGGAGCTGAAATATCCGAGCCCAATGCCGTTCACTCAACGAATCCGATTGGAGTTGCTGCAGAATTGGTAGAGCCGACTGAAGTCTCTCCACCTGCTGGCGGATCCGCTTGGAGGGCAAATCGATCGAGGCATGAACGGAGCCCTCCCACTTGCCAATGAATTCGTTCAGGACATAGGGACGGCGCCTGTAAATGGCCCACTCCTCCTGGAGAATTGGGTGGAGTTCAGTGAGGAAACTATCGTAGACCTGCCATTGCCTCGATTGCTGCTCCATTTGCTCCTCGATTTCCGTGAAGGGAGTGAGCGTCTCCGATGGGAACTCCATGTTGAACTTGGAGCACTCCTCCAGAAGGTGCTTCTTGTTCTCCTGCAATTGCTGCCAGTGGAGGCGGCGCTCCTTGAAAACCTCCAGAGTGGAGTGCTCGTTGGCCTCCAGCTCGGCTATGGTGGATTCCCAGCGGAGTAGAAATTTCTCTGCCTCGTTCTTCAGATTTTGCAATTGTGTCTCGGCCTGGTTTTTTATCATGTCCACTTGTCGCTGGAGAATCACCGCATGATTCTCCAGAAGAGGCTGCAACTGTTCCCATTGCTGCAGGATCCCGGAGAGAGCGGTCACCCGCTCCTTGCACCAACCTGCCAGACAGGCATCCTTTTCCCTCACCGCCTCCAAGGTTCGCTCGATCTGCGGCAGCTCGCTCATTATCTTCTCGTACTTCATTCCCGACTGACTGATGCTGCCCTCGTCCATGGGCACGTTCTGCAGGAACTGCAGGGCACTCTGCAGGAATTCCTGGATCAAACTCACATCCGTCAGGATGGCCGTCCTCAAGCTATTCGCCAGCGCCTCCCAGTACCGCCTGCTAATGTATTCTATATCCGATCTCAAGGGCAGCACATTGATCACTATGCAGTCGATGGATTCCTCGGACTGCTGGAGCTTCGCAAACTGTTGACTGAAGTGCTTGCAGGCTCTGAAGTTGCGATCCCAGTCGGCGGCTTCGTTCAGATGAATGCCACACAGCTGCTCCACGTCCACGCATCCCAATGCGATCCAGGGCAACCAAATGGTCTTGAAATCCTCCAGCTTGTCAAACAGTTCGGCTGCCCTTTGGTAGAGCGGTCCAAAGTGTTGCCGATTCACGGTAACCATGGACTTGAAGAGCTCCTGGCTGTGTTCCGAGAGTCCGTGGAAGTTGCAGGGTCTCTCGATGAAGCGTCTCAGCTGATTGAAGTACAAGTCCCGAATTTCCTCCTCCGGCGGACTGTAGATCAGTTCTCTCTGTCGCAAAATCAGCTTAACATGTATGTCCGGCAGCTTGTTGTTCATGTCGAGCAGTCCAAAGATGTACTGGTATTCCAGAACCTTGTACAACTGGTGGTCCCAGTGCAGCTTGAAGGCATCCAAGTGGGTGTAGCCCTGGCGCTCCAAGGTGGCCACCAGTTCGCGGAGATGGCGCAGCTCGTCCTTCCAGATTTGATTTTGGGTAAACAGATCGGTGGACATGAGTTTCATGACCTGAAAAGGGTCGCGTTGGTTAGTTTGGGATGGTATTTTCTTTAAGTACGCTATGGACTGACCGTTCTCTTGGCCTGCTCGTGATATCCCACCAGGAGTGTGTTGTCCGTGGAGAGTTTTGAAACGGCTGCCTGCAGGATGTCAACGTATCGCTGAACGGAGGACTCGTCCTGCCAGGCAACCGTTTCGCTTTGCACCAGACGCTGCAGCTCCAAGGCGTTCTTCAGCATAATGGGCCTCTGGCAGGGAATCATCCGATCCCCGATTGTGTTGTGAAAGGTGGCGATCTGCTGCAGTCGCCGGGCATAGCACATGTACTTGGCTGCGTGGGTGGCGGCGGCTCGAAGTTCCAGGGGCACGCTATAGCCGAGATTCTCAAACTCGCGCACATCCTGGCAGAAGGTCACCAGCTTCGGGTTGAAGGTCACGCGCATCAGTTGGCGACCCTCCTTCTCAAACTTTACCACCGCCTGATCGTCGCGAAGTCTAATTGGAAAATGAAGTTTATAAATATAAAAATAACAATTTCGGTATAGAATTAAAATTACAAAATGTTGGATGAAACTAGTATGAAACAAGAGAGAACGTTATAGTCGGGTGCCCCGACTATCAGATACCCGTTACTCAGGTAAAGGGAGTGCGAGGGAGATGGAGATAGAAACTATGATCACGCATAACTTTTTAACGAATGGTCTGATTTGAAAAATTTCTTTTACATTTCGATTGTGGGCATTAGAGGGGGCGTGGCACCTTTTTAAAATAAACTTGCGCTGCGTAGGAACTCCTAGAATCTGCATGCAAAATGTCAATCTTCTAGCTTTTATAGTTTCCGAGATCTCAGCGTTCATACAGACAGACAGACAGACGGACATGGTTAGATCGACTCGGCTAGTGATCCTGATCAAGAATATATACTTTATGGGGTAGGAAACGCTTCCTTCTATCTGTTACATACTTTTGCACGAATACAATGTACCCTTTTACTCTACGAGTAACGGGTATAACAATAGAGAACAATATCGACTATCAGATTCCCCTAACTCAGCTAAAGGGAGTGCGAGGGAGGTGGAGATATGCAGTCGTAAAAGCTACTGTCTCCACCTAGCGGCCATTTCATTTTTCGCTCTTAACTTTTTAAGGGGGGGTAGGGTCTTGCAAAAAAAAAATTTCGATTTTTTTTTAAAATTTTTTTCTTGTAGATTAACATCTTAAGATTATACAAAAAAAGTTGTAAGTCAATCGGACAAAAAGTTTAGAAGTTATGCTAAAACTAGTACCCTAACCTCTAAGACTTTAGGTACGTAAGTGCATCTTTAAGTGCGTTTTTCTCGAAACCACGTTTTGAAAGTCCGTGTTCATCGGCATTTATAAACGGCTCAACCGATCGTTTTCAAATTTGTCGCATATTTTTCTGCATTAAAAAAACCCGCCCCCTGGGAAGCGTTTTTTTTTATTTTTTAACTTTAAATATTTTATTTTTAAGCCGAAAGTCAATTTTTTTAGGTAAAAAACCCATTTTTGACCTTGGTTTTCGGAAAAAATTCTTAAAAATAAAAAATTTAAAAAAGGGCTTCCCAGGGGGCGGGTTTTTTTAATTCTTAAGCGAATTGTAAAAACAAAATGGAAATCCGATCATTTTTAGCGGAGGTACAGTGAACACCGCAAAACGCCTTTTTTTAATAGTGTTCCAGCAATCGCTTTGCCACCGATATATTAGCCGATAGTATCGGCTATAAAAATTAGTGGATATTATTTAAATGACACTTAATAATATACAAAAGGTTTGAATTAAATCCATCCAACCAGTTTTTATAGAAAAAATCGCAAAGTTAGTCGATTTTTTGGTGCCAAAGACCCTACCCCTCCCTTAATGGATTGTCTAATTTTAAAATTTTCTTCTACTGTGGGTGTCAGAGTGGGCGTGGCACTCGGCTGAAACAAACTTGCGCTGCGTTAGAAGCCCAAGAATATGTGTGACTAATCCTAACGTTCTAGCATTTGTAGATTCCGAGATCTCAGCGTTGTTACGGACAGACAGACAGAATACAATACACTCTTTTACTTTCAAATCAAAGACTCACCTCAGCTCTCCGCTTTTCACGGCCGTAGAGCACTGTCCCGACCAGATCTCAAAGTTTGTGCGCAGCAGGGATTCGGTCTCCTCCTTGATCTCCTGCACTGCCTTGTTGATCTTATCGAAGCCCTCGCGTCCACTGATCAAATGGCTGACCTTCTCGATCTCCTGGATCTGATGCTGGACCACCTTCAGCCAGCGACACTCGTTGCAAATCACCGACAAGTGACCCGTGTCCGGTTCCATGTTGGAGTCCACCATCGCCTTGCGTAAGTCCTGCAGGAGGATGTGCAGCGACTGCAGAAACTGCTCCCTTTCGATGGTCAGCAGTTCCAGAACAGCCGGTCTTTGGATAAGGGTCTCGTATTTCGAGAATATGAAGATCACCTGACGCGGATTGCTCAGGTGGTTGTGCAACTGACCCTTCAAAGCGGCAGCGATTCGCTCGTCGATTGGCTGAAGGACCTGCTCAAAGTGCTGCAGAGCCTTGTGCCACTTCGACTGGCCCAGCGAGGATGTGTCAAAGATGTTGAAATCTAAAAATGATTATAATATTTCAAATTAGGCCCTACTTTATTCGAAGACTCACCCGTGAAAGGAGCCTGCTCCTGGAACATCTCCTGCAGCTCGGCGTCATCGAGCAAGGTGGCAATCTGTTTGTACAGCTGCTTGATGCTCCGGATCTCACTGAGTCGCTCCTTGAATTGCTGTCCTCTCTTCGCCGCATGTGGTTCGCCCAGCCATGGGTGCTTCATGTAGTTTGGCCAGAAGAGCCGAGTAAGGGAGTCGCAGAGCTGGATCCACGCGTCCACCGTGTCGATGCTCTGACCCATCAGATTGTTGACGTGGCTGGAGTTCAGACTCCAGATATCCTCCGCCAGCAGTTGGGTCAAGCAGACCTCCAGCAGCCGCTTTCCAATGATGTCCAGGAGATCCGTCATCCGCTGCTGAGGATAATTGTATGGCAGCCGCCACAATTCGTCCAGGTTGTTGTGGGCATGGTCGAGGAACTCCTCAATAGTTCCACTCGGATTGGCTCCGTCAATGGTACTGAAATGGCATATTTAATTCTGATTCGCTGGGAATAATTTTATCACCTTTTACCTAATTTGTTTTTCGATATTTTCCAAAACGCCAATAAACACCTGCGCTGCTTCTCGGTCCAAACGGGAGCTGGACTTTTGGCCCAGTTTCTGTTTCCAATATTTGATCTCATCTCGCAGACTAGTAATGCCTGTTAAATACATAAATAATCATATAAAATATAAGTACAGGGGAGCCAGCCCATAAGGACGCGGGGCATGCCTGAGTGTACGTGCCTATCTTGCTTAGGGCACACGCCTAATCTTCTTTGTTTCGCTGTCCTAATAGTGCGGACAGCAAGCCAAAAAAAATTTGTTTGATTTTTTGTTCAAATTGAATTAGTAAAATATCATATAATATAACATGTAATTTAAACCCACCGCTCTGCGGCAATCCCAAGCTGGATCCCAAGTTCTGGTGCAAGTTCTCCAGAATTCCACTCAACTCGGGTCCATATTCGCTGCGCTGAAAGTAAAAAACATTAGAAAGTAGAGCAGAGGTTAGGTTACACATAAACCTATAGGAAAAAAACAAATTGGATGGCCGGAGGGCAAAGTATAATTGGCAAAATGAAATTGCAGACTGGATTGAATTATGCGCAAATGCGATTAAGAGTATGGAGAGTGCGACAGCGAGCATGGCAAGTTAAGCCGAGTCAGGGAATTAGTCAGGTGGAATATTACACTAGACTGCACTGTACAGCACTACACTACACTGGCCAGCACACATCACACGTTGGCAGACTTACCCGGGCCGAGTTGGCAGAGGGCGAGAAGACCCGAGAAACGGAATTGTAAATCGACTTGACCAGGCCCCCTTCCAGGGTTAAAATGCCCAGCAGGGGCTCACTACGTCTATCCTCCCGGTGATGTTGCCCCACCTGGGGCACCTTGTAGAAAAGCAGGCAGAGCTCCTCGTTCGGTATGCGATGGTGGAATCGGATTTTGCCATCGGATTTACTGTGCACCGCCGAGATGACCGTGTGCTCCTCCTGTTCCAGAAACTCCAGAATCATGGCCGTTTGCTCGTCCAGCTCCGAACCCGGCAAGCGGGCGGAAAAGTATTCCACTGAAGGATGGCGGTGTTATTTATGTCACTGCGAATGGATTAAACAGCCCCGATACTCACCGGAGGTATTAATTATAAACTTAGTGCGCTGGGTCATCTTGAATTAGATTTCTAATCCAACGCCCGTGTTAACTTTCCGTTTTCACCGAAAACTCTTTCACTTTTCTCACAACCAAACTATTTGTTGTCCTTTTCGGTTGCCATAGGCAACTCGAACAATGTTGCCCCGAAGTGGTGGATCCTACACAGAAATTTAGTATCAGATAATGTGATGGTATATTTCAAAAATAAAAAAGTAATAATATATTGAAAACTAACTAAGAATTTCTCAACTGCACATATAAAATAAAAATGAGATCTTCTTAAAACTTAATGTTACAAAATGTTACCAAACTTCAAATTAGTATTATTTCATATACGTATATATACGTATACGTATGTCGATTCTATTTTAATAAAGTTACTCTTTCACGTTAACTTTTTTAACCATAGTCATAGACTGTTATTATAAACGTTTCGTCTCGTAAAAATTATTATTTAATTATTATTTTTAGTTCATATTTTTAAGATTATAATAATGTTTGCTTATGTGGAATTTTCCGCAGTGTACTAGCTGCTGTTACTAAGGAGGTGGTTGTTTGTTGGTTTTTTCCCATTGCACCTGTTGTTTGCCTTTGGGCACATGACACGTGTTGTAGTTGCCATGGCTCTTAGGTGGAGTGAGGTGGCCAGGTGGTTTGTGTTTGGCCCTGACTAGTTTTCGTGCATCCCCTGGCATTTCCTCAATCCACTCTGGACGCCTGCTAATGAAACGAAGCACTCGACTGGGCGGCTGCACTAAAAATGCCTCGGCAGGTTTATATCATTTGAATGCCCATTAATTGAATTGTGCGGGCGTGCTCAAATGCCATTTTCCAGGCAGCTGGGAGGAGCACGGGGAAGGACTCTGGTCAGGACATGACCAGATTCGATAGGAGCCAGTTTTATGACTTTTCCAAAGCTGTAACAACTCAATCTTGGGGGACAGCAGGTGATGTGTCCAGTTTGGGGCGAGAATATGACATATCAGGAGTCCATCGAATTTATTTTACTAATGGAGGTTCTAAAAAGATTCTAGATTATTGTATAAGTTTATGTATTTGTTTATTTGTTGATATCTTTAAAAATAAATTTATCCTTCATATCAAATCCTTTATTTTTTGATATATATGAATTTTTTTTATTAAATAGTCTATTGTCAGCCATTAATTTTCTAAACCCCCTTTTGCTACTTGAGCCAAAGTTCTCTTGAGTCTAATCTCATTTTCGGTGAGCTGGGGGATCCAAGTTGCGCCTAAAGTTTCGGCATTGGTGCAAAACTTAGTTAGGCCAACTAACTCCGTAAACTATGAGTTAGGCTACCGCATATCCCAAGCGAGGGAAGGCTCAGCCTACAAAGGACCGAGGGAAACTCCACGCAAATTTAATAACCGATGCAGGCTGGGTGGTCCGGGTGATTCGCAGGCTGGGTGGTTCACAGGAAAAGCCAAGCATCAAGCGCTTAAGCTGTCTGCATGTGTTTGATGCAGCCAACGCCGAAATGTTTGCCTTCTACTTCCTTTCATCCATCCCGTTCACTTTTTCCCTCTCTCCTTTGTTTGGAATCAAACAAAGTTTCATGACCAAAAAACGGGAATCCTTTTTGCTATGCAAAAAACTGTATTTTTTTGTTTTTTGTGCAAAGGCTCAAACTGTTACTACTGTCAACACTCGAATTGCTGTGGCAGCCTTCAGCCATTTAAGCAAATTAACTGTATGATTAAATTGTTCTGCAAAGCCTTCTTCCTGCTTCATTTACCCTTAAACTTTCTCTTTATTCTTGTTCATTCACTTAAGACAAGAAGACAGTAAGGAAGAATAAACTTTTTGGACTATTCCTATTTATACTTTAAATGTTTTAAAAAGCCTAGAATTTTCACTTAATTGGAATATAAGATTTATTAAGTTTACAGTACATATCAAATTGTTTGTGAAAAATCATCAAACGATAAATGATGACTGATTAAGGACAGGCATTAACTTCCAGCGCAATTTATGCTCTGCAGCTCATTTGAGCATTTGGCACCCATAAGGGAATCAGAGCAAAAGCCCTCTAATTGGACATTTAATAAAATGGAACAGAGTATTACATGATAAATACCCAAAAGTGGGCACTAAATTTATTCAATGCCGATTTGGGCTCGTGTCTTTTGGGTTGATTTAACCTAATAGTCGTGATGGCTGCTGGCTGATGGCGATTTATGGTCTTGGGGATTTTTATGCGGCCGCCAGGGTTGCCAACTACTCGCACTCGTATCGATAATATTTTATGTGTTTCTTTTTTATTGCCTGCGATTACGAGACAGTTTTCTTCTGGGAAACCAATCCACTGACAAAGACAATGGAGGAACTTCCTTCGAGGCATGTGGCAATTTTAGTGCTGGCTTGGCCAAGAATTTATGGTTTATGGATTTTGTCAAATTACATGTTATTCTTGCCAGCTTTTCCGACCAACCTTTTGTCTATAAACTGTCAACACATTCAAGGCGTTTGCATTTGAACGAGGAGGAAAATGGAAAAAATGGTTAGCATGTGTTCGTATGTCTTAGGCTTTTTGCATTGAAATTGCTCTTTGATGTCCCTGTATGCCCAATGTTTATTTGTTTGCTTTTCTTATTTTGTTTTTACCTACCATAAAGGCATATCAATGTGTAAATTTTTATCGCCTAACAGCTAGGAAACCATAAAGTGGAAATTATATCGAAGATTATGATTGTTATGGGTTTTACGGCATCAAATTTATTGTTGTCCAGGCTAATAAATAAATTTAAATTGAAAACAGAAGAGCAGTTAAAAATCGTGTTTTGTAGGATTGCTATAGTGAAATTTTTTGGTATCTGGTGATTGCCAAAAAAGGTGTGGAAAAGTATTGGATGGAAATTTAGAAAGGCGATCTTTGTGCTCGGATTGTGTTGTTTTCTAAAATTTAGGATGCAAGCAAAGCGCTTTCTTCAATCCTTCTAGCAATTACAAACTTCCTGAGTAAATTGTTCCTCCCCTGCTCAATACGATTCGGTTAATTGCTCAAATAGCTAAAATGGCAAACAATGAATATGAGGTAAACTCATTGCATTTGAAATATTTTCGGGCTACCACAAGCCCAGCCAAATCTAATTGGGGCCGAGTGGGTGGAAGTTTTTGAAAAGAAATCTGGTAAAATTGCCGAGCGATTGTTTATGTTTGTGGGTGCTTGTGTGCTTGTAAACAATGAATATGCATGACTTGCCATGAAGCATGCCACACATGCAACAACAGAAATCGAGAGACAGGAAAAGCAACTTCAATTTGCGAAAGTGATATTCTGCTCGGAAAAGAGGAAAAAGAAGCAAAATGCCAACGAGCATTGGAAAGAGATGGCTGGCACACTCCTCGATTGACATGCATAACGTTGATTAATTAATGCCGTCGATATTGCCGATGACAGATGCTGGAATTTCCTCCGCTCGAGCGGAAATAGGACTTAGTCGGGCTGCCTGGCTTTGCTACCTAGCTCTGGCTCGAAAGTTAAGAGCATCTTAACCCGTTTCATTTGCGAAATGTTTGCCATTCAGTTTACACAAGTGGGGAGTTTTTCGATTGGGAAATGCATTTCGGGTCCTCGCATCTTCAAGGAGCCTCCAGTGTCTGTGGCGCATAATCCGGCAATTAGTAAATGTCAAATTCCCAGCTCGCATTGAAAGTCAAAATTTACAGCCTGCGAATCGAAGTTATATATCATCTGGCGGTCCAATGCGCCTGTAAGTATGCAACGGAAATTGCAGCTACGCATGTGATTATGTTGTCTCTGTCTCCGAGGAGAGCATATGTAAGTATGCAGGAATATGTAAGCATCTGCAATATATGTATATATTCGCCAGTGTGTGCGTGGCTGGGTCCTTGGCTTGATTAAAAGCCTTGTCCCGGCGATGAATTGTTGCTGCATACTTTGGGGCTTTCCTGCGGAGCAACACGGGTCCTTAAAGGTGAGCCTGGTCTCAGGTTTTTGAATTTAATGTGCAGAAGTTCATCATTCAACAGCACTACATTTAAGAATTTAGATAGCTAGTTGAGGAAGTTATTTCGTTCATGATTTGAAGAATTTCCACTTGAAGTCTAAACTGAGGAGCACATGTGTTTTATGCTTAACAGATTAGTTGAAATACTCAGTCGAAAATTGTAATACGGAAGGTTTGGTAAGAAAAATTAAAAAGAAAAAAATATAACTTTCTGGGTGAGAATAAACCACACAATATAAGCTATCCAAATTAAAACAGGATCGCTTTTATAGCTAGAACTCAAGATGGATACATTATCAAAACCAGAAAAGGAATTAACCGCTGTAGCTCCTATAGTTCGCGTTAAAAATCCGGATGAAATCGAGAAGCAAATTAATTCAGAGATTTGCGATGAGTACGAATGTGATTTACTTCGCATCGAAATAGGAAGTATGAACGCCGATTACGACAACTGGGAAGGTATTTTTAAGGAGACCCTGTTGAGAGTAAGGCCCGAGATTATTATGTGGGAAAAAGCTATGGAAATAGTTTTAAAATTGATGGAAGACAGCGAAGTCGAGGCGAATGTTAATAATGACGGAAAGGGCTTTTGTGTGACAGTCTCGTACAAACCCACCGAATTCGTTTATATAAAAGTAAATAACAAAGACGACCTTAGGTGCTTTACCTTGCCAAAGGCCTTGGACTGGATTCAGCAGAAACTCATTGACCTTAAGACATCAGTAAGGAAAATAGAAAATGATCAGCAGTTTGTTATTGCTCAAAGAGAGAAAATTAACTCGATAGAAAATTGTTTAATGAAAAAGGAAGCATTTTTAGCTGGAAAACAAATAACTGTTGGAAAACCAAACAAAAAGAAGGATAATTTGGGTGAGGAATCTGATCCGCTTTCGGAAACAAGGAAGGATTTTGAAACCGAATTCAAGGAGTTTATGTCAGAAGTGGAAAAAGACAACGCTTTATTAAACCACATGACAGATGATATTTTACTTTTGCTAAAGAAGCTTTCGACACTTCGGTCTGAAAATTTGACAGATGCAATCGTTAATGGTGTAAGGAAAGAAATCAACGAACTTCTTGATAGATTGGGAGAAAAGAAATCGCAAGATAACTCAACTGATTCTGCTAATATTCATTTGACTCACAATTGTTCTATTCAAATCGATTCAAGGGAAAATGATTCTATCAAAATAGAAATTGGTTTGGAGAAAAAAGAAGACAAGTCTGGGACCGATTTAATTTATAATGATTCCACTAAAACCGAGTTGAACGAAAATAATTCCGTTAAAATTTGTTCCACCAAAAATGTTTCGATCACAATCGATTCTTCTAAAAAAGATTTTATTCGCCCCGGATCGACACAATGTGATATAGAAATAGCGCAGGATCAGTCAGCGACTAAACTAGATCAAAAGCTAACCGCGAATCCAGAGTGCAATACAAAAATTAAAGATGATAATAACAATGAACAAAAAATACCGCTTCTCGGAATTAATCAGTACAATGATAGTCCCTTAGAAGATTTAACAGCCCCTCTAAGTCAATGCTCGCTTGAAGATGCCGAAAGCACCGATTCCTCTGAAGGTGATTTTTTAAAATCGCTTTCAAATGAAAATGATTGGAATAAGATCGATTTCACTAAAAAGTTTTCAAAAACTAAAGCAGATCAAAAGGTACAAAAGAAGGAGACAATTGAAAGATGTACAGATATGGGCTGTGAAGCACTTCCTGAATCCATTTTTAACTATGACGGAAATGAAAATGTATATGATGCAACCAGCAATGATCTCAATGAGTCAGTGGATAACTTTAAACAAGGGATGGAAGACCATCTAAACATGCATAAAATTGACTATACCGAAAATTACGGATGTCTTACTAAAAGCAGCTCGAGAAATAGTACAAATTTAAGTGACTTCAATTTAGAAATGGACTCCCACCGAGAAAACGTAGAAGAACCTATTCAGGATATGTCAGTCGCAAATAATCTTTATAAATACAGAGATGAATCTCTGGAAGAAAGTACTATTCCTTTATCCGAAATAGAACAGCAATATATACAAGAATCTGATGAATATTCTTTAATCAATGAAGAAAGTAGCTCGACAAATTTTTTAAAGGAGCTAAATTCGATGTACCATAATTTTGAAGAACCTGTTCTTGATACTCCTGTCACCTATTATCTTAATAAACAAATAGATGATTCTGTGGAAGAAATAAAATGCCAATCTGAACAAGAATCGGATGAATATTCAATCAATGAAGAAAGCAGCTCGACAAATTTTTTAAAGGAACTAAATTCGAAAGACCTGGACGAACCTGTTCTGGGTATGCCTGGGACCTATGATTTTAATAAACATACAGATGATTCTCTGGATGGAATAAAACACCAATCTGATAAAGAATCGGATGAATTTTCTTCAATCAATGAAGAAAGCAGCTCGACAAATTTTTTAAAGGAACTAAATTCGAAAAAACTGGAAGAACCTGTTCTGGGTATGCCTGGGACCTATGATTTTAATAAACATACAGATGATTCTCTGGATGGAATAAAACACCAATCTGACAAAGAATCGGATGAATTTTCTTCAATCAATGAAGAAAGCAGCTCGACAAATTTTTTAAAGGAACTAAATTCGAAAAACCTGGAAGAACCTGTTCTGGGTATGCCTGGGACCTATGATTTTAATAAACATACAGATGATTCTCTGGATGGAATAAAACAGCAATCTGATAAAGAATCGGATGAATTTTCTTCAATCAATGAAGAAAGCAGCTCGACAAATTTTTTAAAGGAACTAAATTCGAAAAACCTGGAAGAACCTGTTCTGGGTATGCCTGGGACCTATGATTTTAATAAACATACAGATGATTCTCTGGATGGAATAAAACAGCAATCTGATAAAGAATCGGATGAATTTTCTTCAATCAATGAAGAAAGCAGCTCGACAAATTTTTTAAAGGAACTAAATTCGAAAAACCTGGAAGAACCTGTTCTGGGTATGCCTGGGACCTATTATTTTAATAAACATACAGATGATTCTCTGGATGGAATAAAACACCAATCTGATAAAGAATCGGATGAATTTTCTTCAATCAATGAAGAAAGCAGCTCGACAAATTTTTTAAAGGAACTAAATTCGAAAAACCTGGAAGAACCTGTTCTGGGTATGCCTGGGACCTATGATTTTAATAAACATACAGATGATTCTCTGGATGGAATAAAACAGCAATCTGATAAAGAATCGGATGAATTTTCTTCAATCAATGAAGAAAGCAGCTCGACAAATTTTTTAAAGGAACTAAATTCGAAAAACCTGGAAGAACCTGTTCTGGGTATGCCTGGGACCTATGATTTTAATAAACATACAGATGATTCTCTGGATGGAATAAAACAGCAATCTGATAAAGAATCGGATGAATTTTCTTCAATCAATGAAGAAAGCAGCTCGACAAATTTTTTAAAGGAACTAAATTCGAAAAACCTGGAAGAACCTGTTCTGGGTATGCCTGGGACCTATGATTTTAATAAACATACAGATGATTCTCTGGATGGAATAAAACACCAATCTGATAAAGAATCGGATGAATTTTCTTCAATCAATGAAGAAAGCAGCTCGACAAATTTTTTAAAGGAACTAAATTCGAAAAACCTGGAAGAACCTGTTCTGGGTATGCCTGGGACCTATGATTTTAATAAACATACAGATGATTCTCTGGATGGAATAAAACAGCAATCTGATAAAGAATCGGATGAATTTTCTTCAATCAATGAAGAAAGCAGCTCGACAAATTTTTTAAAGGAACTAAATTCGAAAAACCTGGAAGAACCTGTTCTGGGTATGCCTGGGACCTATGATTTTAATAAACATACAGATGATTCTCTGGATGGAATAAATCACCAATCTGATAAAGAATCGGATGCATTTTCTTCAATCAATGAAGAAAGCAGCTCGACAAATTTTTTAAAGGAACTAAATTCGAAAAACCTGGAAGAACCTGTTCTGGGTATGCCTGGGACCTATGATTTTAATAAACATACAGATGATTCTCTGGATGGAATAAAACACCAATCTGATAAAGAATCGGATGAATATTCTTCAATCAATGAAGAAAGCAGCTCGACAGAATTTTTAAATGAACTTAATTCGATGGACAAAAATTTAGAAACTGACTCCCGTCTGGAAAGCCTGGAAGCACCTGTTCCGGATATGCCTGTGGCCCATGATCTTAATAAACATATAGATGATTCTTTTGAAAAAATTTATTTTCCCTTACCCGACATAAAACAGCAATCTGAAAAAGAATCGGATGAATATTCCTCAATCAATGAGGAAATCAAATCTGAAAACATTTTAAAGGAAAGATGTTCAATTGGCGTCAATTTTGAAACTGACTTTCGTCTAGGAAACCTGGAAGAACCTATTCCAGATATGCCACTCCCAAATAATCTTTATAAATATATAGATGAATCTTTGGAAGAAATATCTTGTCCTTTACCCGAAATAAAACAGGAATCTGAAAAAGAATCGGATGAGTATTCATCAATCAATGAAGAAAGCAGCTGGATAAATTTTTTAAATGAACTTAATTCGGATCACATAAATTTAGAAATTAACTCTGGTCTAGAAAACCTGGAAAAACAAGTTCCGGATAAACCTGTCACCTATGATCTTAATAAATATATAGACGATTCTCTCGATCAAATTACTTTGCCTCTAACCGACATAAAACAGCAATCTGAAAAAGAATCGCATAAATATTCATCAATCAATGAGGAAAGCAGCTCGATAGTTGACTCCCATTTAGAAAACCTTGAAGAACCTGTTCCGGATATGCCTGTGGCCCATGATCTTAATAAATATATAGAGGATTCTCTCGATCAGATAACTTTTTCTTTACCCGACGTGATACAGCAATCGGGAGAAGAATGGGATGAATTTTCTCCAACAGCTGAGGACAAAATTGACGGCGACATCACTTTAGTAAATAGCTGTAATAGCTATGGTAGCCTTTCTATGGATGAAGTTTTTAATAGTTTTGAATTTAATGAAAATCAAGACAATAGTGATGGCGAGTCAACTTAAATCTTTTCCACTGGAATCTTATATGAAAAAACAGCCATAGAAGAAATGTACAAATATTCTTTATTTTATTTGTATCATTAATAATGAATAGTTATAAATTCTTAAATAAAATCTTTTAACCAAAAATAACCTGCCAAAGTTTCTTTATGCATTTAGGAAGGTGAGCATCTCTTCGGGAAATCTCAAATGAATAATTAAACATAATTAGCCACCATTAACGAGAGCACATCCCCCTGAGCGGCCAAAACCGAATGCAAAGCGCAGCTCTGACACACACAGTTGGCCAGCTCAGGGGCATTCTGGCGAAATCAAAGCGAATCAACGGCACAATTGGGTGGGGTGGGGTCAGGGGTTCAAAGTGGGGGCTTAGAGACCCTAATAAGTCAACTGCAATGCATAAATTTCGACACAGCAGCAGGCTTGGGCCAGGTGGCAAACCTAAACCCAAACACAAACCCAAATCGGAGGACTAGGCCAAGTGTTTGCCATTCCGACTTTGGCAAATAACCCGGAGAATCGTGGAGGAGCGGGTGAAGGGGTTCGGGCATAGTGGTGTTTAAGGAATTCCTGATTGACAATGTGGTCCGCACTGGGGACCGCCCACTTTTGTCGCCTTCGTCGTTGGTCAAGAGCAAATTTGGCAATACAACAAAACGTCTTTAACCTTTGACAGGCCGCACACATTTCAATTGTTGAAAATTTGTGGCCCCAGCCCCAGTCGGGTCGAACATTAAAATTGATTACCCCAACAGTTTGGCTAATAGATGGTTCTGGGATCTTTGGGCTCCCAAATCTCGAGTGTTTCCTTTTACAGTCACACAGGAAAAAATATTGATATCTAAATATGAGTTTACGTAATGCAATTAAAATAATACTAGTCCACCTTTTCTATTAATCCTTATTTACCAATAAAAAGACTAAGAGTTTGATACAGTATGTGTACTATACTACAATTCAAAACAAGAGAGAACGCTATAGTCGGGTTGGTGTCCCGACTATCTAATACCCGTCACTCAGCTAAAGGGAGTGCGAACGCTGTACTCGGGTTGGTGTCCCGACTATCTATTGGAGCTAAAGGGAGTGCGAGGGAGATAGATATATAAACAATTTTGATTGCGTATAACTTTTTAATGAATGGTCCGATTTGAAAAATGTCTTCTACATTTCGATAGGTATTAATAAACACTATAAAATGGCGTTTATATATTTTTAAAATCTTAAAAGATGTGGCCTCCAGACACATTTGAAAATCGTTTATGGCGATTGTGGGCGTTAGGGGGGCGTGGCACCTCGATGAAACAAACTTGCGCTGCGTAGGAAGCCCAAGAATATGTGTGTGAAATCTCAACCTTCTAGCTTTTATAGTTTCCGAGATCTCAGCGTTCATACAGACAGACAGACGGACAGACGGACAGACAGACAGACGGACAGACAGACGGACAGACGGACATGGCTAGATCGACTCGGCTAGTGATCCTGATCAAGAATATATATACTTTATGGGGTCGGAAACGCTTCCTTCTCCCTGTTACATACTTTTGCACGAATACAATATACCCTTTTACTCTACGAGTAACGGGTATAAACACATTTTAATTTGAAATAAAAATACATTTTTACAGTGTACTTTTCTACCACTTGCTAATTTTTCCCTTTCAACACTTTACTATCATTTAATCTAAATTGGCAGCTATTTAAACATAAGTTGTATCGCATAAGCTATTGTGAGGAAAATTAATATAAATGACAATTTCCGCATCGCCTTAAGCGGTTATCAATTGCCGCTGTGCGATGCTAATCGTGTAATCCTTTTTAAATGATTGCACAAACAAACGGATATTAATGTCATAAACAATTCACACATTCAACTACACAGCACTCGCACGCCATGTAATTCTGTTTATGGCTTGAGGTTATTTAATATTCAATTTTCGGTTCTCGTTTCTTGGCCATATCCTGGGCACCTCATAAAATGCGAAAAACTCATAAAAACCATGGCAAACACATTTTAATCTGCACATGGGTAAATGCGGCTAAAAACGGAAGAGCAAGAATTTCAAGCTGGCAACATGAATTTATCACGAGGATATTGCAAATAGAAAACTGTTTGCGTGAATTTTATTGAGTTCCGCTTAGTTAAGTGTGCATATTCCTGTGCATTTTGGCATGTTTTTATAAATCTCTCAAAAAATAACTAAATCTTGTAGTTGTTTTGTAGGCTTCATTGGGTATACAAACAAATTAAAGCTGGAATGAATGAAAAATACTTTCTTACCAAATGTTTCTATTTGGTTATTTACGCAATATATTATTTCAGGAAATAGGTTTTGTACGAGATATACAAAATATTTACAGATATAATAATTGAATGAATCAATTTAGTAAAAAGAAAACATATGTCTTACCTGCTTTGAATGATTTGTCAAAAGCTAAACAATTAAATGTTTCTATATTTTTATATGAAGAAAAAAACATTTTCGCAAGTCCTGAAATATTAACCAGATCATTAAGATATTGAATATAAACGGAAAACCACCCTCCTAGGTTCATATCATGGCCCTGGAAAATATTTGTGGAATGGATAAGGTACCGTTTATGAGAAGCTTTGGAGCCCTCACCTCCCAACAGACCATTGAAGAAATCCGACTAGCCTCGAGTAACATGGACAATCCCCTGGCAATAAATGCTCCACCTTTTGAGAGTCCCCGGGAACGCCTGAATGAACTGGCGGCCCAGAGTAAAGTAAGGATGGATTTTGCCCACGGAACCACCACGGTGGGTTTTGTTTACAAAGGAGGCATAATCCTGTGTGTGGATTCGAGGGCCACGTCGGGAAAATTTATCGGATCCCAGAGCATGCAGAAAGTGGTGCAGGTGAATAGGTATATGCTGAGTACAATGGCAGGCGGTGCAGCGGATTGCACCTATTGGGATCGGGTTCTGACCAGGGAGTGCAGACTTCACGAGCTGCGCTACAAGGAGCGACTCTCCGTTCGATCTGCTGCCAGATTTATATGCAATGTGGCTGCGGAATACAAGGGAATGGGTTTGTGCATGGGGATGATGCTGGCAGGATGGTCTCCCGAAGGGCCCACCTTAGTTTACGTGGACTCCGACGGACTGCGCATCCACGGAAAAGTCTTTGCCGTGGGCAGTGGGGCCTCCAATGCCCTGGGAATTTTGGATACCGACTACCACTTTAACCTCAGCGATGAACAGGCCTTCGATCTGGCCTTTCGCGCAGTGTATCATGCTGCCATGAGGGATATTTTCTCAGGTGGTTTGGTACGACTATATCATATGGATAAAAACAGCTGGAGAAATGTGGCCAACAAAGATTGCCAAGAGTTGCATGAAGAGTACTCCAAGGAGTGAGCCTTTACAGAGTTTTATATACTGAACACCCGATGTATTTATTATTTTAAATTATTGTGAATTTAACAAAATTGTAAAAATAAAATAAATTAAACAAAATTAGCATGTTTATTTTCTAATTTGCTAACACACTTTTAATTAGTTCGCCTTTGTTTACTTAAATTTTCACTCAATTCTTACACGCTCCACAAATTTCTCTTCCCACGACCGTGAAAATTGCTAGTCGCTAATCATTTTGCGCTAAATTAAGTGACCTAATGGAATGCTCTGATTTTTCCCCACTTTTTTAATGCTGACACGGAAGCTTGGGCTTTGCCCCCCCAAAAAAAAAAGAGCATAAAACAAGAAAATTGCCTCCTTTCTGGACATTGGCACAACAATTAAGTTGGCATTTAAGTCGAATAAAGGACAGATGCAGACACCAAAAAGAGTTAACAAAAGTCCCTGCATAAATCAATGGCAACAGCATTATTTGGGCATAGAAGGCGGGAATGAAAAAGGGTCCAAACACTTAAATTTTTTCCGCTTCGTGTTCTTCGGCCCGGCACAGCAGCAATAATAAACAAGAAAGTGTGAAATAAAGCCAAATGGACATAAAAATTTGTATGTCCATCGCGAGAAAGGGGCAACGGAAAAATGTAAGGAAAAATGCAGGCACAGCAATAAAACGCGGCGAGTGCTTTTAATTTGAAATCCTGCCAGGATAGGACCAAAAGTCCCTGAAACTCTTTAGTCCTTCTCTCGCTTGCGACCTCCCTTTCAAGTTATTTTTCTGGAATTGGGATTGGATCGGGAGCCGTGAAGGTGAGGGAGCACTTATAACGCTTGTGTGGATTACAAATCCCACCGGTACAATAAACTGCTTTATTTGCAAAAGTTCTCTGCATAAAAAGACACAACTAAGTAAAACAAATTTAAATGCTCTCGTTGGTCAGTGCCGCATTGAAATTGAAAAATAAAGTTTTAGCTAAATGTTCGCTTAGCTGCCAGAATTAAATATAATACACATAACTATGTTAGTTAAAGAAGTTTATCATGTTTAGGAAAAACATGCATACCGGCATCATGGAACTTTTAGCTTTGGCCAACAACGAAATTAAGTTTGACTTCGAATAAATATTCTACACCAGGAAATCAAACATTAAATCATCATTCCCATCCATAGATCTCAAGAAATGTTACTGTTAAAAAATGCTTAATAATTCTTTTAAAACCAAAATGCTATTATAACAAAATAAAATGCTCATAGGTATTTGATTTCTATCTAAAATATCTAAAATATTTTTCAATGCACTTCGACTGGAGGGCTTTGAGTTTTTCCGAGTGAAACTCAGCACATTCAGTAACCTAATTAGTATCTCACCTGCTAAAGAACATTTATCATTATCCTCCTGACTGAAAGGCGGAAAGCTCCCCTATAAACTCCGCTTCAGCTTCTGTTTTATGTGCCCGGGCCGTAATAAATGTTGTCATTCGGTCCTTTTGCCCACTTCCTAACCCGTTTTGAAACAAGCAATAAATGTCAGCGGCTCGGGTGAACCGGGCATAAACTACAATGGCCGGCGGATACTTTATTTAACACTTGCATAAACGGACACGGCCGGAGATATCTCTCACACTCTACGAGTGTTCGGGTTATAAAAAGCGCAGCTATTGGAAAGAATGGTTTGGGAAACCGGAGAATGGGAGCACGTGTGCACCTCGTTACTTCTATAGGGTGCAATCAAAACGAGTACAGGTACAGCACTTAAGTTCTAAAAAATATTGAACAATGGAAATTTGTGGCATTCTAAAAATGGGACAACCCAGAAAAAGGCATTGTATGCATTTAAAGTATTTCACTTTGCCTATTTGTTTTAATCTCTACGGGAATATAAGATTGAAACTCGCTTTCGAATTCATTTCTCTGTCTCTTCAATCTATTTTCCATCTCCTTTTCTAAACCTAATGACATAGGATCTTCTCGTTTACTATGCTGCAAATGTGTCCCTTAAATCTAAGCAAGCCGTCGACACTAAGCCATTGGATAGAAGGACTCGTTGAGTGACTCGCTGACTGGAGTGTGAAAACCAAAGCGCTACACTGGAAAAAGTTCCGAGAAAAATCTGAAAATTTCGTAAGAACTAAAAATTGTTTACTTTTCTTATACATATTTTAGGACAAATTTTTGGAAATTTATTTTAAAATATTTTTAAAAAATACCCACCACATTTTCCATTCTATTGAATGGTTTGAATACATTTTTTTCCAAGTGAATTACCGCAACTGATGCTTGACACGCCCCTAAGCCCCAGCGCCTCCAGCTAGAGGAGCATAAAAAAATATTATGTCAATAGATAAAAGTCATGGTGGAGACGACAGGCAGTGAAGACAACATCGTGGATAACAAACAGCAAACATTGGCCAAATGTCGCGTGTTCAATTGTGCAAGCCCAGCCTCCGCCGACCCCTTTTGACCCACCACCCACTGATTTTCCACCCACCGCCCGCAACCACCCACTGTCACTGTTTATTTTATTGATGTCGCTGCCGCTGACTTTGGCTCTGCAACTGGAGGCAACCATGACAAAGTCATCAACGGGTGGAAACGAGGGGAAAGTAGGTGGAAATGGGGTGAAAAGGGGAGGGATTGGAATAGCTACAAGGGCGGGTCAAAGGAGAGCGGATCCCTTCTTGTTTTACGACCAACGAAGCGGCCATAATTGTGCATTCACAGTCACAGTCAAAGCCACATTCGCATTCACTTGCTTATTATAGGCACTGAGAAATGGCTGTGGCCTGGATGAATTCTCCTCGGCCGCCTCCTCCTCCTTCTCCTTCCTGGTATTCCCCGAGCCTATGGTAATTTGCAAGTGATTTATGGGACCTTGTGCATAAAGGAATGAAGGACCCAAAAGCTGGCCACCGGAGGCAACAATTTCCATTTGGCGTTCGCTCCCTGCTCGAAACACTTGATTAGCCGCCATGATTGAACGGTTATTGGTAAATTGAAAGTTGTGTTCTTTGATGGTAGCGAAGTACTTTTAGGGCGGATTATCTAGGAGGAAGTAATATGTTTAAGACGAATTTTTACAGGTAAATATGGCTACATTTTCAGGAGTAAAAGACTTAAAGCAGTTAAAAGAATTATTCAAACACCCAAAAAAAAATCGATATGAAACATAGATCGATTTTACATTATGTAATATCAATTTTAACTTGATATGGGGCCAGGTAAATTTGATATGGTCGAAATTAGTATTTCATGTAAAAACGATATGGGATTTGCACAACCAGAAATGTACATGTAATTCACATTTGTGTGAACAATACGATTTACATCACTTTGCATCAAATCAGAATTAATTTAAAGAATGGTTTTTCATTTATTTTATAGATTCACACTAACCGATTGGGACACAAACAAATATTTAAGGAATATAACATGCAATTTATTAGATTGAAAAAAAGTTTTTAGAATTTAGTTTTAAAAGTAACAAATATTGTTTAATTTTTAAACATTTCTTTGAACGATTCCGGTACTTTTATGACACCCTCAAACATAAAATGGCTAGATAACTCCAATTAAATTTCTCCCCCACTGGCCTACTTTGGATTTGATATGGCACACATAGAATTTTATATTTTCGTGATTTATTAGCCACTGCCAACCGCAGGCGATGCTGCCACTCAACAGCACTCCGCAAACCGTAATTTGTGTTACCCCTTAGCAAAAAAAACAAACCCCAACACACAGCAGATACACGGCCAAATGACAGCTACAAAAAATATTATAAATATAAATATTTTCGGAGCAGCAGCACATGCAATCTTGTGCAATTTTCACGCTGCAAGTGAGCAAGGAGGAGCGGGACCTACCCAATCCCGAAAACTAACCCATACCCTCCCAAAAAACCAACCCGGGCTGTCAGCGCAAACAGTTGCAAACAGACATGAAGATTATGGTACGTAGGGGGATTTGCAGGGCGAGTCGTTACAATGTAGTTACATATAAATGCGAGCCATACATATACATATAGTGTATATATAGAGAGATTTCCAGATCCTCACGTTTTTCGTTTGTTTGCCTGAGAGGCAAATTTGGTAATTCTGTTTCTAGCACACTCGAAATTATTTTCTCCCTCAACCAAAAAAAAGAAAACAGAAAAGTTCTCGAGTTCTTTGCAAAACTTCTTTGTGGTGTAAGTTGTGAAATTTATTGAGCTTCCCGTTAAGCACTTAAAGTTGGGCTTCGGCAAACAATTTTGATATGAGCATTGGGCTTGAGTTTTGCATTTTCTGCATACTTAAACGTAAACAAATTTGTCACTCGGAGCTGTGAATAATCTTCGATCGGAATTGAATTTGGATTGGGTGAAAAGCAGCTTGAGGGATTTTGTGGAGCCTGCTCTTAGGCGCTGATAAATTGAATTCGAATTGTTGCCCAAGGACTTGGTTTAACTGCCTTTCTCATTAGAGTTGTTGCACTTGCCAATTCAATATCTAGCCAGGTCACTTCACCTGAAGAACATAAATCCAGACAGCCTGAGTTTGTTTCCTTTTTTGTGACGCCGCCACGACTCAAAAAGGCCTTAAGCTGTCAACTTTAGCATATTTCACGCTTTTCTTATCCACCCTACTTTGCAGCTTTTCCTTTGTCTTTTTATTTGTTTTCCTTTTTTTTTACCACTGCTCCCAGCTCTGATTGTTGTTGTGAAAACTCGCCTAAGCTGCTGGAATATCGAAAATTTATGTTAATTTAAAGAAGACATTATTGTAAATGATGCGCTCGGGAAGGAAATTAAATGAAATAAAATGCGAAATTCTGGAAATTATACTTTTCTGGTCTGCTGAGGCTTTTCCCACTCACCTATAATATTTTTCCTTTCCATGAACCGATTTTCTTGCAAAGGTCAGTTGTGAGATTATTCAAAGTCTACTTTTGCAAATCACCAAAAGCCAAAAAGCTGCCATTGAAATCCTCTTACGAAAAGGACCTGCCACTGAGCCAAAGGAAACACAGACATGGTAATAGAATTTCCACTACGTTTTATACGTTTTCCTAGTGTGTAGTGGTTTTATCTGGTTTGGTTCACACATTTCATTTGATTTCCCCGAATGGTTGAAAATAAACGCAAAATTTGATAGATGTTCTGGCTGGGCAAATGTGACGCATTTTCGATTTTCCCCGGCAGAGCACTTTTTACACCATTTTTATGCGCTCGGAAAAGTTTGTTTGCCCGCCTGTCGGTTTGTTTATACTTCACTATCTTGGCTCCGCTCCTCCTCTCCGGCTGTCTATTTATTTATTTTCCAAATAAATACTGACTCCTTCGCCGTTTCCTGTTTCCTCCTTCGCTCTCGTTGAACTCTCAAGGATTGAATTGAATTAAATTGAACAAAGTTTGCTCGCCTCCGACTGCAGCGCTCAGATAAGGTTGCTCTGCGGATGTCGGGGGCGTTCAGGATCGCATATAAATGCTCCAATATTTGAGCGATGCATCGAGATTTTTCTCGATTTATTATGCGAAGCCAATGAAGTGAACGCAGGCAGTTTAATTCTTTCTGGCTCATAATTGATGACTGCAATGTGGTTTGAGCAAGAATGATTGGGTTGTTAAGCGTTATGTTAAAGTAAGGCTACTTGAAAATGCAAATTTATGCGTAATTAAACGGGATTGATATTGCACTTCTTAAACCAATTTTTGCGCATTAGTATTTGTATACTTCTGTTCAAGAAGAACACTTTTTATATTAAATCTAATACTTTACGAGTTCGTTACATGTCAATATGTTAATTGATCTAGAGCCGTAAATAACGATCTGTAACTCAAACCCTACAAGGGTGCAGTGCTAACACTTGTAATCTTAAGTACAGGCCACTTGAGCCTGACCATAAATATAGTTCTCACACTGTACAAAGGGTCGCCTTGCGGGAGGCCGTTGATAAGGCTCCCGTTCAGGCAAACAGATGTGGTCTCTGCGTAGACCATAGATAAGTATATCATAAGAATTTCATGTTAGATACGTAAGCGAAGACTTAGAAAAATAAAATCAGTTTTTATACAGAACTCAAACGTGAAGGTTGTTTTCCTTATTACAGGAATCCCTTTCAACTTCTTTATTCAGTTTTAAAACGTCTGATAAATAAAAGTAATCGATAAGTGATTTTTAATGTGATTTTATAATTCTATAATTTTACTAAGAGGTTTTCCGGTTTGTATGCCCAATGATTACGAATTTTATTTCAATATTTCTTGTCTTAATTGTGATATTGTAATTCTTTAATTTCTTTCGGAATAAGAATTGTTTGTTAAACAATTAGTATTGTTTATTTTAAACACAAAAAACACCCCGGTATCAAATCAATATGCGCGTGGTACATTTCTGGTATTTATACGCATATCGTTTTTACCATGCAATAATGGTAAAATTGATTAATAAATATAAATAGTTAGATAAATGATCAAGACAAAATTGATACCACATAATATCAAATTGATCATCGTTCCATATCAAGTATTTTTTGGGTGTTTGTTTGATTTTTGTTTAATAAACTTATATGCCGAATGTTGTTTTACATTTAATTTTCGAACATTAATCATAAGCGAAATGAGAAATCTTGTATAATTAATTTGTATTCTTAGTATTTTCAGACTTATCAAGTTGGTTGGCAAATAACAACCAGGCAATTTCATTGCTACACCTTTACGTCAACCGGCTTTGAGCCAAAACACAGAAATGTGTTTGCTCTTTTCGGTTAAACACTTTCGCCGGGCAGAGTCCTTTCTCCATTCGTCCGCCTGCCTGTCAGCTTGTCTTCCGTTTCCCGTGCGGATTGCACTTCTCCTGCTCCTGGCATTGCTGGCATTGGCATTGCCACGGCTTCCTGTTCCTGCTCCTCATTTGGTAAACACACAATTACCTGAGCGTGGTTGGGCCATGATTTGCATTGCACTTGAATTATTTCCGTTTGCAATGCTTTACCTTCCCGCGGCGGGAAAAGGGGAAAAGTGGAAAAGCGAGGCGGAAAAGCGCTGGCACATATGCATAATTTCATGCTCACTACCGCTACGTGGGTCTCATTTAGTTTGCCTTAAACGCTGTTATAGTTTCCCCCAACATTTTCCACTTTCTCTCCATTTCTCCACTTCTCCATTTTTCCGTACTTTCCTCTGTCTCTATTATGGCCATATCTCCTTGTGTTAGCCGCCTGAAAGTGTGCAATGCAGCTGAGCTGGCGCTTTGTATGCAGATTACCTGCAGTGGGGGCCGGAGTGCCTGGGGGTCTAATGAGGGTAGAAAAAATCGCACAAAATAAAATAAAGCAAACTGAATCGAAAAACTGGAGCTGGGAAAAGGTCCCTGGTCTTCGGCGTATTGTACATGCTAAATTTATGCGCAATGAAGAGTGAAAAGCAATAAGCTCTGCCAAGTTGTGCATGAAAGGGAAATTGGCATTGACATGGGCCGGCTGGCAACCCTTCGATGTAGGTCGGTATTAGCGCACAATATGTTTATTGAATCGTCGGCGGCAGATATCGGGCAAACTAATGCCAGACGGCAAAAGTTAGCCAAGAGTTGGTTGGCTAAAATGCGGAAATGGGCAAACATCTCGGGATCTGTTGAGTATTAAAACAAAGAGGTGAAGGGTTGACAAAGTTTTGGTTTTATTGACAAATTATACATCACTGATTATTTTTTTATTAACGACAGCTGTTCATCTTCTCTTATTTTACTAATACGATTTAGCTATTTATTATTATTGTAAGGCACAAAAATATGGAGTTGAATTACGTATTACCAAAAACCCATATCGAAATCAGATATGAATAAATAAAGATTAATTACACAAAAAGAAAAACGCTGGGATCAAATCGATATGCGCATGGTAAGATTCTGGTATTTATATTTCTCTCTCTCGGAGATTCTCTGGGTGTGTGAGGGAGAAAGACATATTCAATTCGAACTGTAGCCCAGAACATGTTATTTACATTTCAAGTCAAAATTGATATTACATAGCATCAAATCGATCATCGTTCAATATCAAGTTTGTTGGCTATACCGATTTATAACTGTATAAAAATCATCATAAATTAGTTATAATTCAGCAATAAACATGTTTGTTCGCGAATAGTATTTTAATGTTACAAATACTATGTATTAAACGATTTGTTGAACAGTACATTTAGCAAAAAGCCACTCCATTAACCGGGCAACTAACCGCATGCTAATTAGCTGAGTCTTTTAATTAAACACTTGCATTAGGCAACAATCTGTGTGCTTTCTACTTCTGTTCCTGGCAAACAACGTGGCCTTTTTATAATCAACGCGAACGCTTCATTAGGCATCGGGCCAGAAGTCCGCACAAATAAGCCGAAACATATGCGGATTTTAGGCATAGTCATAGACAGAGGCGTTGTGTTTGCATTCGAGTGGGTGCGGTTTTTAATTAGTTTTGATTTTGATTTCGATTTCGATTCGGGTCGCCAGCAATCAGCAGTGCATATTCTCAAACGACGAGAGGTCCTGCATGGCAATGAGCCGCGAATTGGCCACTTGGCAATTTGATTGCGGTCCTTTTGGCCAGGCTGCTTATTTGCGAAGGGGCTTTCTTTTTAATTAAAATAATTTTAACAAATACGCAAAGTTGGCGCCATGTGGTGGGGGTGCTTTAATTAAATTTGAACCACAGAAACTATTTGCCCTGCGGCCAAAGACGCCTGAAGGTATGCAGTACAAAATGCCGCCACAAAAGCCTTTGCCACCTTGAAATCAAACAATAAATAAAAATTTTGCGGACTTGGAGCAGAGACCAAAGAAACTTTAATAAATATGTTATTTCTCTGCACTTTTTCCACTACAATCTGACATTTATTCGGCCACTTTCTAATGCCTGTGTGTTGCACATTGTTTGGCTGCCACTCTGTGCATAGTTTCGCTGTTTTTTGGCAGTCAAAGTTGGCCAAGTTGCCGTCGTCCTTGACCCGAAAAACGCGCTCCGAAATGGAGGCTGGTCATAAATAGCTTTTGTTGATTAGTCGCCTTGGGCTGAGGGCTTAAATTGGTTTTTAAAAATGCATAGGTCGAGATGGTCGGAACGGCTTTTTAATTATTCTCGGACATATCCTGACAAGCGCATTTCCCACTCGAAAAGTGCTCAATGAATTTTCGCACTCTCGGGCAGAGGGAAACCCTTAATAGGATGTATCCTTTCGCGGGGAGTGAGAAATCGCATGTTGCGGTAATTAATATGCCAGCCTGCAAAATATTTATATTCGCACGCAGCCCCTCAGTCTTTCAGTCTTTCGGCATTTCAGTCTGGAAAAGAAACAATTACCTCACTGCAACGCCCAGTGAGTGGCAATTATAAGTTGTTCGTGTCTGTTAATTAAATGTGTCCAGCGATGGCATTTAATAGGCTTCAGTTATTTACAAAGGCGCAACATGGCGTATACGCGATCGAGGAGGCTTATGCAAAGTCCTGCCAAAAGCTTAATCACCCGATTCCGCATAAAGCATGGCTTTCAGGGGTTAAAAAAGGAAATAAGTCGAAATATTCGATTATTTCTTCGCTTGGCCAGCCTTAATATTGTTTTCCTTCTGCGAGGAGCAGGCAAGGCTTAATTAAGTGCATCGTTCGCTGTTTGCATTTCTCTTCTCTCTCGCCGGGGAAATTTCGAAAGTGTGAAATTTCGCGCCCATCATTAAGTGTCAGGTGTTGAGGGCGGGGCTTCAGCCGATCGGCGGACAAACAAACGGTAATTAGGCATTAAGTCGAGGCTGGCAATTAATCAGCTCAAAAGTGTCCATAAAAGCAAAGCGTTTAAGTGTTACCCCCAAGTGTCAGACGCAAAGTTTCCCCTCCCCTTTCCACTTTTTCATCTTATTTTCCATACCCGCAGACGACACGCGGTTTTCCGGCTTCTGCCGAGGTGGGCGCGGTGCAAATGGGAAACTCACACGGGAAGTAGCTAAAAACTAAACAAAAAGCTTTAATGGCAGTCGTTTGCTAGACATCCTTATTTACCAGGGGAGCCGCAAAAGCGAGGGTGGCTAATGAAATTAATGGGTCACTTATGTTGCTCAAACTGCTTATAATGTGTTTGAAAAATAGTTACCTTCAAATTAAGTATTTCTAAGCTTATTTTAGGCCATGTCAAGCGAGAAATATTTTATGTTGATTGCTAAAAGACAGTTTCAGCATTTAATTACTCAAATCAATTTTGACTTATACCTAGTATACATAATTATATCTTTGGCCTATCAAATCAACTCCCACTTAACTGAGCTGTCATGAAGAATAGGTGAAACAACAAGAGGATAATTTTTTTATTCAATCAGCTTTTTTTTTATAATTTTAAATGTCTCCTAAAAAATACTTTAAATTTAAAAAATTAAAAATTGTTTGCTTTATTATTTTTTAACTATTGCATATACGTAAACTGTGTTAAGAAGGCGTTTATTGTACTTCAAAATACCTTTAATATGAGGTAAAGCACAAGTCTGTAGCTTAAGTATTTTGCAAGTTATAGGCTTACGAAACTTGACCATTTATAGCTGTTTTCCCGCAAAACTAGCGAGTTTTTCCAAAAGTGGTAGAACTAATGTTTCTTATATCGAGATGTTTTAAGCCATATAAAATTTTCAGAAATTTAAACAATCGTTTTGCGACAAGAGGACAAACTGACAAACAGAATTAAATTTTCATTTTGGGAAGAAGAAGAAAATCCTATTTTGGCTATAACTTTTGAACGGAGCATCGGATTTTATCTTATAACCCCTCAGTAGACGGATATTTTCAATAGGAATTTATCCTCACCGGCCCCAACAGCTCTAAATTTCGAAATTTTCACTTTTAACTTTCAACGCTCTCTCGTCCAAGCCAATTGATTTTCTAAAAGTCTTGGTATGCAATCCTTTAAGTTTTTGCGATACCTTTCGTTTAATGTATTACTTATTACGATCGGACCATCACAGCAAATTTTCATTTCTTCCTCTATATTTAGTAGTCGCCTTCGCACACTCTCCTGGTGCACTTCGTCACTACGTGGACTGCCGTCCACAGTAATATTTAAAAATATATTTATATTTCAGGTTTAGAACAAGTTCTTTAATCCACCCCCGCTTATTGTGCAGCTGTTGCATTGTAAATATTTGCATACGTGTTGCAAAATTAGTTAAATAAGCATTTATTGTTGTTCTACACTAAGCTGGTTGCACCGTTTGTGGCGCTCCAACATTTGAATTACTTTTAATGTTTGCTCCGCCGGGAAGCGCGCGCGTCTTCCACTATTAACAAAAAGGTAATTTCCCAGCAAATTGACATAAAAGACTGGGTGTGCGGGGTAAAAGTTTGCCGGCTAAACTTGTGTTGTTTAATTTTTCGGGGGGCGACACACACACACCCGCACACTCACCCAACAGTTCGCAGAGACAACATCAAAATTTATGTAAATGAAAATTGCATTGCATAAGCCGCCAACGTTACGTATACGCAACGTTTGCAGCTGGGCAAAACCATTTTGCACGTAGTATTCGCGTGGCGCTTTCATTATTTGGGCCATCCTTTAAGGCCTGGTTCCCAGCATCGAGCCATTAAGCCAACGTCCTGCCATATTGCCCCAGGTATATAAAGTGTATGTAGTGCGGGTATATGGCGGTAGTAGGTCTATGGCAGCTTTGCGGCACTTTTCCCTTAGTTTTGGCATTTTCTTTATTGGTTTCTTGTGCCACGCAGCCAAAACTTTCAACAAGTTCGGCTCGAGGCGGCGAAAGGGGTTCACTGCTGTTCTGTCAGTGACAAAATTTCTAACTGAATGCCATCAACTTTAATAGTCACTAAATAGTAGAAGACAAACACGTTTTGGTAGCTCGTTTGGGATATGGGAAACCCTTTTCTATTCTTTTGATTTACTGGATAGTAATTTGTAATACTTTACCTATAATACTAAATAACTAAGTAATTTTATTAAATATTTTCAGCCGTAATTGTATAATATTTAATGAAAGATAAATGTTTTACAAGATAATTAATTATGAATAAAAAATACATAAAAATTGTTTTATTATTAAAATAGGAATTTAGTATTATACCATTTACAAGTTTTTCATTAATAATCAAATCAATTTTAGTTATTAAACTAGCTTATTTAATGATACTATTTATATTTAAACAGTTTCAGTGATTTTCTCCAGGTCCTAGGCCATTATAGCCGACAAACACTCGATAATTAACCTCTCTTTTTGCGGGCCATTAAAGCTGGCATTAAAACGGGAATGCAGGGAATGCCTGAACTATGCTTTGCCAATTATCCAACCACGAAGGGTGGCTGTCCGCCTGGGGAAACCACTTAATAAGCCCGCCAACTGGCCAGTGGTTCCCCCCCTTCCCGCCTTTCCACTTTCCCATTCGCGTTCCCAGATCGTTGACAACTGTCCTCTGCCCGTGGACGGGGAAATGTATCAAATATACAAGTAAATTGCTTCATTTTCGAATTTCTGTCATAGCCGACGTGCTCTATCTTTCCTTTTGTACAACCATCTCGCTCTGGCTCCTCATATATGTTTGGAAATCTATTCGTGCCACGAATTTCATTTTCAACTTGGCAGCTGCACTGTTTGTTGTTGCCGAAGTGAGACGTGCAACGGCTGCCAGGCAACTTATTAAAAATGTCTGCAGTCGCAGCAAAAGAAACTCAAATAAAAATACAAGTATATATGTGTGTATATAAAGAAATGATGAAAACTGCAGGCAGAAGAAAATTATTTGCCGCAAAACTTGCTGAGCCATGGGATGAGTGCAATGTCGTGCCATGTAATTGTCCAAAGAGAGTGCGCTAGTAAAAGTGCTTTGATTTCCGACATTGAATTAACTGCACGCCTCCTTAATTGTTCTTCGCACATCCTTCAATTACTATCTGGGAAAATACAATTTCCAAGCAAGTGGGAATTGCATTGTGAATGCGGACACCGAAAAAAACACGTACTTTCGCAATGCATTTTTCACTTTGGAATGTAAATAACCAATATTTTATTTGGCTTGTTAGTATGACCCATGTTTATTAAAGCACCTTTGTTTATATACCCTGAGTAGGGTATCCTAGAAGCTCAAATCTTTGTTCCTATTAATTTCCCATTAAGTTTCCGATCGTTCCATTGCCAGCTTTACAATAAAGATGTAAGATTTTTTCAAAATTAAATTCCCCATTCATAATATTTAAAAAATTATATAAGACCCGTTACTAAGCTAAAGGGTGTGCGAAGAAGAAAAAAAGGTGATTGCATATAGGCTCAAACAGTGGCGGATCTAGGATTTTGTTGTGGGGGTGATATCAGAACAATTTTTTATTGCATACTTTTTGAATACCAAAATTCCCTTAATTTTTCACCCGAGTGGGGGTGACATATCACCAATATCACCCCCCGTGGATCCGCGCATGGGCTCCAATAGCGACAATTACGTAAATTGTTCATAACTTTTAAATGACTGGTCCGATTTAAAAATAATTAAAATACAAGTTACACTAAACAATTCTTAGAAAATATGAGCACACTTTCCAACAAATATAATATGCCCGAGTAACAAGTATAACAACTTAAATAAACGGGCTAGAAAATATTTGTATGCTAGCTTTTGTCGTTTTTATTTGTGATGGAATTTTTTCTATTCCTAAACTTTTTTATTATTTGAATATAAATATTTTTTATGGATTTATTTGTTTGTCGAGGTTTTGTAACAGTTTCAGCGACATTATAAACAAACTTATATTTGCTTTTTCCTCTGCACGAGCTTTGGCAAATTGAATCTTACGTAATGCCATATAAATCGAGCCACCTTCATATGAAATTCACTTACAACGGCAGCCAGTGGCAAAGAAAGAATTGCAATCGAAATTACTTTTAGCTCTCGGACGAGAAATTCAATTTGCATTCAGGACGGCTGAAAATGTGGGATGTGTATGATGGGGTGATGGCTCTGGATGGCTGTCGATGCATCATCAGTGCTCAAGTTTCTGAGCTTCCCCGGCTCCTCCGAGTTACAGATCCTCCTCCACCATCAATTATGCTACGAATTTCTTTATTACAATTATCTCGTTGTGCTCTTGGGCCTCCGTCCGCATTGTTTCCCGGCCTCCCTCCTTCCCGGCCATCATCATTGCACTCATGTGCGGAGGGCTCTTCACATCTTACTTCTCATTCCTTTTTTTGATGAGCAAGTGATACAGCAGTCCCTGGGAAATTGGTTTTAATTTTGCAACTTGACGTGGCCGGCACTTGTCGTGGCATTGACTCCCCATCCCCCCTGACTTCCTTTTCCTCCGATGTCAGTGTCTCGGTTCTCGTTTTCAGGTGTGCTCGATTTAATGAATGAAGATTACAGGGGCCGTGCGTTGGCTCAGATTTATGCGTAATGATATTCAAACAGGTTATTTATTGACTTAAGCCTTAAGACTTTGGCTTCGGCTGACTCTATTTGCTTTCCTCGGCAAACAACTGGATAATTAAAGCATCAAATGCAGACAAGCCAGTTCCGTGGGGACATATCGAATGGGATAATAATGTTTCGAATCTTATGAGTCACTAAAAAAGTGATCTAGAATTAGCGTTTTAATTAAAGTATGCGATTGTCGTTTACAGCTCAATGAACATTTATTTTATTTGATGGTTATAATTTTTACTACTCTAGCCTGGAGTTAATAAAATTCACTAAATGTAGTACTTAATGTATTTTTAAACTTTCGGAATTGTCTTTTCATAAATACTTAAAAAATGTCAATAAGCTGTACTTTTTTTTGCACAGATAACATTTTTGGATTTTTTATGTCGTGCAATTAATAAAAAAAACGTGAACTCTAAACTTAAATTCAGTAATCCATCAACGAATGTATTTCGGACCGTTCCCATAAATTGTTTTATTTGTAATTTAATTGTAATCCGAATACACCCGGAATCAAGGGGTATTAACAATGACCAAGCCCGATGCAGAGATAGAACACATAAGCGCCGTCACACTTGAGCAGCACAACCAGAGTTCCAAGACATCTAGACGGACGGAGATCTCAACAGGAGACGAACGACGAGCAGGTGTTCCAACTTATTCATTAAAAACAAAAAGGAAACAGACAGGGACAGGCAGGAACAAATGGGGCAGGGGCTGAAGAGGGGTCGGAACCTGGGCCAACACCCAATGCCAGTTTCAGTCAAAGTCTCAAGCTCACACTGAGAGAATACAAATAAAAATGTTCAGCTATAAAAATATAATAATAATATAAAAATAAAAATCAGTCATACAAAAATATTATATATCTGAATAAATTCTAAACGACTCAAATAAAAAGCTATTCAGAAATGTTATATTCTGAAATTTCCCAGGAAATCGATTATCTATTTTCAGAAAAATAAAAAAGTACGGAGAGATAGACATAGGTAGATTTTTTTTATGTTTATTGAACAATACGCTTTTGTTTTTGTACTTATGGCATTATTTGAAAAAAATTCAAGTTTCAGAACATTTTTTTAACAGTGCAGTCCTCGCTGCCTCGAAGTTTTTCGCCTCCTTCAGCCGCTGCTTCAGCTGGTTAAGATTGTGGTCGACACGCAATTGCGGCAATTTGAAGTTGGATGCGCTCACTTCGCTCTGCGGGGCCAACGATGCGAGGCAAAAGCCAAGCTAAACGCTTAGAAGCCCCTTGTAGCCCAGTTCCCCTGCATATTCTGCAATCCCCAGGAACACACATCCGCCGCAGTCCATCCTGGCAAGTTTCTTGCGGCAGCGACAACTGGCAACCTGCAACTTGCGACTGGCAAGCGGCAACCAGCAACTTCCATCTGGCAACAGCACTGAGAAAAGTCGTATTCTGTAGCAAAGGAAAATGGCTTTTGAGCTTAAATAAATATTCCTAATTTTTAAGCTACTACTGAGCACTAAATGTTTTTTTAATATTTAATTTGATTCAATAATTAATTTTTTTTGATTTGTAAAATATATTGCATATTAAATTTGTGACTAGCTGTCTTAAGTGGAGTACCACTGGGGTGACTTGTATTTAATTTGATTCAATAATTAATTTTTTTTGATTTGTAAAATATATTGCATATTAAATTTGTGACTAGCTGTCTTAAGTGGAGTACCACTAAGGTGACTTGTATAAAAAGTGGTATTCAAAAAGTAGCCAACAAATAATGTGTCTTCAAAGCTAAATATTTTGAATATTTAATATATTTATTTATTTTACTTTAATAAGTAAATATATTGCATATTAAATTTGTTACTAGCTGTCTTAAGACTACTCCACTGGGGTGACTTGTAAAAAAAGTGGTATTCAAAAAGTAGGCAACAAAAAGTTTGCCTTCAAAACTAAATATTTTGAATATATTATATATTTATTTATTTTACTTTAATATAAAGATTTATTTAGTTTATGTCAATTATGAAATTAAGTGCTGTTATTTTTTGGGCAATTTTTAGGTTGCAGCTTTTACATTTTTTATTACTAACCTCAAAATATTTGTTCTGTGTGTCAACTGGCAAGTTCAACTGGCTCCATCGACTGAAACCGAAGCCGGTTTTGGGTGTGTTAACTTTCTATGCCCGGTAGCGCTGATTGCCAAGACAACGACAGCCCAATTCATTCAGCGGTCTCGCCTTTCAGCGGCAGCAGCTGCTCGAGGTTCTTTAAGCCACTTCCTCCCCTTTGTTGCTGCTTTTGTCCTCTTGGCCTTCCATGCAAAGCATGGCCAGAATCTCGAATCTCTGCAGGCGATTCCAGTTCGATTTATTACGGACAAAGTTATGATCGCTTAAGTGCCGCCGTTTAGGGTTCCTGTTTTAGCCTCTTCAATTGCCCCTCATAAATTCTTCCCATGACAACACTAATTGCAACTTGCTGGAAGTAATAATGGGTTGGGTATAATTTTAGCTACTTATTCTGCAATAAATCCCATTGGCTTAAAAAGATCTTGATTTTCTTATCGGTGAATATTTTCTATAATTAGAATTTAATAAATCAGTGGCAACGAAGTTTCAGTGAATTTAAACACAACAAAACTATATTTCATACTTAGGGTCAAAAGATTTAAATGTCATTACTAAAACTCAGAAATAACTTTGTTCAGGTTTCAATTTTAAACATTCAAAAATATACAACCATTTGTCTTAGAAAAAGCCCGATATCTCGTTCTCATTTAAAATTTAAAGAACGGTTTTAAGAGTAAGCTCGGATTTAGCAAGCGGACGAGAAAAAAGCCCTAAGAAATATGAATGACTATTTAAGACGTTATACATTAACCGAGCTAATAATCAAATTCACATACACTAAATGTTAAATCACTAAAATCTTAATTGTCATAGAAAAGCAATCAATCGCTCTTTCGTTCACACTTTCGGCGACCATCAAAAACATGTCGTTGGATAAGCGTATTTGGGAGCCCATAATTGTTGGCAAATTAGAATTATTAATTCAACAAAACCATTTTTGATTGCCTTCCATGCAGGGTTCGTAATTCATAATCGATGCTTGGTATGCCAGTCGCATAAAACCGAAATAAAACCACAAAATAGTGTGCACAAATACATGTGTGCAGTATGAAAAGATCGTTTCCATGCTTTGGCAGTGACGGAAGTCTGGCCCCACCGCATTGGGACCAAATGTGTATACAGACCCCCGCAACTTTTCCAAAAAGAGGCCATAAATATTGTTCATTTGTAAATAAATGGCTAACAACAAAAAATAAGAAAAACTACGAGTAGTGAAAAGCCCAACAACTCACAGAGCATATAAAACATTGTTCATGTTCATTTCCAGTACTTGGTTTTCTATTTCCTAGGCAAACATTCGACGGAGTTCGTGTCGCTGTGTGTGTTTCTATTTTTTATTACAGTATCATCTTCCGGTCACTTTGTCAGGCCTCCACTTCATTTTTCAAACAGTTACGATGAGACAAGTGGCCCCAGCGCGTGTGCCTAGTTGGGTTCGAACTTGAATTATGAAAACCAGAAACGGAATCCAAGAAGTAATCGAAGTGTGGAGGCAAACGGAAGTTGGATAGACAATGTCGAAGCTCGGATGGTTACCATCGTAGGCTACAAAGTTATGTGTTTAGCATTGGAGAGTCTTCGTAAGTTTGCAAGATTTTAAATTGGAAACTTTTTAAAATAGTTTTATATAGGTACTTAAGTATTATGCATACCCTGATAAAATGGAATTAATATTTCACAAAACTTTTAAACTACAAAAATTTTAAAATCATTTGAACATTTAACTAATTTATTTTTGTATTACATTATTTTTGTGCTGCACTTTCTGAAACTAACACGGTTTCCAAACATGAAACATGATATGATTTATCGTTTATGAGGCTATTCCAAATTATGCCAAATTTGCCTTATACTTTGAAAGATTTTAATTGCATATTGAATAGTGTTCCCTTTCCTATTTTAAGAAAGCCAATACTCCTCTATTTCCACCTACCAGTAAACACCGTTGACCAACTTCGCCGACGCCACTCAAAAGCCGTTCGCGCTCAGTTCACTCAGTTCAGTTGCACTGGAAGTGCCGCCGCCCAGAGGAGCCCTCTTTGGCTCGGAGAGACCGGCCCCAGAGATCCCAAACAGACCGTTCCACTAATTCCCCACCCCAACACCCACTTCCCGCCCATTTCCCCACCCACCTACACACGCAATCGCCGCATGGCGTTGCGTTTTGAATATAAATTACACAAACAGTGCACACGACTTTGATGGCTGCAGCCGACGACATTTAACGCTGCACTGTGAGTCGAAAAAATCATTTAAAATTAAGAAAACATATATACATATTAAAATTTAGCAAAAAATCCGAATTGCATTTATGAGTATTTAAATATGTTAGGCGGTTCTTAATAACATCAATGTATAAAAAAATACTAATTAAAAAATAAATATTTTACTTACTCGTAGAGTAAAACGGTGTATTGTATTCGGGCAAAAGTCCGTCTGTAGACGGAGATCTAAGAATTTTCAAATGTGTCTGGCGCTCACATCTTTAAAGATTAAGAAAAAGTATAAATGCAATTTTGTTGTGTTTAAAAATACCTATCAAAATGTAGAAGAAATTTTTGAAATCGGACCATGCATTAAAAAGTTTTCACCAAAAATTGAAACAGTCGCTAGATGGAGCCATCAGAAATTTCAACAGCCGCTAGGTGGCGCGAGTAGCTTTGATGACTGCATATCTCCATCTCCCTCGCACTCCCTTTAGCTGAGTAACGGGAATCTGATAGTCGGGGCACCCGACAATAGCGTTCTCTCTTGTTGTAAACTAAACCACTGTGCAGATCGGGTGCCAGGAGCGCTGGTCATGTCACCGTTGCCCTTTGATGCTAATGACTCTGCCATCGCCTTATAGCCGGCGAATCGGCTTCGATGGGGGGCTCACAGTGCTCGGAACTTAGCGGGCAATCAAAAACCGTGCTGCAGCAAATTGGCATGCGTGATGTAGATGAATGGAGATGCAGCTTGCAGCTTGCCGCTTTTCCAGTGGGGAAATGTTTCTGAATGGAGTTTATGGGCGGGGGCGGAGATATGTGGGACAAGTGATTTCCGCAACGCTTTCTGGATCGCAGCGAGCAGTTGCGTTGATTGATTGATTAATTGACAAAGGAATTGCCGTTAGTTTTCCATTTGCATTTGCATATCTAATTTATGAACGGCCCAAGTCTTGTCCGCTCGTACTATATGTAGTTCATTGTGTTAGCTATGCAAATACCGCACTTCCGCTGCGAGCGTCTGCCCAACGCAGCTTAATTATTCATTAATTTCAACTTAAATTCCATATTTGCGCCTGCAGCCATTTGTGGCCCAGTTTCGATGGCCTGCAGGGGCTCTTGTCTATCCGCAGGCTTTTGTCACCATAAAACTGAAGTGTTGCCCGATTATGAAATAATTATAAGCATTCTGCACGCTATAACCGGTGATTTAGTGGGTGTTTGTGCCTGGGCTTTGATTCGGCTTTTCAGTGAGAGTTCAATGTGTCTGCCGTTCGTCTACACTGTGTCACAAAACTTTTTTGGAAAATACTATATAAATTGTACTATTTTTTATGCAGAAAATATTGTCAAAATATTATATGTTCTGAAAAATTGTAGATCGGAAATTATTCTAGTGCTAACATAAATCAGAGAAATAATATTTTAATACATACAAATATTTCCCACTAAATTTATAAGTTTTAAAAATTTATTCATTTTAAATTTCATTTTCTATTTTAGATTTCAAAATGCTACACTGCAGGCCAGTTTAACTGATGCTAATATGCAATTAACTAGTTTTGTTTAGGGGTTTGCGCATATCGGGCATCTAGTTGGCTGCTCCATTGTGTTCTAATCCCCATAGAAATGGTGAAATTTTCCAGCCTCACTCTGCCCGAAAATTGCACCCAGTGCGCATCTATGTAAATTCACAAAATCTATAAAGTAGGAGCCACCTGCCTTCGTTTCGCGCGGAGGAGCTGGAACATGCCTTGCATATTTAATCCCGGTTACATTGGACCCGATCCGCCCTGCTGTGACCCGGATTGCTTGGAGGAGGGGCACTGCACGGATCCGGAGTGCGGGGTCTGTCCGGAGTCCCAACTACCCCGATGCAATCCCGCCCCTGAGCCAAAAAAGAAGCCGGAGCAACCACCACCGGAAAAGAAGCCCCAGAAGGAGCAGCAGTGAAGAAAGAAGGCGGAGTAGAGAAAAGCTTCTAACAATAGACCTGTCGCCCCTTGGAGAAGAGTCCAACGTCCACCCAAAACGACAACTCCTTCCGATATGTGGCTAATATACTATTAAAATCACTTTCATTAGTAAAGTACCGAACGGGTTTAATTAAAACTTCTTAGTAATTATCTCTTGCTAACAGGATACTTTTTACTGATTTAAAAGATTTTATATATCAGAGGTCAATGTTCAGGGTTTTACATTGTTATACAATTTTGAAGGAGGGAAGTATAAGCGAATGGTGGACACTTTTTATAAGTTTATTGAAATTAAAATATATACTAGTGAAGAAAAAAGAACAAAAATTACAAAACCCACGTTTTATTTGAGTAGAGAGGTCTTAGCCTTTTTGTTTTAGTATATATCAAACTTCTTTATTTCTCCTTACTGAATTGGTTTAAATGTTGATACCACGCATGATAAAAATCATTATAATTATACAAATACATATTTTGATGCTAATTAATATTCACTAATAAAGATTTGAACAAAATGAATTTCAAATTTGGATGACACAAATACATAAGTGATATGCATATTTTCCGTAATTATTAGACGGATATATTTAATACGTTTAATTGTCACTCGCATAGGCGAGTACAAGTATAGACTTATAATCACTAAATTGCACCTGAAATAAATAAATATGTGCAAATAATAGTTTTAGCTCAGGATGCTAGACTTAGGTGTCAACAAAATAGCAGATGTGTTTGTTGATTTGATTAGTCAAAATTCAAACACAGAACGTGCTGTTTTGTTAAAATTTTTCATTTTTTCTTCTTGATTTTTTTTTGGTAAGTGATATGGAGTCCGAATATGTTGCAAAAATTAACTATGGTTCTGCAGGTTCTTGAGAAGTGTTAAAAATGGTCTACCTAAGTAGACCTTGGACTCCCGCCATAAATCCTTTCTACATTGGCCCGTATCCGAGATGCGCCGTTTGTCCGTGTGACTTTGACATATACAAAGGATACACTCCTGGTGGCTGGCATAGTCGTTGCTATCACAGCTATTGAAGACGAACCCCTGCTAAAGACCTAAGAAAGAAATCAAGAAGAAAAAAATATATTATAATAAATTGTAGTAACAACTAAAATTTAGGACCCTAATCAGCCAACTTATATGTAAAGGACAAACAAATAAAAAAAAATTTAACTTCCCAACAAAATGGCTTTTTTTAGGTTTTAAGTTCCAAGCCCCATGATTTTTATTTCATCAAATCATATCTCACAATCTGTGGGCAAATAATCAAACAATTCCAAATTCAAAATTTTACATTCACGAACTGAAATCATGCCGACGTCTGTGGATCACGTGGTGCATCATGTGCTGGCCCCCATGGCAATTGACGCCCTCGATTGCATAGTGCCAGTGGTCCGCCAACTAGTGATCATCCTGCATGAGTCCTTTCTCTTCGATCACAAGGAGCCGGAGCCCGGGATCGATGTGTCCGGCATGATTCAGCCCGTCCGCAAAATAGTCTTGATTGTAAACGACCCAACGCCGGAGCACCATTCTGATCAGGGGACGGTGGTCAGTTCGGATGAGATCAGCGGCCTGTTGGGTGGACTTTCGCGGAGTATCCGAAACCTGGCCCGTTCGACGTACGATACCATCTCTGCGCTGGCCAACTAGCTGGGAGAGTAGCCCCCGAGTTAGTTGTCAGCCCGGTCGATCGAATTAAATCGGAAACCGATCCTCCTGATCCTCCAGAAGATCCTGCAACGGCTGCTTCTTCTCCGGAGCCATGGAAAAGGTGCACACGGCCATCGGGGTGGCGGGCATAGTGGCCATGTTCTTGGTGGTGACCCGTTCGGTAACGCAGGTGGGCGGCCGGTTGTTGGACCAATCCCGTGCCCCGATCTCCGACCTTGTGACCCGGGGCGGTCCAGTGGCGGATCAGTTGACGTCCATCGAGGGGGAAACTCCCCTAGTGGAGGGCGATCGCATGGATGGCGCCTGTTCCGTGGTGCAAAGTATCGGAGGCAAGGCTTGTGCCTTGGTGGGTCCCTTGTTGCCCAAGCTGGGGAGCGATCGGAAGTCCGGCGATTCCTCGACAGAAGAGGAAAAGCCTCGAAAGGATTATGAGCCGGCAGCTGAGAAATGGGAAACACCGCCTGCCGCAAATCCGCCGGAAGAGGAGTGAGATCCAGCCAACAAAGGGAAGCAGTCGGGTGACGAATGGAGGGCTCTCGGCTTATGAACCCAAATCATTAGTAGTCTCAAGTAGTCCTTGGACTGAAACTTCACTTATTTTTGTCGGCTTTGTGTGTTTCGAAACCAACAGAGCTCATTCATTTTTAACAGCTTGGACTGAACACATCTCTCTCGTGAAATAAAAAAAAATATAATATGAAAAATTGAACAAAATTCTAAATTCATAGCCAAGGACTAACTTCAACGCATTTCTTCAGCAGCAGCAAATCGAAGTGAGTTTTTGATATAGGGTCCTAGTACCAAATGAATCGCAAATTAAAGGTTTCTTCAATCAGTTTGAGTAAGACAAATCCTTTCTGATCCTTGAAGCTGTGGCATTTGAGCTCCACCTTCAGAATCTAGAAGTGATCCGCGAGTATCCTCTGGAAAATCCAAAGCTTTCAAGATGGTTCTGATGCTCTGCTGCAGTTTCGATCCCTTCTACGTGGGACCCTGCCCACCCGGCTGCCTGGCTCCCCTGATGGGAGGCACTCCCTACTGTGGTTGCGGTCCCTGTGGTGGCTGCTGCAGTCCTTGCTGTGGCTGTGGTCCCTGTGGTGGTTGCAGCTCGTGTCCCTGCGGCTGGTGAAGCGCTAATCCGGAAAATAATCGGAGATTGCTCTGATCAAGGGTAAGTTGAAGAAAATCTATTGAATTTAAATTAATAATTTTCTCCATCCCTAGCATAAAACCGAAAATAAAGCCAGGATCAGGCATCACCAACTGCTGAAGAGATAAGTTGCTGTTTGAAATCCGGTTTCCTTGGCGGGGGCTAAAACACCCAAGCTCTCATAGATTTAATGAATTTTTCGGATTTTGCCATTTGAAAATAAAATTAATTATCAAAAAAATTAACTTAATGGATTACGTTAATGTGGGAGCGAAATAAAAGGGCATCTGCCTATATAGATAATTTATTTATATTAATTATACTTGTTATTTTGCTCACTATTAAGAACCTGATGGCCCACAGCTTCGGCTAACAAACAACGCGGCAGGCGGATTATGGCAATGTAAACATCGGTAGCCAGCCTCCAGCCATTTGGTGTTGAAGCTGCAAGGACCTAACGCCCGTAAGGATGCACATGTTGTCCTAGGTAAGGGACTCGCCTAGAACAGCTGATTGCCCACAAGGATTACTGCGCAGAAGCGCTTCGAACTCGAACTCGAGCCGAAACATAGAATGTGGAGCATTGTGCCAGGTCAAAGATTTTTGGGGACTGTGTCGACCGCCTTTCCTATTCCATCCGAAAATTAAACTGAAACCGAATCTGATGCCTCCCGATGCTAGGTTTTGTTTTGGCTAAGCGCGATTTATAGCGCCGTGTCTGAGGTCTGAGGTATCCCTGTGTGCGTTATGCTTCCTTGAGGTTTTCCGAGCGGTGTGATTCCCATTTCTCCCAATGAGTGCGTGTATGTGTGTTGGCCATTTCACTCTCATTTTGGCATCGCTTGCCTTGTTTTTCCCGCGGAATTTATTGCGGTAGGTCGGAATTTTCATTTGCTTTGCCACGGTTCCTCCTCCTGAAGGGCCCTTCCCTTTTTTTCGGGGTTTTCCCGGGCTTCCTGCTAGTGTGAGTGTGTGGCTTTGAGTCATGTTTTATGGCCAAAGTTGCCTGCCTTCTTATATTTGACTTTTAGTTTTCGAGCTGAAACTTTCCGACTGCATTGTCGTGTCCCGTGAGGAAGTTGCACTCCGGATAAGTTCCTTTTTTATGTATTGTTATGGCGGAGCAACAGTTTCTCCAGGTGTTACTCTAAAGTTTATGCATTTGGCCGCAGAAAATACCCTTAAGATTGCAGTTTTCAGATCTGTCAAGTGCAATAAATTTACTCAGTTTTTAAACTGAAAACAGCTATACAAAATACACCACTATAAAAATAAATAGTCCAATTAATAACTTAGGGATGACACATGAATATATACCAATATATCATTTCAGATCTTGGCAATTTATATTTTATTACCATAAGTTGTCTGCCTTATCTTTGTCTTACATGAAAATGCGATGAAATTTAGGAGATACCACTTTGCACATTGGGCATCTTAACGTAGTGCGAATGGCTTTCTGAATGCAGATTCTGCAGAAGATGTGACCACAAGTAGTGGCCACCGGCTCCCCCCTACGCACATCTCTCAGGCACACAGGACAGTTGTAGGGCTTGTGTTTGGCTTGCTTGTCCGGCGGAGAATCTCCTGATGACTCGGAATTCTGGGCTTCCGGAGTTGGTGCAGGACGTGTACGTTTTCCCCTTACGGACAAGGCATCTCTGAAGGTAACTCTGGTGTAGTTAGAATTATGGGCGACAATATCAATGCGTCCACCACGTATGGTCAAGTCTGTCCACGACTCCGAGCTTGACGACGAATCCGAGCTTGACGACGAACCCGAGCTTGACGAAGAATACCATCTGGACGTAGCACCGGAGCTGGACGAATCAGAATAATCCCAGCTGGGCAAAGAATCGGAGCTGGGCGAATCCGAGTTTGAGCTGGAACTGGAAGTGGTACTGTCCCCCATTTTATATCCCGCCTGTGTAAAAAGGGGTAAGCTTCATCTATGAATACTAATTTCAACTTACAATGAATGCACTGCGGTTTAAAATGAATTTTATCCGATCCCTTGTGCTTAAATAAATTTTGTGCGATAATTATAGAAGTGTCAAAAACAAAACGAAAAGCCACGTTAGTCAAAAATTCTTAATCCGCTAGCAGGCTGTAGTACATAATTTGTATTGCCATACGGCCACACTATTTTTGAAATACAGCGTAACGGCGACTTAAACCTTTTAAGGTGTATGGTGTAAAGATATTTCAGATCGTGTTGCAAAAGTATATATTATACGGAAAACTTGGCGGATTATCAATAACTTCGTTACACAAACTCGGATGTAATAATATATTTAGGTTTGGACCTTTAAATGCCTATTGCTAACTTTTTCAATGCTTACTATGTCCACAAAATTAAAATTCAATATTGATTTTTAGCATGGACCGTAATCATTGAATTGCTGAATTGTTGAATTTTGGTCAGCTGCTAATCAGCTGTTCCATACAAAGTCAACTTTCAGAAATTTCAGCAGTTCAATAACCTCGAGGCTGTTGAAAATTTTGTTGAATCGTTGAAAACCAGAGTTGTCACCTTATTTTACTAAAAGTCATGGCAACTCTTCAACATTTTACTATCATAAGTACGCATCTCTTAGTAGTTTTTCTTACACTGCTAACAATTTTAAACAGTAACTAACAATAAAAAAAAACAAATTTTACATGCTTAAGTTCCGTAAAACTTTTCATCAAATAACAGCTGTTAGAAAATTCAACAAGAACTATTTTGGGTCGTCCCCTAAAGTGCTGAAACTTTCTGTTGAATTTTCAACCATTCAGCAATTTAAGAGTTTAGGGAATACCCAGATTATTTCTGATTAAAAATATAAAACTAAAAAATAATAATTATTTGGTGAGCGATATTATTTGGCTTAAAAATACCACGGAGCACATAACCAGTTAAGAAAAAATAGGTGTTTTCCTTGTATAAACCTTTTGAAAAGTGGTTATTAGTTTACAAGAGGTATGCATTAATACAAACAAGAAAGGAAGCTAGTTTCGGCCAGCCGAAGCTTATATACCCTTGCAGATCATTCCTATTAATTTACAAATCGCAAAAATGTTAAATTTCCTATTATTTCTCTTATTTCCGATCGTTCCTATGGCAGCTATATGATATAGTAGTTCGATTTTGATAAAATTAAAATCGAAATTCGGAAATATTTAAAAAGAGTCATATCCCAGAGTAGAAGAGAATACAATAAAAACCAACGAAGCAATAATTTATTTCCTATTATATTCCCATTAATTTTTGGATCGTTTCTATGGCAGCTATATGATATAGTCGTCCGATTTAAAAAAAAATTTATTCGAAATTCAGAATTAGATAAAAAATGGCATTTCCAAAAGTAGGAGGCTCTAGGTTCAAAAACACCCAAGATAAATTTTTTTTGCATTTTTTCCCCCGATTATTCCTATGGGAGCTATATGATATAGTTGTCCGATCCGGCTCGTTCCGACTTATATACTACCTGCAATAGATAGAAGACTTTTGGGAAAGTTTTAGCCCGATAGCTTTAAAACTGAGAGACTAGTTTGCGTAGAAACAGACGGACAGACGGACAGACGGACGGACAGACGGACGGACAGACGGACAGACGGACAGACGGACAGACGGACATGGCTAAATCGACTCGTCTAGTGATGCTGATCAAGAATATATATACTTTATGGGGTCGGAAACGTCTCCTTCACTGCGTTGCAAACTTCTGACTGAAATCATAATACCCTCTGCAAGGGTATAAAAATTGTATCAACCCTTTTATCCAAAAAAGAAACAGTACTGAAACAAAAAGGTATTCATGCATTTCGCTTGCAATTTGCAGACCCCCTAAGATAATATTTTAGATTCAAGTAATTTAAACTAAAAATTTTTCACTTTTTAATATCAGCTTTAAACAAGAAAGGAAGCTAGCTTCGGCCAGCCGAAGCTTATATACCCTTGCAGATCATTCCAATTAATTTACAAAACGCAAAAATGTTCAATTTCGTAATAATTTGACATCATTTTTTCTATCCTTCCCATAGCAGCTATATAATATAGTCGTCCGATTTTTGTTAAATTTAATTCGAAATTCGGAAATATTGAAAAACAGTCATATCCTAGAGTAGAAGAGAATACAATAAAAACCAAAGAAGCTATAATTTATTTCCTATTTTTTCCCATTAATATTCCGATCGTTCCTATGGCAGCTATATGATATAGTGGTCCGATTTTTTAAAAATTTTATCCGAAATTCAGAAATATATAAAAAATAATATTTCCAAGAGATGAAGGAAAAATGTCAAAAAACACCGAAGCTATAATTTGTTTCCCAATATTTTTCCGATTATTCCTATGGGAGCTATAGGATATAGTTGTCTGATCCGGTCGGTTCCGACTTATGTACTACCTGCAATAGAAAGAAGACGTTTGGGAAAGTTTTAACCCGATAGCTTCAAAACTGAGAGACTAGTTTGCGTAAAAACGGACGGACAGACGGACGGACAGACGGACATGGCTAGATCGACTCGTCTAGTGATGCTGATCAAGAATATATATACTTTATGGGGTCGGAAACGTCTCCTTCTCTGCGTTGCAAACTTCTGGCTGAAATCATAATACCCTCTGCAAGGGTATAATGATGAACTTAGGGTTGATACACGAAAATATACCAATATATCATTTCAGATGGTAACTTATATTTTATTTTCATATGATTTCTGCCAGACAAAAATAGGTCTTAGATGTAAATTCGATGAAATTCAGGAGTTGACACATTGCAAATTGGGCATTTTAACGAAGTGCGAATGGTTCTTTCAATGCAGCTTTTGCAAAAGATATGGCCACAAGTCGTCGACACCGGCACCCCTTTACGCACATCTTCCAGACACACAGGACAGTTGTAGGGTACGGCTTGTTTGTCCAGCGGAGATTTTCCTGAAGATTTGGAATTCGGGGCTCTCGGATTCGCTGCACGCGTTCCCCTTGAGGTCGAGGCTTCGCTGAAGCTTACAGCGTTTGGACTAGAGGTTGAAGTACTGGCGATAATATTGATGCGTCCACGGATAACACTAAAGCCTGACGACGAATCGGAGCTGGACGAGGAATCCGAGCTGGACGGAGAATCCCTGCTGTACGAATATGTTCCGATAACTCTCCAGCCTGATCCCGAACTGGATCTATCCGCCATTTGAGACCGGACTTTTAAACTTACAACAAATGCACGGGGTTTTAAAAAGAATTAAAGGCCTTAACAACAGAGCTGAAAAAAAACTAAAAATCACGTGAGTCAAAAATTCTCTTGGTTATCTGCGGGCAATAAACCTTTTAACTAATTGATTTGTTCAAATAAACTTTAAATTTTGTAACGAGTGGTGTAAAGGTATTTCAGAACGCGTTGCAGAAGAATACTAAAAATAATAAGTTATTGGAAAAAACTTTTTGGAGTATCAAATTACAAACTCAAATTTCAGAATATATTTAGCTTGGGACCTATTAATGCCTATTGATATCGATTTCAATGCCTACTATGGAAACAAAATTCAACAGCCATAGTTTCCCCTATTTTATAGCAGTTTATTTAGACTCTAGTCCAATAATGTAATATATTATTTATTTATATCGATGTTAAAAAACAGTTATTTACGGTCTCTGCAAAAGTTTAAACTTGAAGAATTAAATGTGTAACTCCAAGATTCCAAAGATGGGTTGCTTTTTAAAAAATGAGGTATTAACTATAAATTATAATAAAATTCAAAGATCGGAAGTCCGGACTCAGAAACATAGAATCCCCGAAGTAAGCAACGAGCTTGCAACATGTTGCAAGTGCCGCTCGGATTGTTTCGAGCCGCTGGAAGCTCGAGCCGCGTTCTCGACTTCGGATTTAACTTTCAGCGCGCTTTCGGCCGACTTCAGTGTTCGTTTGGTTTGCGGAAAGTGCGGTTTGCCGTTCGATTCCGTTCAATCCGCCCCAGTGTTTTTGACGTACTTCATCCGTAGGACTGCCGCCGATAAGCTGGCAGATAAGCTCAGAACTTGGCCACAAATCAGGACCAAATCCTGGGGCCCTAAATTCAAACTAATTGAATTCGGGCGAGCTAATTGGCAGTAAAAAGTGTTGCCTTCGTAATGAGGCTGCCATTCATCTGGCATTTAATTTAATTCCGTTTCGCTGATCGCATAGCTGTGTAAAAGTCTGTAATATTTGATTAGTGCGCGTTACCAAAAAATAAAACAGAAGCCGGGAAAATCAACAGAAAGTACGGTTCATTTGCTAAATACACGGGACCATTCGAATTTTCCCACTCAATTTAAGTGTGTGTGTGTGTTCGTGGACTGTGTGTGTGCTTAGTCTGTGAGAGTGTGCGTAGCGAATTTCATTTATTGGCAGCCAGCAACTGATTTGAATATTCACACACACACAGGCCAGGATCTCCGCTGCCAAAATACTAGACCAGACTGTGGCTTCTCCTGTAAGCCAGTGTGCGAGTGTGTGTGCTGCATGATTTATAGGTCCTGCAGCAGGCGTGATGTAAAGTGACAATTTCTGGTAATTTTCGATTTACATGCCGTTGCGCACCGGGTAAGTTTGACGGAGGATCCTGAATTTTATTTACAATGTTAAATTTAGATTGCATTACCTGGAATTAATTTTATGTGCAAATTTATTGTCTCTGAAATGGGGAAAGACAGGTCATTCGTGGCATTTACTTTTACCGAAACATAACAAGGAATGACACACATTTTAATTTAGCCATCGAGTTTTAATCTTTGCGTAGAAGAACCAAAAATGTACTTTTTTAGTTAAAAAATCCATTAATAGAATAATTGGAATTTTTGGAAAAAAAAATATATTCTAAGTAATAGTTAAACTTAAATCTAAAGATAAGTTTTAATTACATATGATCATCAAAATCATGTTATATTGAAAATTTAAAACTAGATAAAGAAAATGTTTGCAAAAAAAAATATGTTATATTAAAAATGTAAAACCTGATAAGAAGCTATTAAATTTTGTACTATATAAACTTGATCATTTGTGATAAACTTGATCATGTTTTAAGTTACAAATTTAACAGCAAGATGTTATGTTCTTGAAAAGCTTCTAACGATTCGTGTTTATTTCGAGTAAACTGTTGTTTATTTTTCCCTTTAACTTTTTACCCATGGGACGTTGCCTCTCAGATGCGATTAATTTACACCTGCTCGAATGACTTGACAATCAGAAACCTCAAAATGAACACTACCTGCGGATCGCGACCACATCAGATCGTTTCCACTTCCGCTCTTAGAGGGCTTCCATTTAAAGTGGTTTCCTCGAAAAAAAAAGAAATTGCCTATAAGCTAAAAATAAGTACCCCCAATAGCTGAGTAGAATAAATCAATGAATAATTACAGTTATAGTATCGATTTCCAATTCGTTACTTCTCGAGCATAAATTAGATCCCATAAATATCGCGACATTAGGGAAATTTTATTGGTTTCGGACGGCCGAGGATGATATTAATGGGAACCATTAATGTTTTATCTTCGACAACAGGTTTCAGCGAAAAAAAGCGAAAAGTATTTTAAAAAATAAAACCATCCATCCAATTTTAGTGGCAGAAGGCAAATTGAAAACTTTTTCGAAACTGCACCTGTGTCTAAGGAATTTTTAATAAAATCTCCCGAAGAAGTGGTAAACTCAACAAAGCCATTCGTCATGCTCAAGTAACTTGGGCTTTCGACTTTTAGGGTTTTTTTCCCCTTTACATTTTTTCTTGCTGGTCAGCCAACCAGTTTGGCAACATAATTATGCATCCAGGCATGCAGCTGAGGACACCGACGTTCGCCAAAGGGTTGAAAGAACCCTTTCTTCCTCGGTATATGTGGGTACATTTAAATTTGTGTCACTTGCGGCCGAGGCAAATTGTAATTAAAATATGAAATTTCCATGCAGCCATACAAAACTTCACTTTTCATCTTAATCATAATAATCGCAAAAAAATGTCATTTATAATGGAACAAAGCCGAACTCGTTTTCACTTTCGCGAAGTCCTTGACGGGTTAAAGAGTCCTGCTGGCTGTGCGAAATTATCATCATCAGCCGCAGGACACCTAACCACCATCATTATCGTCTGCTGGTCTGCTTTGCATAATTTCATACATAAACTCTCGTTTTTTGTGCGCATAATCCGAAGCTTTGATGACAACAAAATAGGAAAAAAGTGCAAAATAACACGGAGTGTGGAGAGGAAGGTGTCATATAGCACACACACACTCTCCAAAAAGTGGGTTTGCTAAATGGTCGAAAAATGAAGCGTTGAAAAGTTGGTCGCGTTACGCATCCGCCGTGTTGTGCGCCAAGTGGTAAGGATTACGCCAGGGCGCACATATAGTTAATGACATGCAGCTGCTGTTTTACTTGTGGTTTCTGCCTGACGCCTTCAGAACCCTCAGTGAGTTTAACTTCCCTCCCCCTGCTGACAAACTTATGAATTTTAAGGTGATTTCCATGTCGCAGGACCAAGTTCACGAAACTTTGGTTTGGGTATCCTTCAGGAATTGAAGTGGGACGGGCACGTCGCATCGGGGACTTGTCAGCAAAGGGTTGATCGCATCATAAATCAAACGAGCTGTTGGCCCGGCTCGCAATCAAAATCATTCTGCGGTCTCCAGCATTTGTTCTTTCGAAAATGGTAATTAATCATCGAAAGTAATTGGTTTTCTGTTTTGATTTGACATTTGAAAAATTGCAGCTGTGACAATTCAATCCCAGTTCCGTTTATTCGCCCGAAACTCACCCACTTTGCTGCTTTTTCAGTGCACAATGTTGCAAAGCAAACTCGAAAGTTTATTTTCCCCATTTTTTGCCGAAGTGAATCGGTGACCTATGCAAATGTATAAATGCAAATGAAATATAAACGAACGCATAAATGCGGCTTAAAAAATATTGGGCTGCAATATTGGCGAACAATGGGATTAACTTGACAAAAAGGTCGAGAGTGTCCTTGAAGTTTATGTTTGTTGCACGACTATTGATTGGCTGAATGGCCAATATTGCAGTTAAAGCCAGAGTTAAATGGAATTATGTCGCTAATTTAACGAGTACAAATTGAATATTTTCCTGTGCGCTTTCTGAGTTTGGTTTATGAGTTCAACCGTTTATTAAACTTTTCAAACAAACCAAATAAACTCAGAAATTAAACTAAGACGCAAATAAAGTTTGTCAAGAACAGCCGCGATGTCGGCACTTAAAACTTCCCAAATGCAAATAATACGCAAGCGAATTCCATGACAATAAAAAAATATTAAAAAAGCGTTAAAGTCTTTAAAGGGAATTATGCCCCACAGAAGCAGACATAAACCCAACTTTGTGCTTCTTTTTTGGGTGGCACTTCAAAAGGAATAAAACGAAGGCACAAAAATATCCCCACAAAGATACACACACATTCTCAGTCTTCGGTGACTTTATTTTGTTTGCCAAGTCTGAAAGTGGCTCTCGTGGTCCGTATTTGTGTTTTGTTTCAGCTTTTTTCGGTGATGAGAGCCCCACTGCTAACTCAATAACACAATTTATGATATACTTTTCAAGTGGCGTCGTCGTGAACGGAGGCAGCATCGCATAACGAGTGTGTTTGCTTTCAAATTGAAGTTTTTTTTGGAGTTTTATGATCGTGGAAGAAAAGAGTTGATGATTGAAATGCGTTTAATAAACAAACAAAGTCAAAAAAGTTGTGTTCAGGGGAAAGAAAGACTAATCTTGTCTAAACTTATTATTTCTATTTAACATGTTTTTAGTTTTTAGTTTTTGGAACAATATTTTTTACTTCTGGTATGAATAAAAATCATCGAATAATGGAGGCAGAATTTAGTCTTGATATTTTACTTCACCCAGGATATCTTGTATTCGTTGCCTATTGAGTTCACAATATTTATTCTGTTCTTCTTATATTTTACTTCTCAATTAAATTCCACTTTGCCAGTCATGAATGCGCATTTTTGCCGCTGCCGCACATAAATATTTATGCGGGACTTAATCAAAGGGAAAAACATTGGATTGAGGCTTAGGCTTTCATCCTTTCAGGCTCCAGCCTCTTTTCATAACATCTGTTCTATTTGCGCCAGATCAACTCATTCCTGTTTATTTAAACATTAAATGTGCTTACATTTGATTAGCAGCCGAGCTTAATTCCATATCAATGTGCTTCGCCAGATCTTTCTGGTTGAAAGCCATATAAAATTTATGCGTTTGCCTTGCTTTAATTTGTTTGCATTTTTATTTTATTTTTTTGCGTGGCCTGTGTAATTTTCCCTTTTTTGGTTTTGAGCTCATTACATTTTCTTTTGGGTTATGGTAGCTGTCTTTTATGTGGGCAGTCGCATTAAAATGCATGAAATGCGCAATTAAAAACGAGGACAAAGTCCCTTTGAAGCTGGCAACGGGATACAATTTCCTTTTAATTAAATATGTAAGGGCATTTCATATTTAAGCACATATCGATGCTTAATTAAAAGCACTTTGTGTGTTCAGCCCATTACGCAAAAAAGGGGTTTTTATCATTTGATGAAAGCGGGGTACTTGTGATTTTTGTTGTTTGTTTTTAAAGTAACCGCTTTGAAGAGCGGACTGCCAGTGGGATTTCTGCTGCTCGGGCTTTTTTCCGCGGCTCAGCTGTGACAAGTGGCACTGAACTGTTGTCAGCTCGTTGTCCAAATGACAAATGGGTGCATTTGCCTTTTGTCAGGCGGCATTGGCATCGATATGGCAGCGAAGTCGCGTCGCCCGGCAATAAAAATAAACTGTTTCAGCGACGAATCCGAAAACAAATATCTTTTCACCCCGCTCCCTGGAACGCAGGCCACACACCACGATGAGCAGCCGAGTGTAAAAGCATGCGAATAACTTGGCATATTTATTTATATTCCGCGACCCGCAAAAGATTGTCAACATGGATCAATGCGATGCCAACTTTCAACTGGCTTTGTCATCGGGCTGTAACCCGGTTATGTAACCGTTGCCAAATAATCATAAAACACAATGTATTGTAGCTTAAAGTATCATATTTCCCCCTCATATTCATAATATTATCGGGATTATCGCCTGTGTGTGTGTGGGAAACAACAAGGCGACAAATCAGGCGCTGAGAAATTGTGTTTCCAGTTCATTTGGCTTGGCGGCGGCCCTCGTTCGCCGGCAATGAGGTTAAATGGTTCAGGAACATAACAATTGCAGACATGATTGAGCCATTAAAGTGGGTGTAGATGGGTAAACGGCAAAGGTTAAGCTAAACAGCCTTTAAATTTACGCATATGCCTATCTGAAGTCGCAAAAAACTGACGATTTTCAGCAGGAATTTAAGCCTCTGCTATATTGCCATGACAACTATTCATTTTAAATTTCTTTCAAAATGTATACCGCTGTTTTTTACAAAAAAATATATTATTAGCCAGTGCAGATATATTGAAAAATGTTAAATGGAAACTTACATTTTTTTTCTCTCTCTGAGACCCTTTTTGAATACTCGACCCTCCCACATGCTGTTTGCAGTGTCAGCGAATCTGTGTTTTATCAGCTGCGCTGACTAAAAAAAAGGTCACTTGCTGAATTCTCACTCGAGGTCAGTTATTTTTGGGGTGTGGCAAGTTAATTACAATGCCAAGTGCTAGCACATAAAGCGAGATCGCAAAGGGTTGTTCGCCCTCCGTTATCCATTCTGCATCAAGCATACGCAGTGTTTTCCCCGCCGGAAAAAGGAAAGCGCAGTCGTGCTGCACTAATTGCTTGACAACATTTTGCCACACACGAGACACACAATAAAATTAAAACAACTCAAAGGGCGGACTGCAGAACGGACAACAGAAATATTATAGAACTCAATTTGCTAATTGCTATCAAAATAATGAAGTCTGCTTGTCGGTCGGAGGTCTCTGCTGATTGCAACCATCAAGTATCATTCGAGTAATTCGGAGTGCACTTGGCGAGCGGTTCTTCTGCTCGTTTTGGCTCCACTTGGGGTTGCCCCGTGGTGAGTTTTGACAACTTGGCTATTTTCTAGCTATTTAAAAGGGTAAACATTTTTTTTAGTTTTTCAACGCAGCAATTTGTAGAAAATAAAAGACTTTAAATACCTGCAGAATTCGATCAGTTTTGTTAAAGATTTTACGGAAATAGATTTAACAGTGCAGTTAATCCTTGGATAACTCAAAGGTTTTATTATTTAATGATATAAAAATGTATTAAAACAGTATGGTAAAACTAAAAAAATTGCATCACTGACTGTGTCGTTTTGTAGCTATAAAATCGGGGAAGAAACAACCGACTAGTTGAACTGGTGGAAGGAGCATAGAGGGGAGGCAAACTTTGTTGCTCACGAGTCAAACAAATAAAAGTTCAGCTTCAGTTCAGTGGAAAGTTCAACCCCCACCCCATCCCCACGATTTTTGAGGTGTTTTCCCAGAACTTTGTTCTCTGCATGTGCTATTCCACTATGCTCCCTTTCTACGGACGAAACTTTTCAGTTATCCTTGCTTATTCTTCGTCCATTTATGTCTTGTTAGTAGTTTTATATGCTCCGCTCTATATTTACTTATTTTTTGCCTCGCAACTTTTCTAAACTGCTTGCTAACTAAGCTTTATTTTGTTTGGCGAGCATCACAGTGGGAGGAAGCCTTTAAGCGCCTCAACAGCCAAGCGGTTAACCCGTTCCTGATTAATTTCCAGTACTCAACAAAACTGGGCTTTGTTTGCGGAAGTTCTCACTGGCAGTGAGGGATATATTTCAGCACGTGTTTGAAGAACTAAATTGTGGAAGGAGCGATTGTGGCAGGAAAAATAATTAACTTGGCATAAATACATTGCTTGCTTGGGTGTCTTGGTAAACTTTATTGTTGAATACTTGACAGGAGATATATTATATTTCTGCTTACGAATAGCTAAACCAATACAGTCGTAGAGTTATTGCTTAAAATGGAATTCACAAAAAGAAAATTAAAAATTCAATATTTTAAAAAATTAAATAAAAAAAATAGGGCAAAATAAATATAAACATTATGAATTTAATAATCAGTCATCTATGAATAACATTTCAAGCCATTTTTTAAACGTTTTAAGTTATTCAGTTGCTGCAAAAAAGCACTTAAATACGTCGTTTATATTCTCGCTGTAATGAGGAAAAGGAAAGACATTAAAAAAGTTAATTTCTGAAGGCAATTCCTTGGGGTGAATTGGTGCAATCTTTAAAAGAATGATAGGAAATGAGCTAAAAAAAAGGTCAACGAACAAATGTTTTTATGTTAACTGTTGTGAGCAAAAATGATTTCACATTTAACAAAGGAAAAACAAAATACCGATGCGGTGTATAATATATTTTCTAAATATTATTAATTACAATATATAAATAAAAAGTTTGCATTTGTAAATTTAAACTCAATGAGCATTTCTCTCCCGAATTAACTTCTCCTATTCGTGGTGCTCGTAAAAAATGTACCCCTCGAAAATCACATGTAAATTGAATGTCAGCCAGTTGCCGCCGCCTGCTAATTTGATCTAAATTCACGCACTCATTTACTTAAAATATGCGTAATGAGAATTTGATTAGGGTAATTTGATGTTGATCTTCAGCGGCGCGTTGCCAAGTCCCCGACATCGTCAGAAAGCCAGCAAGGATATCTCGAGGACAACAAGGCGGAGTGTCGTGTAATCATTTCGGGGGCAATTTGGTGATGGTTGTGAGCCGTTTATGTTGAATTAATATTCGGCAACAACGGCAGCCAGGCCGCGCTAGGCAAATTGCGGCAATAAATTAGATGCTGACTGGAATTAAAATGAAAATGTTTCCTTTGGCTCGTTTCAGCCGCAAGAAGTTAACTGAAAGTTGTCTCCAACTTATGAACAATTTCCTCCGTGCCCATTTCGCCTTTGCGCTCTGAAAAGTTACACGTTTAATGCGAAAACTCTTTCCGTACTTTGAATAATTGCACGTTTTTGGGGTCTATTTGGTGGCCAAAAATTTAACTGCCGCAAATGTCCTGCGGCTGCCGGTGCCTACGTGTCCTGGCATCTTAAGAAGTCATCCCCAAATCAGTTTACCAGTTGGCCCACGAACAATATCGTCTGGCTGCCTAATTTTCATTAAGACATTTTTCACCCACTAACCATCCAGCAAGTTATTCAATTTCAGTTTCTCGTCTCGCCTCGTGCTAAAGTTGGCAAGGATTTTTCATGTCCTTAATTTGGTTCAGTAAATATTACATGCAGTTGGCTGAAAAGGAGAAAGAAGGTACGAAACAAATCGAAAAATATCGAATTGGTGATTACCTGGAAAAATAAAAATTACATTTTTAAACATGTATGTGTGTTTGCAATCTTAAGGAAAGCGATGTACTTTATTAAAGTAGTAATTAAACAATAAGTATATACCCAAAAAATCGATTGAAACGTAGATCGATTTTACATTATGAAAATACTAATATAGGCTCCGTAAATTCGATATTCTCGAAATGAGTATTTCATGTTAAAACGATGTGCGTATTGCATAACCAGAAATTTTCATGCGCATTTCGATTTTACGGCAAAATCCTTTTATTGTGTGAACTGGCTTAGGAAAATTGGAAAATAATACATAAATATTTTGACGAACTGAAAACTGATGGACCTTTCCTTACTGTTAAGTCCGGTAAAAATCACACTTTGGCTACCGTGAAAACCCACAAAAACGTTCTCAAAAAAATACGGAGAAAAGCCACAAAGAACGTAAAGCAGCCGCCGCAAACAAAAACGGAAAGCAGAGTTTTCCAGCCCAGACGAAAACTCAAAAAACACAATACATTTTATAAAGTACACACACACACACGCTGGCAGAAATACTTGATGTGCGTAAGTGTGAGTGCGCATTGTTAAAAATGGCGAACTGAAAATACAATTTGAGGCAAGTGTAGCAAAAATATTGCGGTAAATAGTTTAAATTTAAGGGCCGGCAAGAGGAAAAGCCAGCCTCTGGTTTTATTTGTGTACTGAGGTGTGAGATAGAGAGAGGGAGAGAGGGAAAGAGAGCGTTGGAAAATTAAGAGGAAAAGCATCTTTTCGCCCAGAAGTGTTTGGGCAATATTTTCATAATTAATGGCACGTGCATTGAGTGGCCGAGTCCATCAAGGAAATAATTACAATTTGAGGTGTAACGTGCCAACAATGTGGTCAGCACAATTAAATATAAATAAAGTTGGGTCGGCTGGGATGTGTGGAGCCCATATTGCGGTCATCGAACAGCAGGTTTTTGCCCCAAAGAGCTATTTCTTTGCTGAGGTTTGCCAAGGAGATTAGGCCCAAAATGATGGTCAATTGCCTAATAAATGCTTGTGTTTTACGCAGATACAATTTAAATAAGTGATTTAAAATTGAAAGGTTTTTTGTGATGTTTTTAAAGAATGTTTATTCCATTAAGGCTTTTCTTTCTTAAATTGTATCTTTGTTATTATGACTGCTTTAATAGCATTTAGCCACAATTTAAAAATACAAGTTTAAAGCATTGCTCTTTAGATCTATTATTAATTTTCCATTAACATTTTTCTTCCAAGAACTTAGCGAGTTTAATTTCGGTTGAGCTTTAAGCAATTACAATACAGAATTATGAAAATTTCATAATTTGCTTAAATGGCCAGCAGCATTAAGAGGGTAGACCCCCAAACGCCAGACCCAAAAATTCCTCCCACGAACCACCGAAAGCACAAAAAAAAAGAAGGAGGAACAACAATGTTCGGAGCAACCACAAGGACGAAAGGGAGGAGAAAAGGACGAAGAGCCTGCCGTCGCTTATCTATGGGCATAAGTTATGAAGGCTGGGGCCAGAAGCTTCTCAGCGTTAAAACGTGTTCGGTGTCACGTTGGACAAGGATCCTTTTGCGTGCCCCTCTTTTACCGGGCTTAAAGCCAGATTGGGAGTATTTAAAATGGCAAAATAAAATGTTAACGTGCTAAAGGGAATACATTAACACATATTCACAATTAAGAACATTATGTGGAGTGCGCAAGCGATGCTCCCCAATGCACTTACGGGCAATGGACTGACTGACAGGCAGATTCGGGCACAGAGTCCCAGGATCCAATTCACTCCAAGGCAAGGCCATATAAAATTAAACAAGAGCGGAGGGAAATCGCCTGTTCCTTAATGCAGACTCGAAGAACTGACCACAGATATCGGACCCAATCTGGATAAAACACAGGAAAAAATAAGACTACAAAGAAAATTCTATCAATTTATTTTTGTTCATTAAATATTTTAAATTTTTTTAAATTTAGAAAATAAGTGAATAATTCTATAATATTAATTAAATATTTTTATGTAAAACTGGTTAATTTTTTAGCATCTTATGTGATCCTTTTTATCAGTTTCATAGGCTTAGAAATGATAAAAGAAATTATAAATAAATATTGGTATTTAAAAACATTTTATCTTAATCTACCTGTAGTACTTATGATATATTTTAGGCTTGGATTGAATCTGGAATATAAGTTGAATTTCAAACGAATTATTCCCTATTATCCAACCTTGGTCTCACCGTGCACTCTTGAAGGCGATGAGGCGTGCATGAGGCTTCCGACGACTCTGCCCAACTGGACCACAAAACCTTTATGGCTGCCCGCACACACACACACACTGGCATACCGAAGTGTGCGGGTGCAGTGTGTGTGTGTGTGAGTACTTGTGGGTCTCAAGTGCAGCAGGGACATACTTGGCAAGCCCTCGCAGAAATCCTGGCTTACGCTAAAACCTCACAGCAGTCTGCCTCGTAACTTCTGCCTGCCCCTTTACGCATTGTTAATTTTTTATGGGCCAAACGAAAATTTTCACTCAAGATTTATGAGGCAGCCGACAAAGTGCTCGAGTGCAGAGCTCCAAAACCGGAACATTTCGACCAGGAAAATGTAACCGGGGCATACTAAAGGTAAGGCGAATTAGTCACTGCAGCAGTCTAGACCAGTCTACGAATTTAAACTGGGAAAGTATCACCAAATTTTGGGAAACTTTGAGGAAAGCTAGAAAATATCATCTAGAAAGCATGAACTTTATGCTCTCTTAAAGTTTGGTTCAAGTTAAGTACTCGATCCTTGCAAATTAAAGCTCAAGGATGGTTTCTAATTTTTCTCTATTCATTTTCCCATTCATTGATTTAAGTGCTTGATTTATCCGTTTTTGGGTACTAAACCGACTAAAATAAATGTCATCTTAATTTTTTAATTACTGGTGTGCCAAATATTTGCGAAACCTAAATCATTTTGCGACATCTTCGTCCTTGAGTCCTTGGCATCGCTTCAAAAATTTAATTTTTTATACATATTTGGCCGCGTTGTTTGCCACTGCCTTTGCTCACCGCACTCACCACAAGTCCTAAATTTCCAAGGAACCCGAAAAAGAGAGAAAACTGAATTTGCCGGGACCCGAATTCAATTAATGGCGAAAATCGTTGGCACTGCTGAGACCGAAAAATCAAAGATTGCGATATATTTGATGTGGGGACCACATGTGGGGTTGGGTTTTTACTCCTTCGAGCTACATGTAATATCGATTAGCCGACCCGTTGACCACAAAAGTTTGTTTACCGTTATCGGCAGAGAGAAACTTTGGTACAATATTTATACAAAGCAAATCGCACCGAAGGCATTCATTTCAGTTAGTTAGCACTTTCTAATACATTTGTGACCCAAATACCCGAACACTTTTTGGCTCGTTCTCGTTGATATTTTCCCTTCGAATGCTTTTGTTGGCAAGCAGAAATGCTGGCGAAAATCTGCATAGAATGACAAAAATATCGAATTAAATTTATGGAAAACGGATTGTGGCCGAGAGATGTTCCTGAATTTTCGCAAACGTTGAAATATGCAATCAATTTCTGTTTAAGGCTTCAGCTGTTCAGCTGTCTAGCTGCCGAGTAATCCATAAAACGCATCGATCGCAGGGGCCTCGCTAAATATTAACACTTTCGAACTTTGTGCTGTGGAAAATTGAATTTACTGCACTGGCTGGCGAATTTGATAGATTGCCCAGGGTTGTGGAGGTCCGTACCTAGCTAGCTATTCCCCATCGCCGTGTAGCTGTCGGACCTTTTCAATTACTAATTTTAATTATCCCAGCCGTGGGCCAAGTCAGACTGCATTGGACAAGACCAGATCCCATCGATGGCCAAAATGCACACAATTTCTGGCTAACAGTGAACTGTGTTATTCGTTTACTATGGCGATGGCTTTCGTTCGATTGTTTGTTTGCGGAAATTGAGCGCTGAATTTTGGGCAAACTTCCATGGGGGTCACACAAACAAACAAACAAGCCAGCAAATTGGTTGTGGGAGTCATTTGTAATATATAGCATATATCAAAATCGAATTTCATTGAAAGTCGTTGATTAGCAGTTGATTTGCATATTTGCTTGGCGGTCCACTAGTTTCAACAGTTTTAGTTTTATGTCAGGTATTAAATTGCACATTAACTATTGGTCCAATAAAAAACAAACAATGAAAATGGTTATTTAAATAAGAAAATCATTTGGCTGTCATTTTATTTCAATTGTGCAGTTTACCATACATATAATGCATAAGTAGAGAATAACCTCCAAATGTAAGAGAATACTTAAATATAATTTTATTTTCAAAAAATGTTTTAAAATTCGATTTTACTTTGAATCCGCTAACTACATAAACTATGAAACCCTAAGGCAATATTAATATAACATCCAAACCGTTATCGAAGAAAGATAATTATTTAATAAAAATACTTTTAATCCGAATTTAAGTTAAGTTTTTGTTTGGAAATATTTATCTTGAAACTGGATTGGCTTATAACATTATCGGAACACTATAAATCCTTAAATTTATTTATTTCTATTAGCTGACACCATAACCTACATTTCAAATCGATTGCTTATTTTGGCTAATAATGCATGTGATGTTCTTGGTAAACTCATTCGATTTTGTTTGCATTTTCAAGTCAGCCGCGTATTTGCACAAGCTTGAAAATCCATTTCGATTTCAGACCATTAGTGTCGCCGATTGAAAGTGCCGAGTGAGGGGCAGAAAAAGTTTTGTTTTCACGCTTCGGCATTAAAAGAAAACAGTTGGCCCAAAAATAACCGAGAAAGAATCGCCGAAGTTTTGCAGTTTTGTCTGCAGTGCCCCCATTCCCCCTCCCCCCGGCCCACTGTTTTTTCGTCAGCTTTTCCCGCGCCGCCATTTTTCAACTTTGCCTGCTTTTTGCTGGTTTTCTTTGTTTGTTTGTTTGTCGGCCAAAAATTAAAGGAAAATAGCAGCTAATGAAATAGAAATAAGCGAACGTTGACTTCCAAAATCGAAATTTTGGCAACACATGTGAGCTATTCACATGATATTGTGGCTATGAAAAATATTCTTGAGAGTGAAACTTTGGCTGCACAAACTTTTTAACTGCTTGACAATCGGTCACAAAAGTATTCGAAATGCAAGGATATTTTTGTAATATAAGGAAGCTTTCAATTTGCTGAAATAATCCCTGTAGTGGTGCCATATTTGCACCAACTTTCTGTGGGCAAAGTCCCTTTGGGCGTTTTGCTTTTAAGATTTTAAATAAAATCTCTAATCCGACTGAAACTTTTGCCCACATAAGTATGCAGTAGTTTTTGACTTTTGCATTTCGTCCCAAAAACCACAAGTCGCCTCTTATTCGCTCTCCTTGTACGCACTGTTATTTAATTTAATTAAAAATATCTCTTTCCGGTCTTCGTGTTTGCCAAAAAGTTTGCACAGCTCGGTGAAAAAATATGACTAACGATGTGCAGCAGTGCCACGCCCCCTTCAGGCAGACACGCCCCCACTTCTAAGTCCTCTAAGCCAACTAACAGGGATAGGGATCCTGAATCCTGGACACAGGGGGCAGGCTTCTGCTTCTGCTTCTGGGTATCCACGTGCCATCGCCGGCTTTTGTTGTTGCCCCTGCTGCCACAGTGGGTCATGTGGGTCAAGTGGCTGCTTGGTCAAGTGGGGGGCGGTCTCCGTCTCCGTTGTCCTGGCACGGGTTAAGTGGCTTTTAATGAAAGTTAGCATCCGTTTTAATGCAACTTGTTGTCGGGAGTCGTGAGTCGAGTTGCCGAGACCGGAACTCGAATCACCGAGCACTTTCACCCAGACGAAATTAAAAGCCATCGGCTTAGCCAGCTCGCTGGAAAATCAAATGGAATTAGCCAGGTCTTTAAGGCCTCGTCAACTTAATTGTTTTGGCCCTGTGGTTGCCCTCGCTTCCATTTATTTATCTTAAATGTATTATATTCAATTTATGATCAAAGGGAAGGTCGCCCCCTGTGTCGGCGTCCTTTGCATTGCACTTTTTTTAATATAAATATTATTTCAGCTCTTTTGTTTATTTTGTAACCTTCGTTTTGTGTGAGCTTTGTGCTTTCGCTTTGGCTTTGCGTACTTTTTGCGGCACTTTTTACTTCATTTCCTGACCCCCGTGCTTCCTGATCGGAATTCTGTATTTCCGGTACGTCCATTACGAATTTCAAATGCAATTCTGCTTTGTTGTGCCTTTTTGCCCCGTATTTATTTTGGCAAGCGGGCACAAAATTCGCAGCTTTGAAGTCGGGAACAAAGATGAAAAATGTTTTTAGAGTTCGTTTTTTAAAATAAATTTAAAAGTAAAAATGTGAAATATAATTTAACTTTTTGTGTTTGTCAAGGAATTTTCTTAGAAAAGTAATATTTAGCAGAACCAGCGTTCATTTAAAAACTAATGAAAAGCCACTTTATCTACACACAAAAAAAATTACGCCGGTATCAAATTGATATGCGCATGGTACATTTCTGGTATTTATTTATATGCATATCGTTTTTACCATGCAATACCGATTTGTCTCCCTCTCGGAGATTCTTGAAGTAACTTTAATAAAGTTACATGAGTGGGAGGGAGAAAGACACATTCGAACTGGCCTACATAAAACATGTTGTTTACAATTCGAGCATAGCAAGTCAAAATTGATTCCACATAACATCAAATCGATCATCGTTTCATATCAAGTTTTTTTGGGTGTAGGAGCTAAATATAATATCGGTTGAACTTTGACCTTCTCTCCCATTTGAAATCCAAATTAATTTGTTTGCATTTGGCATCTTTACACCACATTTAATAAACCCGGGCAGATTGCTATCTGGCAACATTTGTCTTGCCTCCACCTCTGTGGTCAGGGGTTTTCCGGCTTTTCCGCTCCCTTTTCCCCAAAGTAACCGAATTCCCCACAGACTTTGGGCCTGCTTAGCATGCCTGTCGCCTAGGCTCAACGCTCAGTGATTTTAATTAACATTTCTGATTTTGCGGCTCACCTACCCCACCTCAGATTCCCCGAGTGTATGTGTGTCTTTATTAGCACACCTGTGTACAGGTTACACGCAGATCCTTTTCCCACGTGACTTTGGCTTTAACTTTGCCTGCCCAACTAATTGAATTGCTACTTGCTTAATTAAGTAGAGAGATAACTTGTCCCTGATTAAGATTTTGTCAACATTTAATACGCCTAATTCGACTTGATTAATGCATTTTAATCATCATCTATATACATATATATTGCTCTCCATTGCAGACAGACGACCGACCAAGTTGAAAGTTCAATAAACCCACACAGAAGAGGGTAAGTTTTGCTTGCAAATATTTGATTTTCCCCAACTTGTTTTGACATTCGTGACAGATTTCAATGCTTTGACAGTCGCACTCATTCTGTGCCATTTATCATGTCATCAATGTTGGGGGCAGGGAAGTAATTCCCTTTTCATAATTTTATTTTGGCAATTTTATAGAAACTGTATTGCAACTGTGCTTCATTTGGGGAAAATGTTTTCAATGAATGCTGCCAAATATTTTGGCCCACAAATGCCAAAGGCCCCCGAGGCAAGGAAGTCGATGGGCCAATAGAAGCTTGTTTAACAATATGCTGACCATGGCTCAAAGGCGGAAAATTCGATATGTGGAGGAATGAAGGAAATGCGAACTGAAATCCAATATCAAAGCGCAAAATGACTGCAAGCTAAAACTACGACTGGCAACGTATTTTCCCAGAGTGTGCGGCTAGATCCTGGCGTTGTGTTCGACATCCTTAATCAAACAGATGAGAAAACGAATTATGAACCAACACACACATTGCCATATAAAGCGGTGGAGACATATGCACAAAACTGAGCAGGGAGATGTGAGAGCCGAAATGGAATAAATAGTGTTTTGGTCGCAAAGGAAGTATCGTGTTTTTTGTTTCTGCAACGCGGGAAATCTATAAATAACTAAAAAACACTAGTGGAACAAAATTCTGGCAAAAACCCTCTTAAATGAGAAGCAAAATATTTACTTAGCATTTAACACATCATATCTCCAACATATATACACAGAAAAAAAATTGACATAAATATTTTTTAAAGATCAAGTTATTCATTTCATTTTGATATGAATAAAGATTATGTTTATCTTATTCAAAAAGTACTACAATTGGTATTTTAAAACAGTAATTTTATAACTTTTATTTTAATTATAAAATATGAAATTGATCTGTTTAAATCATAAATTTGACATTAGTCATATGGGCTTTTTGTTGATATGAAATAGAGAAGAAATGATCAAACTTTTTATCTGTGTACCCCAGCCCGGCCTAACTGATGAAGCTGATAATGATAAAGAGGCCAGATAAGATTGGCCTGGGAAATGCCTTGAAATGAATGGCAAAAGGCGAAACGGAGAAGACGACGGAGCGGCACAAAGAGCAGGGGCGGAAGAAGGAGCATAAATTATGAAAAGAAATTTTCATGCATGTGCATAAGGAAGCGGCGGATCCTTTCTGCGTCCTTGCTATCAGCTCGTCGTCTCCGTAATTAATTTGATTTCATTCATTCGGGCCAAGGAAACGCGAAAGGGACCCAAAACAGGGCGAGTTAAATTAATTGAAAGGCAGCCGAAGAAGAAGGCGAATTACGCGAGTGCTGCACATTCATAATTTTCCAGCAAAATGAGGACTTTAAGATGGATTCCCGGGCAATGAACTCGCCTCTTGAGCGAGACAAGAGTCCTGCCAGCTCCGTTGTCCTGCCAGTTTTGCTTTCTACCGACCGGGCGTGTCGACATTGGTAATAAAGCGCTCACTTGCATTTGTCCAGGATGTTGAGTGTCCATGTGTGTGTATACACACACATGTACGTGTGGGTGTGAGGGTGTGCGGCTGTGCGCTCGAATGAGGTTAAGAGCTTAATGAGTGCTGACAAGGCAACCTGTAGTTGACATATGACATTTTTATGTGCCTCGAAGCCTTCCCAACAAGGGTTTCCTATTAATACACAGCCTTCTCGGAGCCCCCAAGATGAATCCTTTTGCCCCACCCGCTCACATCCCCTTTTCGGCCCCACGAGCACCTGCCCCCAAGGTAAATGCTAAGGTTTTGACTTAATTATTGCCAAGAGTTAGCCTCGTTTTTATGCTCGGGAAAATGAGTAGAAAATGTGTCACCACTTTCGGTCATTTAACTCTGGTATTTTGGGTCTCCTCGGGAATGCTTGAGAAACAATTAGATGGGTCAGTTAGTTATGTATGGGAATGCTGTAAAAAAAGGCCGGATTGTGGAATGAAAAGAATTTTTAAAGGCACAGTTTTACCTGTAGCCGGTATATTATTGTCTTTATAATAATTGTGTTAAGAACTAAAAGAAATATTTTTTAATATACCAAAAACAACAAATTGATATGAAACGCTATCAATATTGACTTGATATGCGGCATCTCAATTCAATAAGCTCGAAATGTAGCTTCCTCTCTTTTTCGAAGTCAGTGAATCTCCGAGAGAGAGATTTCGGTAGAAACGATATGCGTATGCAATACCAAAAATTTACCATGCGCATATCGATTTGACCACGACGACTTTTTTTTGTGTGCAGTTAAATTGTTTCTTTCCAAGCATAAAGTACTCCCTCAAGATATTCTAGCCCCGACCGGATTAATTGACCTTTCTGGTTTACTTAGTCTGATTTTATTTGCCTCTGATCCTCGCTCTCGTTTGACAATTAGTCAGAGCAAGTCAACAAGTTATGCAGCTTGCATTGCCACCCTGGTCAAACAACATGCAAACAACACACATGCCGCAGATCCCCCTATATCCCTTTATCTATAGAATTGCCGGGTGACCACTGGACCATTTTGTAGTTGGCCACGTTGTTTGGCATTGTTAACCACTCGTGGCCATTGTTTATTTGACTGCTGTTGCCGTTGTTGATATTGCAAGCTGATGACATTAATTGTTACATTTCCAGTTTGCCTCTCTCTTGCGTTTTTAACGCCTGGCTGGCTTCAAGTTTTGGCTTACACCCTCGTCGGGGGACTTTCATACCGACCCACTTGATATTTTTAGCGGAGATGGCATATCAGTTTCGTTAACGCGCTCTTGATTTATTGGCCCGACTTGGCAGCCCGCAGGCCGCATTAGTTTTTACGACGGAGGGGAGTCCTCTGCCAAGTTAGACAGTTTTAATTAAATTGTAATTAATTATTCATAATGCAGTCGTTGGCCGTCGAGGGAGAGGGTGGCTTCATGTGCTGCCAAAAATGTGTAGCCAAAAGAGTGTTGCATATTTTACAACTTAGCAGGGGTGTGCCAAGGCCTGAGTTAGTGGCTGGATAAATGCTACGGCGTTTTGGAGCTTTAAGAGGTTTGAAGCACTTTCAAAATGTTTCGTTTAATAATGAGATACCCAAAATCATGTTCCTCTTAATATTTTAGAATGTAGAAATTAAGTACTGTATTGAAGAGCTACATAGTCACGTCACTTAAGTCGCAATATTGCTTATTGCTCTCTTTTTCCTAGTAAGAGAATATAAAGCATACAAATACCAGAAATATACCATGCGCATATCGATTTGATTCCGGTGAGTTTTTTTATGTGTGTATAGAAAAAGAAAAATACAAAACTATTACTAATCCAATTTATTAAAATTTCAAAATTAATTTCAATCATTTTTCTTAATTATAGTCACTATACTTTTTTTTGCTTTAATTCAAAAAACACAGTTACATCACCACATATTCTTCGGAATCTATTGAAGTCGCCCTTGACTTGGTTTTGCTTTAATACATAAATTAAGTATTGCAATTGCTGGCCGCTAATTAAGTGCCAAATGTTCGAGTTCACAAGTCAATTACACGCACTGCACATCCCGCCGCACTTGAGCAAATCATTTGACAGACAACCGGCAGCAGCAAAAAAAAAGAGAAAAAATTGTGCATCAAGTACAATAAAATCAGCAAAAACAGCAACGTACTCACGCAACATCAACAAGTTCATTAAAAAAGTTAGCACAAAAGCAGCAGAAAAAGGCAAAAAGCCGGCGACTGAAACTCAAGCGAACGGAACCCCACAAATGTAACGCTCCACTAGAACTTGGCGAAATTGTTTTTTTTTTACCCCTGACTTCACTTTGTTATCTGCAGTCCCTGAATGTTTTAACATTTTGCACACCTACAAAGCAGAGGGGGAAAAGCGGAAATGATGCAGCTCATTTGTGTGCGACCACAAAATGGTGGCAAAGAGGAAGGTTGGTAAACGCAGTGATTAACAGGAAGAACTGCTACCTGTTAGGAAAGTCTCAAAGGAAGATTTATCCAGAGAAGAAGGGGATAGAAAATAAGAAGTTTTCATTAAAAAAGAAATAGTTCACATGATATTTATTGTCCCATATATGGCTCATTCCACGTGAAACTTGACAGGCAATTGGGGGTCAAATCTAAGAAAAAATCGAAAGATTTTTTATTCGAAAGTATGTTGAAATATAACGACCCGTGTTTTTTATTTTTTTTTATCTCTTACCATTTATTTTTTTATTGATATTTTTAGAATTAAGCTCCGTTTTGGAAATGCATGCATCATTTGGAAATCGTTTGAGTTTATTTTATTATTTGGTATTCAACTTTGTGGTCTGGTTTAATATATTTAAAAAAAATATTTATTAAAAATTTTATGTTCCATACGCCGGAACTTTTTTTAAAAAAAAATACTTTTGCATGTTGCTTTATTCATTCTTCTCAAAGTTAGTAAAAACATAAAAGTTTCTTTAGCAGATTCGGTTCTGTAAAAGGTATGCTTTAGTCCAAGAATTCAAAAATTATTTTAAAATGTATATTAAATATTCAAAAAGCACAACATTTTACCACAAAAGTGCACCATTTGGTACTTATATCCTGTTATTTTACCAATTACCATTTTACCAAGTGTGGAAATACCTTTAACTTAATCGCGTTATGAACCCCATACGGAAACCATCTCCCAGGGAGCAACCCCAATCGAATTCGGCCTGAATGGCTTTTCAGGGGTGCTAGTCGAAACCGGAAATGACTGTGCAATTGAATTGTGCGAAATACAAGGGCTCAGATGCAGGGTAACCTGCTGGAAGCACTTCCCGTATGCACATTTTGTTGCACCTTAATGGCGCCAGCCAAGTGTGTCGATGTCCGAGGTCCAAGTTCCACGGGAAAGGGTGAATGGGAAATGGAAAGTCGATGCGAAAGTGAAACCGTGAAAAGTTCAGCCCGACATTTGCTCTTTGTTAAGCACATGCATTGTTAACAGGGGGATGGATCCAGCTCCTCGTCTCTCCGGAAGTTTGTGGTGGGAAATTTCATTTATGCTGACACTTGACTTGACTTGCCCGGCTAGTTCGCCTTTTCCCTTTGCTGTTTGCTCGCCCTTTTTTATTCGGAGGTTCGGGCTTAATTTGCTGCAAATAAATAATGGAAGCAGACGTTGAGCTGACCAGTTCGATTTGGCCTTGGCGCCCAATGAAATTTATATTGTGCTCAAGTTGTGCACTTTTTCCATTTCCTCCTTCGGCCGGAGTGGTTTCACTGCGGGAAAAAATGCCACCTGCATACATATTTAAAAATGAAGCGAGAAAATAAAATACAAATTTGGAAAAACCCTTCAATAAAGTAGGTAGTTTCCGAAATTCTAAAAGAATATTTTGAATTTCATTATAAATAAATATTAAGAGTAATTTTGTCCAGCAAATTAATTGTTAAAAACAGGTGTTCCTGAATGTTAATTTCTATTTAAAATATAAAATACTTTTATGGTATTTTCCATTTTGATAGTAAGTACTTCTAATTGTGGACTTGTATATATATTTCGAAAACAAATCAAAGACAATTTGTGGAAGTGCACGGACACTAGAGCGGAAACGTGTTGACTGAGCGGCAGTCGGATGTCCAAGAGGAGAAAGGAAAAGCGCCGAGTGGAAAGGAGCCAAACAGATAGCGCTTTTCCCACTGCCACACTTTTCCCCTCGCCACTAACCTTGACTGAGTTTGCTCTCCACAGTTCGGTGTGACAATTTAATTGTTTTGTAATTGTTTAGACTTTGCAGGGAGTCCTGATTTATGGGCAAATTGATTGGGGGTCAAGTACCCGCATTTGATTGACGGCCAGTAAGTGACCCAAAAATGAGGCTCATAAAAATTGCAACACCTGCTGCAATGTTGATTCGGAATTTGCCATCGAACACATCCAATTGACAAAAGCCAGTGATAGATCAAATTTGCAACAGTTAAATATTTGTACATTTATGTGCTTGTTAATCGGATGGCATTCTAAATAAGTTATGAGTTCATATCTGTGACAGCTAATCGAACATGCGTTTCACTCGGGTTTATTTCCAAACGTATTTGGCTAGCCGTAAATCCCCATCGAAATGTGGGTTAATGTGTACTCCAGAGTTGGCCTTTTAATTATTCTTTTGTCCTGGCCATAAATCTCCTCGAGGACGTTGCAGGATATGCAAGTGCAACATTTGACTAGGCAACTTTTAGCCTGCCTCAGGAGTGATTGCAACTGTGTTGCCAATTTAGCTGTTTCACAGCCAGGTCGAAATTAAGAAAGAAAGAATTTTTTTGGTGGGGGGTTTTAGAACTAATTTTGTGTTGCTTATTTTTTGAATACGTTTTTTTATTTACAATTTTGTATACTTAATTGCTTGATTTAGGACAAGATTAAATTGGTAAATAATTGTATATATTCTACATATTTTATTATTGCAGAAAAGTATTTTTGGCAGAATATATGGGTTACCTTTTCAGCACAAAATTTATTTAAACATGTTTTGAGGACTTACGTAGGTATCGAATTGTTTTGAGGATCTTAAATGCTCAATTTAGCTTTTGTAACCAATCTCACATTTGCAGCACTACCCAGCAAACACACAAGTAAGTACGTGTAGTGGGGGAAAAGTTTTGTAAAGGATTGCAGTGCGTGTAATTGGCTGGCAGGGAGTGAGCTTTAAGTCAACTTCATCAGCAGGAAGCCACCCACCTTGCACAAAAGTTTCCTGCCGTTAGTTGCTCAAATGAAGTTAGCAAAACTGATTAACTCTCGGCAGCTTGGCTCGATTCTCTCCTCGAGCTCTTGGCCCAGAATCCTTAGCCCAGAATGGTGGCTAGCTAATTGAATTTGCCGAGCGCAGTGCAGCGTCCAATAAAAATTAAACTTCCATCCTTCCTTCTGCTTAACGATAGTTTGTGTAGTGGCAGCATTTTGATGCCTAATATAATTTTAATGGAATACTTGCAGTTGCATTAAAACGCAATTGCATTTTGTCAGACGGCGTTGGCTTTAACCTTAGCCAGAGATGTCAGCATAAATCTTAACAGCCAGCCACACCCGCTTTTAGCCTTCATCTAGTTGGCTCTTAAATCCCTTCTTTGCCCACCACGGCAAAGGGCTCACACTCGACGCGTCAATGTCGTTGTCATGCCATTCGGGCCGCGTGCTTTAGTTGGGTTTTAGTTTCAGTGCAGCCCATTTATACTGGAACGCCCTCTGGCGGCCATGCCAAAAGAGAGTCACGCCCACAATGGGATGAACAAACGGGGCAGTAAGTTAGACGCTTGGCTAATTCAGTCTTTTGCGCATGATAAATGGAGGGGGTTTTATGCACATGCCAGGATTTTTAAATAAAATTACTCCACACAAAACAAAAACACACCGGGCTCAAATCGATATGCGCCTGGTAAATTTATGGGATTTATACGCATATCGTTTACCACATAAGATCAAATCGATCATCGTTTCATATCTAGTTTTTTTTTGGTGTAAGAACTAAAAATAATACGCCATAGAATTCTTTTTTTGCCATTCACTTACAATAACATAACTTATACATTTAAAAAAATATGTAAAGCAGCATAAAATCATTTCGTTTAATATACATCGAAATATTTGTTCACTAGAGTAAACATTCTTTTTTTATTTTGCCTAGATTAGCATATAAGACTCTTGCCATGTCATATCCTATATAGTTTAAATAGAATCCCCACTAGCATTCGCAAACAATTTCTACCGCTCGTATGTCATTGGAATTAATGTTTCTTTTATAAATTTCCCACTCACTCAATGGCACTTTCCCCCGGGCACTTTATGTTGCAGCTGTGTTTACCGAAGGTTACGCAGCTGAAAAGGTTGACATTTGCCATTGGCGCTGTCAAGGTAAAACGCTCTCATTGGCCTTAGAAAATACATGTTTAAATTCCAAGATCCCTTAAACGACACTTGAGCATTAGCCAAGAGAGCCCACTTTGGGCACACATAGAAATTCCTCGCTTGTAAAGCTCTCTGGCTAATTAAAATATAAACCAACTTGGCCTGGAAAAGTTTATTAATGAGTGTTTTTCTTTTCTTTTCTTGCAGGACCTCGTAACTATAGCAAAGGTGAGTGTTTGGACATGAAATAAATATTATAATATTGTGGTAAGAGGCCAGCAATTAATTTGATATCATTTGATATCATAAGGGTATGATTCAATATGATTAGCATTTATCACATAATTATATTAAGTCTTAATAAGCTCTTAATCGCCTTATTGCTTTTTACTTTTTCTTTTTTCCGGGTAAATTGGATCGCCTTTTCTTTTCTTGCATTTTAAGTTCTAATCTACGCATTTTTCAGCTTGATAAACTCGGCGCGTTTAATTAGTAGCTAAATTGAGTTTCTTGGCTCTTCAACCCAACGACCAATTAGTGTCAATAATCAGCAAAGATTTTGCGCCCGCCTTTGCGCCTCTGATCCACTTTCGTCGCAATTATTCTTCAATTTATGAAATTGAACACACTTTTTGATGACCCCATAAAATGGAACATAAAATTCCATAAATGCCGGCTGCTCAGCATGAATTTCGTTGCGAAATGGAAATATGCCATTTAAGAAAAAATGTTTCTAAAATCCATTTTCCGACCTCTCTGTGATTTTACTTGATTAATTTTGCGGCCATAAAGAAAAATAATGAAATTTCTTTGGGGAAATGAAAACAGAACAAAAAGGTAGCGTATTCCGTGGTTCCTGGGAAATGTAACAAAATCAAATTATAGAAATTTGCATTTAGTGGGCCAGTGAATGTGCGGAAAAGTAGGCAGGAAAAAGTTTTTCCTACACGAATACATTTGCAGCCAGCTGGAAAAGTCTTCTGCCGATGATGATGACGATGATGGCTTTTACTTTGTGTATTATTTTCTTTCCCAACTAAATTAAAAAGTTTTTCGGGGCATTCGATTATAATGAGCTTGTCATTTTGGTTGATGGCCGACCAAACGGGAAATACGTTTCTAATATTTTTCTAATAATGTCCCTCCCAAAACACACGAGTAACAAATGAGCAACAGTTTTTAATTTCCCCCCAAACAAAAAAACATCCATTTATTTCCACTGTTTGTTTGCAAGTTTCCCCGCTAGTAATGTTTGATTAATGCGAATGTGCGGAAAACTGGGCGGCAAATAATGAAAAATGACTGCCTGCCACCGACAGAGACACAGTTTCCCCGGAAAAGCCGGCTAAGCAACTAAAAACCAGTTACTCACACACACAGTTGCCTGCTTTTGGGCGCTGTTAAATATAAAATTCTATGAATTTGTACGTACATCATTTGAAAATCGTAAAACTTGCAAGTGTTTTCCCCGCTTGTAAACGGGTATGTATACACTCGGTGTGTGTGCTGAGTGAGAGCTGTCATAAACAGAGGGAAAAAGGTAAGCTGTCTGCGCCTTTTCACTGCCGAGCTCTGTTTTTTTTATTATATTTTTATTCCTGTGTAAAGAGCAGAGGCACATGCACAGCCACAAAAGGCGCATCTTTATGTAATTATAATGCCCTGGCAAAATGCTGATGATCCTGCAAGTGCTGCTGACGATGATTACTAAGTTATTTGCCCAAGTTTATGGCCGTGCAAAATGCAAAGGATTTTATACGCACCCGGGCCATGTGCACAAATTAATAATTTTCACTTGGGCAAATTAAATTTAAAATGAAATTGCCTCCGGCTGAGCCTTCATGAAATTGCGGAGCTTAGCTTGGGATGTAACGAATTAGAGCCCTGCACGAGTTCAATTGTAAGTGAGCACTTCCAAGTTGACTTGAATTGTTCACTCACTCTGACTTACAAAAATATTTCCAAACGAATCAACCCGAGTGTAGGAAATTTCAAGTCAACTAGCTTCAAGTCACTGTTAGGCCTAAACGAGTGCGAGTGAGTGCGAGTGGCCCGATTGACTTGAATTCAGATCGAGCACTCGAACACTTAAAAGTCATATGGAAATTCGAAAATTTGAAGAAAACAAAGGACAGTATCCTCTTTTATCACTATGGACGGCAGTCCATGTAGTGACGAAGCGCACCAGGAGAGTGTGCGAAGGCGACTACTATTATATAGCCGCAAAATTGAAAATCTGCTGTGATAGTCCGATCGTAATGAGTAATACACCAATCGAAAGGTATTGCAAAAACTTAAAGGATTGCATACCAAGACTTTAAGAAAATTAATTGGATTGGGAGAGAGAGCGGTGAAAGTGAAAAAGTGCAAATTTCGAAATTTGGAGCTGTTGGGGCCGGTGGGGATAAATGCCCCCTCTCAATGTTTTAGTTGTGTTCTTATTGAAAATACCCGTCGAATGAGGGGTCATATGATAAAATCCGACGCTCCGTTCAAAAGTTATAGCCAAAATAAGATTTTCTTCTTCTTCCCAAAATGAAAATTTAATTTTGTTTGTCAGTTTGTCAGTTTGTCAGTTTGTCCAAAACATGTTTTTTAAGTTTTGAAAATTTGATATGGCGTTCATCACATCGATATAAAAAACTTTTGTTCTACCACTTTTGGAAAAACCCGCTAATTTAGCGGGAAAACAGCTATAAATAGCTAAAATTCGGAAAGCCGTAACTTCTATACTACTAAAGCTACAGACTTGTGCTGCATCTCGTTTGAAAGGTATTTTTAAATGCTATAAACGCCTTCTATATGCAATTTGTGTAAATGTAATAGTTAAAAAGATATGAACAAAAGAAAATTTTTTTAAACTTTTTTTTTAGCTTTTTTTTATTTTTCTCAAAAACAGCTCTAACGATTTTCTTTAAAACCTTAAACTGTATAGCCCTTGAAATTCCTTAAATTTTGGTATATAACACATTACTGTAAAAATTCACGTTTAAAAGTTATTAAGAAACGAAAATAGCCACTTTTGCCAGCTCATAACAATTAATGCTGCCCAAGGGCCGTTCATTTACAAGCCGAACAGATTTGGCCAAAAAAAAATTTTACATTTTTGATTTGCCTGAAACTTTTTTACATGTTCTATTCGGAAAATGAGCAATCACGTGTATCAGGATTTGTCCGAAAAAAAATTTTTTTTTAGTTAGAATTTTTTAAGTTTTCCAAAATTTGACAAATTTGAAAAAGTACCCTCTCATTGAAAATCTTTATCTCCGGTTATATGAATCCGCGTGACTTCATGCCTTTTGCATTAATTCCTCTAAAACCTCTTCTTAAAAAAAAGTTTTTAGTTTCTTAAAAATAAAAGCAAATTAAGATTCTAAAAAATTTGTATTTAAATTTTTTTTTATATTTCAATGTATGCGCCATATTGTTAGTTGCAATCGGTTTTTGTAAACAGTTGGAGCCATTTTTAGTTTTTAAAATATCGAATTTTTTTAACAAGGCCTCTGCTTTTTTCTATGAAAACACGTCGCAGCAAGTAGGGCTACTCTCTCACTCGTATCGGATCCTTATGGAATTCATGTTTTCTCATCGTTTACTAGTCCTTTAACAATTTTTAATGATTTAAAGTTAAGTTTTAAGTGTTTTAACAATTTCTGAATGACAAAAAGTAATTTTTAATGTGTATGTGCATATCCAAACTGTATTTTAGGGTCAAGGAATCGTTAAAATTGTTTTAAACCGTTCCATTAATGCAATTCTTAAATAAATAATTAAATTTAAATGTACCAATATATTAGCTCCTATGAGAGCAAAAGTAAACAATACAAAACATCTGATATCAAATAAAAACACCTCTTAACGAGGTAAAAAACTAGTGACGATCGCACCTTCAACGTACAAAAGTTCTGATATCAACATTTGTGACGAAAAATTATTACACTCGTCATTAAATACACTTTCTAAAATTTTCTCATTCGGCACGCTGCAATAGAAAATGCCTGTGAAGTGAAAAAGGCTGGAATAGTTTGCTAGGGCGGGCCGAATGAGAAAATATTAGAAAGTCTATTTAATGACGAGTGTAATAATTTTTCGTCACAAATGTTGATATCAGAACTTTTGTACGTTGAAGGTGCGATCGTCACTAGTTTTTTACCTCGTTAAGAGGTGTTTTTATTTGATATAAAGTGAGCCTCAAAATTTTATGTGTTCCAGCTAGCAGTGCATCGTCGGAAAGGGCATTCTCACAGGCCCGACAGCTTATTTCCGAAAAAAGGACCGGAATTGCATCTTCAAGCATCAAAATTAATAAAATTATGTTTTTGAACTCGTATTTTCGGAAACCAAATGTTATGTAAATACAATGAAATTTAAAATAGTATGACCACATCAAACCCTCTTTGCTTAACAATTCAATTGACTCGAATTTTGGATTACTCGCACTCACTTGATCGTTTGTTTCAATCGAGTGCTCGAGTTTTTATGAGCAAGGCCTACCACTTGCTTGTTCGAAGATTCTAAGTACACTCAAAATAAATTTTACCCTAAATTTTAGAAAATCGCCATTAAAATTTCTTTTTTCTAAATACAATAAAGTTATTTCTAAATCTAAGGAAATTTTTCTAAAATCAAGAAAGTTTTTCTTAAATCAAGGAAGTTTTTCTTAAATGAAGAAAATGGTTACCATGAACTAAAATCACCCTAAAAACTAGAAAAAAAACCCTTAGAATTAGAAATTATTTTCTGAAAAATAGAAAGGCAAACGAAAATAATCAAATATTTTGGCAACACCTTTTCTAAAAATGAGTGCCCTAACCCTAAAACTAAGCTAACCCTAAATAATAGAAATGTTTTCTAAAAAGTAGAAAGTTTTTCTAAAAAATAGAAATATTTGTTTTCACATGCTTAGGCACACCAAAGTATTCAATGCCAGAACTTGTCAGCTGCCGGCCGGCTGTACTGTTCACTTATAAGTGAACTCGCACTCTAAAACTCTATTTTGTTAACATGACTTGTTTGTCAGTTCGAGTGAACTCGTGCAGGGCTCTATAACGAATAATACTATTTTGGAGGCCTAGCAAATTGCACTTGCAAAAATCTATTTGGCGCCAAAATCAATACTGGGGTTAAACGGGCGGTTGACATGTAACGACATCGTGCCAATTGCTAATGAATGTCAGGGACTATACATATCGGCCTCCCTCAACTTTCACCTATCTGTCAGTCACTCTCGACTCGTCTGCCAGTCATGCAAACGAATAAAAACGCTTTTATTGTAATCCGCAATGTCAAAATGCTGCAGCGGATGTTTAGCCAAATGTGCGGACATGGGAAAACTCCTGGGGAAAGTCTATATATATGTACCTGGGCTTTATCGCATGCCACGCAGTTATTTTGGGTACGCAGTCCTGAATTTCTGTCAGGGAAACTATAAAATTTACCCCCAGGCACACACACAGAACACAAAAAGGGAAAAATGGTTTAAGGTCTATTGATTATCCATTGATAAATGGTGGACACTTTTTTCCTTGCCTCGGTGAGAGTGACTCTGCCACTTCAGGTTAAATAGTTTAAGAATGTCTGCCACATTAAAAAACAATTTCCGCCAAATCACTTTCAGGGCAGGCAGGATGAAAGGGAGGAAGTCAGCGCAGAAATGACTTGAGGAGAAATTCCTGTGGAGAAATTTTCCGCATAAAAGAAAGTATGACAGTAAAAGTAAGCAACACGCCTTATGTAACAAATCAAGTGCCAGAGGGTATATTCTCCTCCGGTTTGGCGAATGCTTTATGTCACTTGAAGGGGAAATACAAAGCTTATTGATTTTCGGCACACTAAAGAAAGCGAACGAAAAGAATTTACGTGGGTGTATTGGATTCATTTAAAAGTTTGCAAGTTCTTGAAATATGATATTTGTTTGTTTGTTCTATTTTGGGGGATATTTTCTCTAGTAGTTCATTCAACTGTCTGCTAGACCCGAAGATTCTGCTCACCCTGCGGCAACAAAACAGCAGCATAAAAATCTCAAAGAAATATTAATAAAAGATGAGCGACATTAGTGTCTTGGTTTCGTTCCCTCCCATTACAGTTTTCCACTCTCTCCAACGTTTTTTTTCGGGATTTTTTTTGTAAATGTCCAACCCGAAACCGTAAAAAGAAGAAGAAAACAACATTTTTACTACTTCCTTTTTTTTCGGCCAGCGTCTCTAACCTCGAGCATTCTGTTGACCTTTTTCGAAGCTGTTTGGCTTTGGATTTAGCCATTGGGTGCGAGCTGCTTTAAAGGGTCGACGAATGCAAAAAGAAAATGTCATAAATTTGTAACACTTTTGCGGGGGATCCAGACAAGATGACGAGCAGTTGGCCGGATGAGAGAGAGGGGAGTAGGGCAGGGGAAAAGGACAGCAGACGCCATGCTCGAACTGTTTTCTCGGGAGCAGTGTTGTAGTTCTAGCTCTATTAAGCATTTGAAAATTCTCCGTATTCTAGTAATTCTCCGTATTTTTGTAGTAATATTATTGGAAAGTTCATAAATTTTTTATAAATTAAAATTCTACTAAATCAAAGAGATTTAATAATTTTTCAATCAATTAGTTTGGGTGTTTAGTACTTTTAGATATATCGGGTACAAAACAAGCATTTGAAGGAAAGTTTACATATTTCTATTTAAAGGGGATGTCAACTTGGCTCTCGTTTAATTCTGTGATATTTAGAAAATTATTTTTAATTTTTTGGATGTTAATTTTCCCTTCTTGTACTTCTGTGAATCTATAGAAAATTCTTTAAAGCGCATAGAAATATAAAAACAACAATCAAATATTAGTGAAGTGTTATTTTATTTTTTCCTTCTGATAAACTAAAAAATATATACAGTGGAATATTTTTCGGTTGTAGTCCCCAATTGGTTTTTTAAGAAACGTTCCCAAATTTGTAGCCATTTTTACTTCCTGAGAAGTGACAACTCTATTAGGGAGCAATATCCCTGCGAGAACAGAAAGACAAACAACAAAATGCGAAACTTGGCCTCCGGCACACAATTTGTCACACATACAGGGCACATAAATTATATATACACACGAGTCGGAGATGACTGGACTTTCTGGTTTTGGTTTTGGTTTCAGATTCCGATTCGCCTTCGCTTCCAGTGACGATTCTTTGGCCCGCTTTTTTGGCCCACAGCATAGTTTGCTGGACCATTTGATTAATAAATTGTTTAGAGCACAAACTTACTGACTTGTGGCTAATAAAATATGAATGCTAAAACTTTGCGGGCGGCAGCATCAAAGGCCAGACATGAGTCGCAAATTAGTCATGCGCATATATGGCGAGTAATTTATGTTTGCGTTGATGTATGTGGCCCAAAGGCAGTCACATTTAACCCCAGTTAGCATTAGTAAGTTGCCCCATATGCTTTTCCGGCGAATTTCCATAACGAAACGAGGTTTGAGTCGCAAAAAGCAAAAGCCAGCATGGGCATTCCCTTTTGGTCTGCACTGCGTATGCGTAATTTGATTTTTCGTTCCTTTTCCGTTCGGGCAATGATTTTTATGCCCTTACACATTTGTCGAATTTCAGAAAAAATGCTCTTTCCTCTGCTTTTTGTTTGGGTCGCCTGTTTGATTACATCTCAATCAATTGGTGGCAGTTTTATGTTTGCACATTTCAACATCTTTCGGCTCTTCAAATGTTCATTTTTACGACGCCTGCGGTGATTCTGGTTGGCCCATGAAAATTTGTAAACATTTCAAGTTTTTCCTCCTTTTTTCCTATATGGCCTTATTTTTGTGTGAGCGTAAAAGTTTGTTTATATCGAATTACCATTTTATTGTATTGTTGGGATCTCTTCGAATTTTTTAAAAATATTCAAAATTGATTTGGAAGTTTTTATGTCTTGAATACAATTAAATGGGTTGAATCAGTAAAAAGTAAGCCTGAATACAAATTTAACTACTTCCCATGGAAATTACAACCTGCTGGCTTAAAGAGCTGTTTAAAAATTCCGTTTGAAATGCGTCCATTTCATTTGGTTGCCGAAAAATAAAAAGGACGTAAACAAAACAGGGCCTTAGGGCCCGGCGTCAGTCAGAATACAATTCAATTTTGTTTAGCAAAGAAATTTTGCTGACCTGCCTTGCGGAAGGGGCGGTGAGAGGGCGGTGGAGAAAGCTCACTGATCTGAAAAAAAAGGGCCAAGTTATTTTTTAAAATTATATTTCATCTAGCAGAAGGCACGGAGAAGGCCCAGAGCCCAGAGCCCAGTGAGTCGAGTGGCAGCATAATTTTCATTCAATTTCGCTCATTCGTTTAGCGTTTTGGCCAGGTCACCGGAGTGGCTTTCCGACGGTATGCATTCATGGCTATTTGCCATCATTTGTGTGTTTATCCACTTAGAAATGAGGCGATTTGATTTCCCGGTAAATGAGGCATTTTCTGCAATCAGTTTGCATTGACTGGGGCCCTTAATTCCGCATCCCCATCCCCATTCCCATCATTTGGCCAGCGAAGTTTTCACTTGTATTTGCAGCTTCATTAAATCGCGCTGTGGTCGCTCCTGTTATCCGCATCTCACTTTGACTGGAAGTGCACTTTTTGCACAAATTTCCTTTTCTTGTTGGCAGCAGCTTCCTTTTGTTCTCGGCCAGCCATGGAGAGCCAAGGATGTGGCTGATGAGATGACGTAGATGAGGAAGGGGTGGCCGCAGGCCTGGTCGTTCCACTTTGCCAGCACTAAAGTGTTAAATCGCATAATTATGTCTCTCATGACGCGCACTTCACTAAACTGCAAAGTTATTCCGCGGCTGCCTTTGGCATCGTTTGTTCTTCGCACTTTCCTTCACAGCCAAGCTTTCCAAGGATAAAAGAAAGTGATGAAATTACGTCGCGGATGACACCCTCTTACATATACAAATTATAATTTTCACAACCCCTTTCGCCAGTCTTTAATTAAATTTAAAACACCCCCAGTCAGTATCCAAAAGTCGACCCCATTTCCTTTTCCCGGCTCTCACATGCTGCCAGTTCCTTTGTGCTCGGGCTCTTTTATTTTCCTTCCACTTTCGCATAGTATGCGAATTTTCTTGCACTCTGAGGCATTTTCCTTTGGCCATGTGTTTGCTTTGTCATCCGAGGCTCAGGCTCGACTTAATTATATTTTAAGTTGACTGCTTGCATTAATACTCGCAGCACAAAAGGGAAGTGGAAAATAAAAATTGTTTTCCCCCGACACTCGCAGAGAAAGCAAAAGTTTTGGCCCAAAGCTTAATGACTAAATTGAGAGCAAGTTTGCCAGAGTTCTCAACACACATTAAAGGCAAATAATTTGCATACCCAGCCCGACGGCCAACAACTCGAAAGTATTTCACTAACTATTTGAGTGGCGGAGGCGAAAAAAATAAGGGCGAAAGGAGCCTTTAATTGCGGGGTCCTGTGCGAGAAAAATGGCTTGTAATAAATCTCGGCGTCCACTCACGGAAAACGGTCCAGGCGGGAAAATGCGAGTATCCTTAAAGATAAGACCCACTACAGGCGCTTATCTGGGCGTGAATGCCATGATGCCAAATCCCTTGTCGGCAATTCGAAACATTTAAACATTGAGTCGGCGACTGAGGCTGAGGCCGAGAGTCTCGGCTTTTCGTCCTGGCAACGCCCGGCAAAGTGGGCTCCTTTATTGGGCTCCTTGTTATGGCCATCATGGCCAGCTCCTAATCTATAAAAAACCAACTTCAACATATGCGTGTGGCTGCACAGAGAAAAATCGCCTCTCTGTTTTCTATCTAAAAGACCAACGGACTTTAAACAAAATGGTTATTATTGCTAGCTCCAAGTCCTAAGATACCATAAGAAATTCGTAATTTTTCTAACATACCAACAACATAAGAAGCTTGACTTTCCTATCAAAATTAAATATAGATTTTTTTCTCAGTGATAGTTGCGAGGGTGTAAGAAATATCCTGACAGCCTACGTTCAAACTGTTGCTTTGGCCTGGAAGATAAATTCTCGATGCTCGTTTCCGGTTTCCGGGAACAGTACATTAGGGGTATTAACTTAAAATACACCCCACATAAAGGTATTTTTCGACATGTGTCATGTGCCTTTGAGTCTGGTAATTCCGTTTGTACTAACATTTAAATTGTTTGCACCGCACTTAGCCATTTTTTTTTGCTCTAGCAACTCACAAATATTAACTTTCAATTACCAGATGACAAAATCAGATTCTGCCAGCGCTCACCCGTGCGTGTGGGCGAAAATGTCGTTGAACATAAATAGTTTAAGACTCGGAGACATCAAAAGGAAGCCCAATAAGGATATCCAATATTTGACAGAGATGGAAACGTTTATGATTTTGAGGCTAATTGATTGAAGGACTCATAAAACCGCAGCCGAGTATCGGCTTCAAGGTCTTTGTGGTTTCCCTTACATAGAAAATCCTTCACAATTAGCACGGGGGAAACACACTTGACAAATTATTTGGATAGTCTGGCAAGTGGTTCCTAATGTCAAATCAAATATGCCTTTGCTTCTCCGATTCGCCTAAGTAAACAGTAAGACTCAAGCGCCAATTGCACATATTTTTTTTTAAATATAAAATAAAGCGTTCTTTTTCGCATGTATAGTAAAATAAAGTTACCAAACTAGCGCAGCTAAGTGTATTTATTTATCTATGCAAGCACAATTGACAGATTATTTGGATAGTCTGACAAGTGGCTCCTAATGTCTCATCAAATATGAGGGCAGCGATGAAGTGCGGCTTTGCTTTTGCCTTTCGCATTTGCCTGAACAAACAGTGCGGCCCACGAGGCGTATGCGCAATGCACAGACGTCAAAGTAAATTTTGCGAAATTCCGCTTGAATTGCGCACTGATGATGACAACGAACGAGAATAGTAGCGGAAAATGGTGAGCTGGGTGTGTGTGTTTCGGGGAAAACTTGAAAGGGGTTGGCGGTGGGGAAAGGCGAGAAATGGGGCACGAAAAAAGTCCTGTCTGACTCGGTTAGAGCGCAAATCGGTAAATTGCAAAAACATGTTGCCATCCTCGGTGTGAGCGAGAGGCTCCTTGATTGTGTTTTGGTTGGCTGTTCCCTTAGCCGTTGAATGACTGATGAATGAGCTGAAGTGCAGGCCCCCCGAGTGTAAGACTTTGAGTATATGAGTTTACGTCGACGCCGGAAAGCGAGAAAAGCATGCAAACAATGCCGTTAAAGGGGGGAAAGGGCGGGGAAAAGTGCTGAGCGGAAAAAGGGCAGTGACAGGGACAGAGAGACAGGTCCCGTCTCCTCCTCGGAGATGGAGATGAAAAAAGAGACTGTGAGCGAGTCCTCCGTCAAGGATTTCTCTTCTAGTTCCAAGGCTCTGGCATGCCTTTTTTGCTAATTAGAAAATATTTGCCAGGGCACAGCAGCTTTTCAGGTGAAAAATGAGTCCGTAAAGCTTAAAGCTTGAAATCAAAATGAATTAAAATGTTTCCTTGGCTAAAAAGATTCGAGAGAATTGTATACAAATTTATAAATAAGCACTACGAATCAAAAGACAGTCTATAAAATGTCTAATTTCTGAAAAGAAAAATTGAACAGTGCAATAATTTAACTTTAATCTGATATCGATGGGTATTTCACGGTTCTTTATTATCTTTTATAGCATGAGAACATTTTGCAACTATGCCACATATATCACATACTCCCACGCTGACCCGCATTCGTGTGCCAAGCATCTCATAAATAATTTCATTTCGAGCGTCGACTAAATTGAATTTTTAATCATTATGCGAACAGCAACCCCATCGCTGGGGTCATATCTCATAAAGTGTGAGTGTGTGTGAGCGAGTCATAAAATGAAATTACACGCATATATCAGAGCATTTTGGCCCAAGGAATCTGCACAGCGAGAATGGTGGAAAAAAGCAGCGAAGACTAGAAATGTAGTTTTTAATTAAAACGAGCAGCTAGTTAATGTGCCAGTTTAGAGCCATTGCTGTTAACACTTTCTCCCCTAGTTTCTGGGATTTTCTTTTAGCAACAAACTTATCCGGCTGAGCGGTTTAAAGACGCTTTAAATGTAGGGGTAAACGAAGTGGGGTAGAAATTCAAGGGTGCGGTTGCTGTTGTGCCATTCCGTCGCGCATCTGAGATTGCAGTAGCCAAAAGCGAGATGAACAATGGCGGCGGGATTTCGCATCTAAGCCCGAAAGCTTTAAATGCGCACTTTGACACAGACACACACACTCGCACTCGCATGGGGAAAACGTAGAAGAGCAGACACCAGCATTATTGGCACACCGCAGGCACCACATGGCGTATGAGCAACGCGCTGCCACTCGCTATTCGCCATTCGCCATTTGCCATTTACCATTCACCAGTCGCCATTTGCCATTTACCAGGCCTTCAGCCACGGCTTATCTGTCCAGCTGCACAACGACTAATAAATGTGTGTAAATTAGTTATCAAAGCAAGCGGACGCGGAAGGAACGGGTCCTGCGCTTAATCATAACCTCGCCTTAATTAATACGATTTTCCCTGAAGCCCGCATTATGTCTGCCAGCTTAGAGTTGATTAATTTTTTCTGCAGTGCGGTCGAAAGGTTAGGACCGCTTAAAAAGGTAGGGCGGAGGAGCATGCGGATTACACATGTCAAGCAACTTTTAACGCCCACTTGATAAACTCACACAAATTGATTACAATTTATTTAACTTTTAAATCAAATTATTAAGCTAAATAACAAAATTAGAAGAATATTTGTAAACATGAATTGTAGGTCGTTGGTAAAAAAATCGATTGTTTCACTTTACTTGCAGTACAATTTAGATAGTTTTTTTCCCATATGTTGTATGATACAATTTTCAATTTTTTTTTTCATAATTTTCCTTAGTTTGTTTTTTTATTTGTTTTTGGTTTTCTTTAATTTCCGATAGTATCGATAATATCGATAAACATCGATTGTGTCCACTGTCGATGTTTTAACAACCCTAGGAGGTGTATGATCTTCCCATGATAACTAAAAAATTTTCAAAGCATTTAACGCCCAATACACAAACTTACATTTTAAGTTAATAAGTTGAAGTTTTAATCCTTCACATATATAAAGTAATTATTCTCAACTTACATTTTGTTGTGAATGTTAAATATATTTTATTTATTTTTGAGCCCTACTTAACAAACATAAAAAAATACATACATAAAATTATAAAATAAATGGAAATTAATTACTTCATCTTCGGTACTTATCGAGCACTTATGAGTGCCATCGACTGTTGTATTTTTGCCCGACACTCTCCCGTTGAATGGAAGGCCATTAATCATGATGTTTGCCGTAATTTATGCAGTCTGAAATGCCATAAATGACGCGGGGTCCCTGCGCTTTATTCTCGGTCTGTCACTACTCGGTTCAATTGCGAGTGCCTGTCAAAGTGCTCATTAATTCATTCAACTCTGACCGCCCCGCCCCTAAAAACTAAACGAGCATTATTTGGTGTATCGGGGAAATTTGGCCAAATTTGCATTCATCAATTTGCTACCCAAGTCGCTGTGCCCGGCTTATTATTTCAATCAATTGCGGAGGGATGGACTGAAGAGCAGGGCAAAGCAGCAGATTCAGTGAACCGAAGATGACCTGCTTTTTGTCATCCCACTGCCCTTCGCCTCGTTATGGCATTTTGTTCGAATTGACGTGAAAAGAAAATATGTTTTCCCGGCTCCCTTTCCTTGTGGCTCCCGTGAATGCCATCGCTAATTTATCAATGGCAAATATTTTGCAATGGAAAGTATTCTTTCGCCCGTTCCCGAGAACTGAATGAAGGCCAAGGATCCTTGGACTGTGGCGTCGTTTAATATTTATAACAAAAGCTGAAGGCCACTCGGACGCATTTAACTTCTGCCAACGGGCTGTCACTGAGCGGCGTTTTAATTACGTTTTCTGATTGCCAGGACCTCAAACCACTTTCTTGCCGTTCAAATATTTGCAGCATAACATTTTTACGAGGCATTTTTCCATTAAGATTTCCTTTTACCCCCATTTACCCCCTTTTACCCCTTTTCCGGTGCGAGTGAGTGTGTGTGTCGCATTGTATTGACTTTTAAACACATCAACCGCAAATACCGCATCGGATATATGGGAAAACTCAATCAAACTGTTAATCGACTTGTGGCCCATCCCCCATCCCCCTCCACAGGATCTCAGTCGTGCGTGGGCTGTGCCGGCCCCTCACCCTTTTTGATTGTTTTTCCATGAATTTCCAACCATAAAATGTCAATAATATGTTTGCTATTGGCACTCCCAACCTCAGGCCCCAGTATCGTAAAAATTCCGCATGTGTTTGCTCTGCTTTCGAGGCCTCGTGGTCTCCATTCCATCCAGGAGCCATCAACTCTCGGCAATCGACCTGCTCAGTGTCAATAGGCAATAATAAATATTGAAACGTGTGGCGATGAAATTGAACAGCTTCATTCGCTTTGAGTGGGTGGCAGAAAGGGGTCAAGAGGATAGGCCCTGATTTGATGGAGTTTAAACAAGTCAATTCCATTAACAAGTCACAGTCTGTAAAAGTGATGGCAATTCAGTGGAAGGAAAAAAGAATTTTTGGTGTCAACTCACTTGAATTGGTGTATAGCAGTTTGTGAGTAAAAGTTTATATTGCTATTAATAAAATTCTGCTCAACATTCCAGGAATTTAATAACTTAAAGGTTATAATAAGTAAAATAAGTGATTTAACGGCATAACATATTATATGATCTAGAAAATTATTTAAAATTCAACTATTTTGATCAATGAAAATCGATTGGTAATAGAAGCCACCTCTAATTATAATTCCCAGGGAAAGCTGCCAATTCTCATTAACATTTCAGCTACCGATTTAGCCTTGACACAAAAAGGTTTCATTTTTGTCTTGAATTCATCTGGCTTTGAAATGCCTGTGGATGGCATATCGTGTTCGACTTTTCCAATTGTCCTTGCGGCACAGAGTAAGTTTCCATCCACAAATCGACAGCAATTCGATTCAACCATTGAGTTAGCAGCTACCGCAAGGCCAAAGGTCTCCGATGTCTGTTTCCAGATCATCAAGAGCCATCCAACTTAAAGTCTGTGATTTAATTGGAGTGACTTGGCGCCTCGAATAAGTTAAATTAAACGAATCTAATGAAGAGACAGTCGCATGTGCGGCGAGCAGATAGAGGACTTAGCCTGTGGACCAGGCACACGAGACCTTTGTTTGGTGTCCTTTTGCAGGACCTGCCACAATGAAGAGGTGTGTGTGTGTGTGTGCGTTTGTGGGGAGCGGTGGCCAAATGAACAAGCGGAAACAATTAGCGTTGTAGCATTATTTGTAACATGCTGTTTGGGAATCTCTCTCCCCCCGGTTTCCCAGTTTCCGGGTCTGTAATTAAGAGTCTCATTAAAAAATGATAAATTTAAATGGAAACATCTTCTGCCTGGTCTGGCTCTCGCTTTCCCCTACGGCCTTTGTTCGTCCGCAGACAGTCTCGAGTGCCCTCCAAGAACCTCGACTTTAGAATAATTGAAAAATTTGCTTGGCGAAATTTAAAGCCAGCGAAAAGTTTCGCCCAGCAACTCAAATAGAACTGGGGATCGGGACTCCTTTGTAATCGACAAATTGGCGCCTTTTACCAGAGCAAAGCTCACAAATCGAAAAGTTTCGCCAGAGGTCCAACTTTATTTTGTTGGCTAGAAACAGAGAAAGCTTTGTAGCAAAATCCAGTGACATTCTCTCCACCGCAAATGAATTTTTAAACCATTTACGGAATTACCTGTTAAAGCTCTGCTCGGCCTGCTGGCAATTGAATAAAAATAAATTGTGTCCGCTGTCAGCTCAAGTGGCATTAAAGTGCATTTAAAACGAAAGCCCCCGGCCACACAGAAAGTGCATTAAAATCAGTGAATCGCTAGGACCAGGTGCGTGGATAATTAAAAGTTAAACGGAGAGAAGTAACAACATTTGAGGCGATCCCTTAATTCAATCAACGCGCTATTAGTACGCCATAATCCTGCGTCTCGTGCAGTGGGTATTTCTTCAGCATTTGCAATTCAATTAGGGCCAGGCCGAAAGGCGGGCCAAAAACAATGCACTCACGCGGCGTGAAGCGTTAAAAATGCAATCAGCGGGCAAACAAAGCGCACAAAAGGAGCCGTAACTGTGACCATGACCAGACTCAGGTAGGAACTAAAGCCGGACAGGTGCCACGACTATATATCCAGTGCCCCCTCTTTTTTTTATATCCCCCTGAAAGAAGACCGCGGCCAAGACGATGACGATGTCGCTTGCTCCGCTGAAAGTTAATATCTTGCAACGCTTGGCGAGGTGAAACATAAAACAGTCTGTACAGTTCGTAAGTGGAAGTGGAAGTGAAGGGTTCTTGGAAGACCAAGTAAAGTAAAGTAAAGACGGCTCAGAGAAGCTGGCCACACGCAGTTGCTGAATTTCGAGCTGGTGAAAGGTAAATGGATTCATCCGAAATGCCCTTTAATGCCGCCAAAGATCAATAAGGGCCAGGAACTAATTGGAATCAATATCTCAGCGAGGAAGGGGTTACACTGGAAAAAGTGTTACAAAGAAATAAATGAATATTTTTATCGAGTAAATTAAAATGTTTAATTTACACAATCACACAGAAAAAAAATTCGATATGAAAGTGGGTCAATTCTACCTTATTTCATATCAATGAACACCCGATATGATTAATGATTCAAACATATCAACTTGATATATTATCATATCATTTTAAATACCAAACTTAGTATTCTTTTCATACACAAATAAATGATAAAATATCAGAATTTATCAAACATATATCAATCATTCATATCAAAATGATATGATCATTTAATAACTTGGTCTTTAAAAAATATACAATTTACCAGCACATATCAATCTGATCTTTTGTCAATTTTTGTTCTGTGCAATTGATTTATAATTTTTACTAAATCAACAAAAATTCTTTAAAATTATATGGAAATTTTTAGCCAAATTTAGGGTTTTTTTCCTGTGAATATCGGTGGTCAAGGTGTGTGTGCTTGTGTGGGTGCGTGCAAAAGTGAGGGGACACTAATCCCTGTTTTAGGCATCATTGCCTCAAAAGATTGCTGCTCATTTGCCGTGCCTAATTGGCCAATGTCAGCTTAATGTCGTCCCCTCCGCTCTTAGCTTCTGCCCCTCCCTCTCCATTTCTCCTCTACTTTCTCCGCACTTCCGTGTAGGACACACGGACACACACTGATACCGAAATGTACCCATACACATACACCGCACCGTCTGTGGGCTTTGTGGGTGTGGCCGAAACTAATCGCATTGACCAAATGACCCAAAAAACAAGCGACAAAATCTGCAGCTGATTGCACACACCCAGAGGTTATCCTGGCAATTTTATATAAATTTCCTCGTGTCGCACACAAAGGCAATTACATGAAAATTCTCACATTTGAGTGTGAAAATAAATCAAGGAGAATACGTTATTTTTTTAGGAAAGTGACACAAGACCAAGGAATAGGACGTGCCAGTGTCTGGTAAATAGCAATTACACGTGTGCGAGGAGGGGCTACAACGCCCACTCCAATGTGCCCCGGATAAAACAGATGTAGCCCAGTGTATCCATAAACGGCGATTTGGTTTTCTCATGTAAATCCCCGAGAAGGTCGACGTGGCTTAAAGCTCTTCAGCGGTTTTCTGGGCTTAGCTTTATGGGCGGACGGCATGCGATGTGCCTGGCCAACGGACAGCACGTGGCCAATTCCGATTCCAGCTCCTGCTCCTGCTCCTGTTTATCTTCCCGGTGCCTGATCCTAGCCCAAGGACATGGCATACTCCTCGCTCTCATGCACCGCACGTCCTGCAACTAATCGCTCAAGTCCTTTATGCCCTCGGCAGGCGGGCAGCAGGCAGGAGCACTTTCGTGACCATGCAGCCTTGTGTCCATCATCTCCGGGTACCTTCTCCTTGGTGAAGTCCTACACTTGGCAAAGAGCAAGAGTTCGAATACGCATATAGAGTTTGTTTAAAAAGGTAATATTAAAATTTAATTTTTCTGCTACACATAAAAAAAGTGCCGGGATCAATTCGATATACGCATGGTACATTTCTGGTATTTCCATTCAATACAAGTAAAATTGATAATAAATAGTATCATTTTGCCGGAATCTCTTTCTCCCGGAGATTTTCTGACTTTGAAAGAGAGAGTAATCAGCAATATGACGACTTAAATTACGTGAGAAGAACCAATTCTCTCAATTCGCAATGTTTTTTATACTTTACCGCCCAATAAAAAACCAAACTACATAATTTCCGATACTTTTTCTGAAACTTATTCACTTTTAAAAAAATTCCTTATTTGGAAATAAAAAGGAATAAGTTAAGAATTACACCTTTGTAAGAGAATTCAAATGAATCATTAGATAACTTATGCTTACTTCAGCTAATTATTATGTAAATTTTTATTAGAAAATATTATACGCTTTAGCATAATTTTCCCAGTGTATTCCGCTTGGCCGTAATCACGCATCTCTATAGCCACTTTACCGAATCCGGGAAGCTTACTAGACAGCCGCGAGCAGGGAATTTATGGCTGGAAATTGATAAAATTGTTTGTCCTGTCCGCCACACGTAAAGATTTCAAATGGCGAAATTTGCCGAGTAATGGCAAACTGCTAAATATTCAACTGGTATAGTTTTTGGATTAACCAATTGTGAAATATGGCCGTAACCCTTGCTTTAAGTCCCATTCGTGCACGAATTATTTTCCAGGGGAAATTTATAACCAAAGACTTATAACAAATTGCTCCCATATCAATCCGCAATTGAATATAATTTTTTCAAAATGAAAATTTCGCCAAATCAACAGTTTTTGCTTAGTAAATCACCCGACATTTCCACGTCGGGCCGCCCTGATGATGGCTATAATTTAAAGGCCGCCGCCAACAAAAAGTTTGAACGCATGAGAGCCATAAATTAAATGGGAGGTCGAAATATCAGAAACTGATGCATGAAATATACGCTGGCTTTAAAATAATTTGGTGGCGCATTAAACAAAAGCCCGGACCCAAACATAATAATAAAAAACAAATCCTTGGTCGGAAATATATATTATATTGTAATGTAATTTCTCGAGCGTAAATCTAATTTATCAATTTATGTGAGCGGAGAAAACAAAAACTTTTGGCAAGCCCAGTCGAGAAAAAATCTCGCCAAACGGAGTCCGAAATTTATTTTGTTACCACCAATTCCGTTTGGGGCGTTTTGACCTGCGATTTTTGGCCTTCATGTTTGGGTGTGTGTGTGTCAAATATATATGTATATACATTTATATGAAACGTGTTGGGGGCCTTGCAGTAATTGGCAATAAATGTGTTCATGAATTTTAATGCTGCCCTCGTCGGTCAGCGAAAGGCGCAAATCGGCCACGCCCGCCATCGGGCATAATTCATAATGATATGCCAGATGCTTATTTTTTTCATGGGGACCTTAGCCCCTTGGCGGGACTTTAACGTAATTTGATTTTCCTCCCTTGGCAAGTATTGAGATTTATTTGGTTTTGAACCGAGCCGGCTTCTCGGCTCATCCCCTCCCGAGTTTAAGCAAATTTAATACCGTTCAGTTGGCCGGCAAATGAGAGTTTATTGTGTGTGTAATTCGAGAGAAAGGAATGCTTCAACCACTTCCGTTTTGGCTTAGGCTCAGGGTTTTTGGGTAGAGTTGCCTCTGATTTATCATATTCAATTACAAAAGTAGCGAACGTATTAAATGCCACATCCGGCGGCTGTTCCAGGAGGCGTATGAGTAATTTTGTGCCCAGCCCTTCCTCCATTTTATCCATCTTGGCCTTTGCTTCCGGCTTCTGTTTGTCCTCCGGAGTGGGCAGCGGGCCAAACAAATTTGCCAATGTTTAAATAGCGAACGGTTCTCGTTGCTGAAAGCCGATATCAACAACTACTCAGGATTCCTCCCACTCCTCGGCCCACAACTTTCCGCCACTCGCGACCACTTCGCGTGCGCCATCTGCCATCTGCAGTCGGCGCAAACTTGGCCAAAAGTCCGGCCGGGTATTTGTTGTTCTGTTCTGCTCCAGAGTGTGTGGCCCCCAATCCGCCTCCGAATTCGGTGGCTAACGAATCAGGCAGATGCTGATTTCTGGGCCATCTATCTTCCATCAACTGAGTCCGGTTTACCGAGAGGAGTGTGATTAAGTTTTGGTTTTTCGATCTGAAGGACTAGTGCCAAGGGGCCACATTATGTTTAAAGTTTAAATCTCTCTCGCTTTAATATTAAAATATTTTTAAATTATCAATATTTGTATTTCATTTTATGTAATTTAATAATTAAAAAACTGAACATATCCATAAACAATCATAAATTGCTATTCGTTGCTTTAATCAAAAGATATTTAATTATTATTAATAATTATTATTTTCATTATCGATTTAATAACTAAGTATCAATCTAAGTCATTTGACATAGTTCGTAAATTAAATTAAATTAGGAAATTAAAAAAGAAATTCAAGAAATAAAATTCCGACTAATAATTATAATCCCTTGGCAAAAACGCCAAATTTTTTTATACTTATTGAATTAGTTCCTACTGCTATTCTGAATAAAGTGTCGAAACCTAAGGTGGAATTCTCCATCCATCTTCAAGCTAACTTTCCGGGCTTAAATGCAATGGAACACGATAATGCGATTAAATTTTATTTGTGTGCCCCAAGTCCACAGCATTATTTCCCAGGTGTGACACCCAATTTGAATTTAAATTTCCGCCTTGAGGAACTCGTATGCGAAAAGAATTTATATTCGTGTGCAGCGCCACTTGCACTGCGTATTTTACAAAACTTCCCATTTTTGAATGCAGTTTTTGGGAACTTTATTGTGAATTATGTGCCACGTTAAATTGGGTGTGAGTGTGCGAATAAAGAGTTGAGAGTGTGCCTTTGGAACTTTTCGCCGACTTGAGTGGAAAAAACCCTGCTGACGCCGGAGTTGCGGCGGAGGCTGTCGCAATTTTTCACTTTTACCGCAGCAACTTTGCGGGAATATTACTCAGACGGGCCCAGCGGCAATATCCTGACAACAAATCCGGCGAGCACAATGCATAAGGTGCCGACTATGAGCCGGCAACTTGACAGTTGCTGCCTGCCAGACAACTCTTTTGGTCCTTCCACCATCGCATCCTGCCGCTGCGATCGTGCCAAATATGTAAAATGAAAAATATGCTGCACATAAATCCTTAGGCTTTCGCATGTCCCCGGCAAACGTCTGCGAAGAAAAGCCGACCCGTCCAAGCCAAAAGTTCTCCAAGCTGAAATTTAATTTCCCAATGCACTCGCAGGTCTTGGCTTTTAGGCAAATTGGAAATGGTTAACATGGTACACCAAAAAGTATTTTACCCATTCATAGAAAAAAAAATTGAATTTATTTTTAAAAAATATTTCAGGCCTGCTAAAACTAAGCATTTGATATTTACATAACTGTATCCCGGTAAATAAAATTCTATTCATAGGTAATATTTATGTGAAATTTAACTATTATATTAATTACACATAAACAACAACACAGAAACCTAAATAATTTATCCTTTTGAAATTTCCACCACCCACTTCCAGTTTTCCATGACATTTGGCTGCTCCTGAGCAAAAGCCCATACAAATTTAAGTGTCACGTAAGGTTTTTAAGATAATTATCTATCAAATAAAAACACCTCTTAGGGAGGTATAAAACTAGTGACGGTCGCACCATCAACATAAAAAATATCTGATATCAACAATTAAGTCGAACAATTATTATTAGTTTCAGCAAAGTATTCTAGCATTTTATCTTCACAGGTATTTTCTTATGCACCGTGGTCTTGCTTATAATTATTAAATTAAAGTTCTGTATTAAGCTATTTTTGATAGATAAAAAAATATATATGAGTGCTTGATTTTGTTTCTGTGCATTTACTTGCCGCATTTTTCGCTGTAATCTTTGATTTTCAGTTTGTTTTTTCTGTTGTTTTTAAACCACAATGTGCTGCGGCTAATTTATGCAGCACGTTGGACTGTTAGACTGCATCGGGACCACAGGACCAGAGCCGCAGTTTATCGCTGGCCGCGGCGCACAAGTGTTCCAGTGTCCTGGTGCTGGCGACCACAAATCACCGAGGTCAACACGGCGTATACGCAACGCACACACCCTAGGCTAACAACCAAACAAAACGAAACTATGTAACAAAACCACTGAGCTTAAAACAAAAAAAATATAGTATAGTGCAAAAACAACTGCCGAAGCAGCTGAAACCATGTCAACATGTGACACCACGTTGATTTCAATTTGAATGGGTCTTTTGCTGGTTGTTAGGTGGAGTATGTGGTTTTATATGTGGATTAGCAGCTGCGGTAATTGAAAGCAGAAAGCAAAGAGGTGAAAGGTTAAATTAGTTTTGCGAGTCGTTCAATCATCTGGCGTGTAATTAAAATTAGATAGTCAGGATGAAGCCCTTAAAAAGAAGGAAAAACTAAGATTGGTGATGAAAGGACAAGCACTGTCAACTATTCTATATCATTAAGATACATCATTCCTACAAGTGGATATAATAAGGTACACATCCAACATCAATTGAATTGAATTTTAGACCTCATAAAGGAGATAAATCTTGACTATTATTTTGTAAACTATTATTTTAAAACTAAAAATAAAAATAGTTTCCCTCAAATAATTATAAAATACTTTAATAAAATTATTAGATAATATAACCGCTTCTAAATTAAATTTATAATAGGATTTACATACGATTTCGATATTAATCCTTATAAGTTGCGATTTTGGCATAGATTAAAACGTATTCATGGCGAGTACTAACTAGAAAAAGAGACTCATGAAAGAGTAACCACTAATTGCATTCCCTAGCCACTGACAGAGAAACTGAACTAACTTTGGTCCCTTTTTCTCTTCTTTCTTTTCAATCGGCGTCTCGTCCTTGACAGATGCTGTTCAAGTGGCTCCTGTTCAGCCTGTGCATAATGCCGGCGATGTTCAGCAACACGAGGAGGAAATGCCCCATTGAATGCCAATGCAGCATGGACGACTTGGATCGTTATCAGGCCATCTGCACAAAAGGTAAGTGGCGCAATAAATGCAAAATGCGGAACCGATACGGGTGTGGGAGGAGCGGGAAAAACCCAGTAAATGCTCGGAAATTATGCAAAGGAATGGGGGTTGTCTTGAGTCCCGATAAGGTGGCCTCCGCTGGATACTATCATAATTACACATCCAACGGTGATGCGATGCCTCGATTGGCGTAAATTCCCTGCTCACACGCACTCCCCGGATGTGGGGGATTCCCCCGGACATTACTTTTAAAGCTCGCCATTTATTTCCCTTAAATGTCTGACAATTTCAATTTGTTCAACTGTCATTTGCCGTCGTCGCTGTGGCTGGGGAATTTTTTCTTCGATTTACCCCTCCTAGTTCATCTGCTCGTCGTCCTTTCGCCCCCCAAAAAATCTATAATTTCAATTTAACGCTTGTTTGGCCAGCACTCACATATAGTAAGTCCTCGAATTGCTTTGAATGTGATGCTTCTGTCGATTTAATTTCATTTCAAAAACTGTTGGGCTTTTAATAATTGCAATGGCTTAGAACTGGCAATGGAAATGGGATTTGAGATACGAGATTTTTATTTAATCATGTTTAAGTAAAGTGAATGAAAAATACTTGCTATATTGCAGACTTTAAACTAACAAGTGAAAGGTGCAAAGCAAAAAGGACTTAAGAGATGAGATTTAAACTTTTGAAAAGATAGGTAGAATCAGAATAAAAAATCTTGAGAATTAAATTCTAATCATTTCAAGCATTGAGCAAAGTAAATCATTGAAAAACTAAGAATGCCAGATCCTTTAAGTGTACTTCGTATACAAGTTCTTTAATTTTGCTTCTACAAAACCGTCGGTAATAAATTCAACTAATTTTCTCTAAGCTGCAATTTGTTAGAATTCCTGCAGCTAAGCTAATGAGCAACCCTTATCTTTTATGCCAACAGCGACCTCGCCAAAAAAATGTCGAAAAATAAAAGCAGAATGAGAGCAACAAAATAAAACTGGGTGCGGGCGTTAAAATATGTTACAATCAGTGTTAATGCTCAGCATTTTTATGAAAATTCCCGCAGCGTGCTCAGCCAACATGAAACCGCTGCAACAACAACCCCGTCGAATACAATGAGGGCATTATAATGCAACTTCGCCCCTTAGACATTCACATGCCCATGGAGCACAGCCATGGAAAATGCAAAATGCATAAAGCCCAGATCCGAAGCCCCAACGGAACACAATGGAAGTGAGCGAAGAGTAAAAATTGTGCTGCATACAAATGCGATGTTAATGGTGACTGGGATCCGTTTAGTTGGTTGTACTCGCAGTTACTCGGTTACTCGGCAAATTCTAAATAGATGCCACGCCAATGCCCGACATTGTTAGCATACAAAAATGTAAAAGTATAAAGAGCAGGTGGACCCAGCTGGTCCTGCAATTAATGACCTTTCTGGCGGATTACATGGGAAAATTAACTTAAATCTTTTAAATTTATTGAACTAATATATGATTATAATTAAGGAAATTATCATTGTTAACAGGAAGAAGAATACTAAAAAGGAAAACCTTTTTAACATAGGTATAAGAAACTCAGGGATCAAATCGATATGCGCATGATAAATTTCTGATACTTATACGCATATCGTTTTTACCAATAAATTTACAAACTAAAATATCTCCTTAAATAATTATTTATTAGTTTTTAAGATTTTCCCACTGGAAAGAAGTTCTTTGAAAGAACACTACAATTTATTGGACAAAAACCAACCATTTCAACGATTTTTTTTTCACTGCAAAGTTTGCTTTACAACCGTGGACAGAATAAAATTAGTTCAAGTATCCTTGACATGGCCACTCGACCTCAACTATTTCTAACTATTGTGGTTTTTATTGTTACATTTTCAGGAGGCCTTAATTCGCTGCTGTCGCCCAACGAGTTGGACATCGATGTTAAGGTTATTATCATCAGGGGCCCTCGGAATTCCATTACAATCGGTCCTGCTCTAAGACAGTTCATGAAACTGGAGATCCTGCACATCACGGACTCTAATCTACCGGCAATCGGAGCCGAGTCGTTCTGGGGCCTCAAGTATCTGCGGATATTGGGTGAGTAATCAATGCCTTTACGAGTGCGGAAGCTCTTAAATTCACCCAAATAGACATAAATCCGAAAGGGGCAGCGATTTCAATTTAAGCAGCTGCGCGCTCTTAAAATCCAACTCGCTGATATGCAAATAATGCGGGAACAATCGGAAGAAAAAGGCGCGGGTGATGCGATGCGGTTGTCCTGCAGCCTCGTAAAATGCGAAACGCAAATAAAGCAGCGGACGCGTCGCAAAATGTTAAATGGTATGCTCATTGGAAAGCCGAGAAAGGACAGCACAGGATAACACAGGTTTCTGAATTTTAAGCGGGGTCTCTTCCATTTTGTATGCAGTTTATTTTTAGGGAAATTTAATCAGTTCATTCACAATATATAATAGTCCTGATTTCTATCGGAGAGCTTCGTAAATCGCTTGGTGTTGAACTTTTGTCCATCAATATAAATTCTACACGAATTCAGCACTACGTATGTTTTGATACCCAAAAATATTATTTTGTTGTATTTATTCAAAATTGATTGTTACATAATTTAATATGCTTTTTTTTTATGACACTTTAAAGAGCTAAGAAAACATTTAATGTCCTACAAAAACCACAAAACCTAAAATGTTTTAGAATCAGTAATCCCTAAACAAATGAAAAATGAATTTAAATTCTTCAAGATCGTTGTAAAATATCCGCACATTTTTAGGGGAATACTTTTAAGAAGACTGTTTGAAAACTTTATCAAAGAGCATTAATACTTCGCATTCGCCCAATCAAACGTTTGTTGTCTTGTCAATAAAATTGAAATTGATGCGCCAAACAGCGAAAAGCGCCCGAAAAATAAAATAAGATTGGACTGGCGGCGGCGGCAGAAAGCAAGTGTAAAGCCAACGAAAGCAATGCCCGGATATCGTTGGGGCTTTAAACTTGTTTATTTGTGCTTTATGTGCGCCGTTTCGCCCCCTGCTGGCGGTTTACAGCCATGGTACTGCCCTCCAATTATTTACATGCTCGAATCTTATTTTTTCGGATCTGCCCCACAAGCATTGGTGTTTCATTCGCCTGTCAGGAGTTACACAGGCTACAAAAACAGAGTTACGCTGCAGTTGAGCATTTTTTCCGGGCTGGCAGCAAAGAGCAACGCGGAACATTTGCTATTTCCTTTGGCTTCTCTTTTCCTCTTCCTATTTCTATTTAAATTAATTTTGCTGAATGTTTAAGGGGGCGTGGATGCCTCTGGTTTTTCACCAGACAATGGGGCGTATGTGTAATGTGCTGAGGTTTGTTTAAGCTGCGTCAATAAAAGCGGAGAAATAAGCGGTTTTAAAGTCTTTAATGCAATATATTTATTTATACAATCACAACTTTCACATTATTCATATCATATCATTCATACTGACGAATTGGCATTAAAACCCGCATTGCCTACCACTTCTGTTGCAGATCTGTCCAAAAACAATATAACCAACATCACGGAGAACAACTTTCGAGGACAGGATAATCTCCTGGAACTGGATTTATCGAAAAATAAAATTTTACGCATGGCCAGCTCAACCTTTCGCCATTTGACGGTGAGTACATAAGGAATATTTTACTGATATCCCTTTGTTTCGTTTTGAATTGAATCTCATTATACAATTGATAGAGTTGCTAAACTTATTATAAAAAAAAAAAAACAACAAATATATACAGGATATACAGGAGTCCTTGTTATTAAGCCGCAATAAAGTTAATTCCAAAGATGATTGCAATTTTTGCACGACTACATTTCGCTGGCTTGTAATAAATTGTGCGGCATTTTTAATAGCCTTGTTGCTGCTGCAAATTTGTTTCCCACTTTTCGGGGCGAAAAAGAAAAAGTTCTACGTGCTTGAATTTAAGTTCTCCTGGTCCACTTTCCTACTTTCCCGGCATCGGGCGGAAGTGCAAGTGCACAGAAGTTAGTTTCGTTGTCTTCAATGTGCTTTCGATTTTGTTTTCCACTGCGCACTGCGCTCTGGTGACTTCCTCTCCCACTTTTCCGCCTTTCCAGCCCACCCCCGGAAAAGCCAGTGCAGCGTTTGCAACTTTTTTGGCAGTTTCCGGGCCCCTGCAATATTTGCCTGATTTATGAATTATTAGCCGTAGCTGTAGTGCCTGATCATAAAACATTATTAATTCAGTGCGTGCCGTAATAAACTTTGTAAATTGCCTCTCTGCCCCAAAAGGATCTGCGACGTCTTAATTTGGCCGACAACTCGATTGTGGAGCTCGTGCAGCGCAACTTCTTCATGCTGAGCAGACTCAAGTATCTGGACCTGAGCGGAAATCCGCTCCAGGATTTACAGCCGGATGTGTTCCGCGATGTGCCGGTGAGTTGTCTACTATATATACATATGACTGCTTTGTTATGACAGCGAAACTCTATAATTTGTTTTGTCGCAGGAACTCAAAGTGCTCAAGTGCCGCAATTGTCAGCTGAAAAAAATCAATCCGCAGATGTACAATTTATTGCCGCTCTTAAGCGAATTGGATTTGGGACGCAACGAGGTTTGTCTCCGCCACATTTTTCCGTTCTCCGAAGAGTTTTTCCAATTATTTTTTCCCTTCGCGCAGTTCAAGTTCCTCGACAAGGATGAGTTCCGCGATGTGAAGCGACTAACCAAAGTTCTGCTGGACGGCAATCAATTGTCCGTGGTGGTGGACCAACTCTTTCGCATGCAGAAGAGTCTTAATCATTTGGGTGCGCCATTGAAATTATACCCACTCCGCCCCGGTCTTTTAACAACTCTGAATTGCTTTCCATTTGCCCTCTCTTTTCTGTTGGGTTTTTCTTTTGAAACACTTTAGATTTATCGTACAATCGGTTGGCCAAAGTGCCCAATGACTCGTTTCTGCAGCTGACCAACTTGACCTTCCTGGACTTGTCCTACAACAAATTGGTGCGTCTGGAGCCGCAGTCCATCAGAAGTTTGAGCAACCTGCTGACCCTCAACATTAGCGGAAATGTGCAAATGGATCTCAGGGAAATGAGGGAAACCTTCGAGGTGGGCTTACAATTGTTTTTAAAAATAAATTACTATTATACAAAATTACCTAAAATCTAAAACACTTTTTCAAATGTCCCTTAAACTTAAATATTAAGTGAAATAGATAAAATCATAAAGATAATTCTTAATTGTGGTGCTCTGGACTTATTTAATTTGTATATTTGACTTTTATTTTAAAATACTGATAATGACATTTCTTTTGTGTAGGCAAGTCATTTTATAACGGCTATTTTTATAAGGAAAAGTCAAACAAATAACTGTTTTTGTCGCGACTGAAAACCTTTCAAGCAACCCTAGGAATGCAACTAGCTGCTTGCTAAATATTTTTCTTTAAATTGGATCGATTACATATTTTTTACAATTTCCAAACTATTTTTCCAGCTTATCCCCCAGCTGACCCACCTGGCCATTGCGGACATGGGCACAATGCCCGTCGGCCTGCTGCATCCCTTCAAGCAGCTGAGATATCTCAATATCTCTGGCAATTCCTTGAACAACACGGCACTGGAGGTCATCGATCCGTGTCGAGAACTGGAGGTAAGTCACTCACAGAAGTTACGAGAGCTAGGCAATAATTCAGCCTGGAAAGCCACATACATTTGTCCCGAGATCTATTGTCCTGCATCCTGACTGCTGGCTGATTCTTTCTGGCCAATTTGCAGAATATTTCACTGTAAAACATTGCGACAACAGCAGGGGGACCATTACTGGAATTGAGGGTGGCGAAAGAGATATTTGCAGTTTTCGTTAGCGTTTGCCGTTTCTGTTTATACATTTCTGACAACAGACCAAAGCCGTGGCTTTATTCCGTTTCCCAGCCAGAGGGATTCAGGTTCCTCCGTCCGTCTGTGTGTGTCACCCTGTTTTTTGTACGTGCCCTTCCATATCCCCCTTATATGTATGTATATCCCCCGAACTGGTGTCCTTGCACTCTTCTTGCGGATTGTTTTCGGTGCCGTGCTGAAGATCCTTTGTTGCCACAGTCCTGCCATCGAATTTGCTGTTATTGTTGCCGTTGACTATGGCAAATTTATTGGGCAACAACAAACAGCATCAACCAGAACAGTAACAACAATCATTTTATAGCCATTAAGCCTTCCATTTTAATTGAATTTAATTGTGTATACACTTCACTCAAGCCATTTGGGTCCTGTTATTGTGGTTGGCCCAAAAATTACCAAATTGTTTTGCCTGATTCTCCGAATTTTCTACACAATCAAAAAGTTGGGTTACTATAAATGCATTTGGGATTTTATTAGAGAAAACGAATAAACTACTTTGGCATTTAGATATAAAATATATAATAATAGTTGTCTAGAAGTATAATATAATTTTTTCTGAGTGCTGGCATACGTATTCCTAAGCTAATTGTCATTTAACCAGCAGAGTTTTCCAATAAAAATTAAACTTTTGTTTACCAGCCATCCTCTCCCTTCCTCCATCTGTCCATCCCCTTGTAATGCACTTTTAATTGAACTTTTCTGGCCATTTTGCTGGCCCCGTTTCGGTTCGCCAACAGTTTTTGGATTTATCTCGGAATCAATTACACGGCATCAGCGAGGACACGGCCCTCAGGATCCAAGGCATCCGCAACGTGCGACTCGACAACAATCCTTTGATATGCGACGAGTGTCACATGGGGAAATTAATAAATGTCGTGCGCCAAGTAAGTGGAATTTCAGTTGCAAGTTGCAAACAAAACAAACGCCGTCGGCGGTGAAAATTCAATTTCAATTAGTTTTCAATGCCGTCGCTGATTGATGATATGCCCTACATTCACATTCGTTTCTCCCCTTTTCTCTGCTTTTCTCCGAGTAGCTGCAGTGGAAATGGGATACGTATCCCATTTGCTTTTTGCCCAAGAGCCTGCGAGGTGCAGAAATAAACAATTTGGACATCAACGGGCTGCACACGTGCTTGACTTTCATCACCGACGAGGAGCAGAATGCCGCCAGCACTTCATATAACTTTCTTGAGCACGGTAAGTGATCACTGCAAAAAAAGTGCCGAATAAAAACATTATCTTAGAGTACAAAAAACTTGATAAGAAACAATGATCGATTTGATGTTATGTGGTATTAATTTCGACTTGATATGCGGGCACCTCAATTCGATATGCTCGAAATGTAAGCAACAGGCCAGTTCGAATTTCGAACATGTCTTCCTCTCTCCCACTCAAGCAACTTTATGCGCTATCTCGCTCTATTTCGAATTGAGAAAGCTTTAAGTCGCCACATTCTCCGAGAGAGAGAGAGATTTCGGTAAAAACAATATGCGTATGCAATACCAGAAATTTACCATGCGCATATCGATTTTACCGCGACACAAATAATTGACTTGGATTATAAATATGAGTTTATGTTTCTTTTTCATTAAGAGATGAACTAAAAGTGCGATGCAATTACCCTAACATTTTGATGTCCTCCATTTAACCCACAGGCGGTCTCAATACTCTGGCCATTCTGGGTGGCATCATCTTTGTGCTAATTGCCGTCATTATTCTGTCCTTGGTGGCCTGCTTCTCGAAAAATCGGGCTCGGTACTACACGAGGGAGGACCATCTGAATGGCAGTAAGTACAGATTAGTACCTGAATTTAAATTTAATTGCAGTTAGGGAGAGGAGAGATGGGGCGTCTTAAGCCCCGAACTCCGGGCAATTTGCCAAGTGCAGGCGATGAAGTAAGAAAGGTGGGCCGACAGACATCCGGGAATTTATGTGCCGGATACCAGGCACGCGCATGATTCACCAAATTAAAAAAGGAAAAAGTCGCCGCACTTAATTAATTACAAGAACGTGCTTCATTATGCCGGGCCCTCAGTTGTCCCGCTCCCCACTTAATTGGGGAATAAATAAATTTCACACTGACCAAGTTCCGTTGCTGTTGGCCTGTTGGCCGGCGTTAATGTTTGTGCTCACCTGAAATTGGCCCTGGAGCATCCGCCATTCAGCAGAACGCACTCGAGGGAAACCTGGCCAAAAAAAAGGGAGCAAAAAGGCCAGAGGGCCAGCTAAAAGAAAACAAAAGCAAACTTCTGAGTTTACGCAATTGTAGCATTTCTGCACAAACAATAAAATGGCCTTAGAGGCTGTCGCCCGGCCACAACGAAAACTTTTTGCCGCACACAAAAATTCGATTCCCCCGATAAACGGGGCAGGGAAAGCTGGCCCAAAAAAAACAGAAATTTTTCAGCTGACAGCAGGCAAAAACTGCTACCATTTCCCACACTCCGGAAAGGAGTTCTTAGAATTGAGAAAAATGTGCAAAACTATGACGCCGCCGATGCAGCCAGACACTAAAAAAAATTCAATGAAATGAAACTAAATCGTAAAATGTTTTAAGTAATGAAAATATATATAAGTCTAACACCGTGTGATATTAAATTCCTCTTTTTAAAGGAGTGGAGAAATATTATGAGATATCGGTTAAAATATTCTAATAAATTGTTAGGAATAACACATCAATCAAAAGTGGAAACTGACTTCTAAGTAGGTTAAACATTTTTATTATTTTCCCATTTTAATAAGATTTTGAGTTTTTTAAACGTTACCCGCTAAAATCCTTTGAAATATGTTTTTTTTTTTAATGTTAATTGTGAACATTATTTTGAGAGTGCATCCAGATCGGAGCCTACACGAATTGTATAGCTGGTTCTCATCTGCTTTTCCCTCCCTCCCCCCTCTTCTTGCTGTCTTCCCCAGGCGAGAGCAAGTGCCTGGAAAAGAATCTGGAGGCGACCACGATTACAACGCTGGGCAATGGCAGTTCGCCCACCACGACGACCACGCTGACCCTGGCCACCTCGCCGGCGGCAGGAAATGGGCCAAAGACCAACGGACAGGACCTGAGCCTGAGTCCTGCCAACGGCAGCACGCCCATTCACGGAGTCTCCGAGGACAAGGGCAAGGAAATCAACTTTACCTTTCCCGTCGACGCTCGCGTCTGCACAATTGACGAGCTAATGCCGCCGCCTCCCCCGGCTCAACATCCACACCCCAATATGGGCAGCCTGATGTACAGTGTGTCGCATTCGCCGGGCTCGGCTACAACCCTGGCAGCCGTGGCAGCGGCGGCGACTGTCATCCCGCCAGGAGCACCATCACCCATGCCCATGCCCACTCCCGCCGAGGCTGTGGTTGTGGTGCTGCCACCACCGCCGCCGCCACCGCACCACCACCACCACCAGATGGACGGCAGTTTGGCCAGCCTGCGGGAGGTGCAGCAGCAGCTGGTGCATCTGAGCAGCACGCTGGAGCCGCTGGTCAGCGTTAACTGACCCAGGGGCCCGAACCCAGGAGCCACCGCGTCCTCATCAGCTGCCAAGTTTGCCCAGCAAACAGTTGGCACGACACCGACGTAAGCCGCAGGAGAGTTGGATTTGCAGTTTTGCACTGTAACTGGACGACGGGGCGTATAATTAATGGCCAGGCGGGGTCACATTGAAGTGCAGTAATTAGGATTTGAGTTCGCAATTAAGTTCATTAATCACTCCAGACGACGATCATCATCAAATTTGGCCTGGCCCTTCCCCAGCGGGGTTGTGGCACAAATTATTCCATACTGCCATTTTCACAATTAACGAACTTTACGAACAGCGTTTCACTAAGATACTTGTAACTTAATTTTAACGATTTTTTTTATGCGCATCTGTATATACATATAAAAATTGGTCTACCTTTAGGCAACGATTCATTTCGACACATTTCAAATGTGATAAAACCGAGCGTATTCTGTACATAAATATTAAGGCAAGCGAACCATACAAAACTGAGTGTATAATATGTAAGCGAAAAGAAGGAAAATACCTGTATATTTGGCCAATGCGATTCAAAATTGAGCAGCCGCTGTTTGAGAATTTAAACGTAAACATTAATATAGCACGTAGTTAGCGGCATAGATTTCCCAGACACATACAACTATATAGACCTAGCGAGTAAGGCATGTCAATGATATATCGTTCAGAACCCAAATTCCACTCGGATACCTACAAGAAGCCCAAACGATTTTCGGTTCTCCCCTCAAATCAATAACAGAACTTGGCATTTTCACGTATTCTTAAGTCGGAGGATTGTATTTATTTTACACAGCAATAACCGTAATCCATAATAAAGTGTGACTGTTTATGAAACCAAAGGAGATACATGTTATTCCTGAAACCGAAATGGAATCCGCAGAAATGGTAAGGTCTCCAGCAATTTATTTAATAAAAATTCACATTTACTGCACTGCACACTTGCATCATTTGCGGTTTTCCGTTCTTGGCCCGGCGCCACCCCATCTATCTTATCCCATTGTGTGGCATCTGAAATTATGTTGGTAACATGTCGCCGAGCATGTGCTGGCTTTTCCGACGACCCGACGACCCTCCGTTTTCCGCCGAGACCGAGGAGCGCTTCCTAAGCGACCGCAAGGACGACACCAGGCTAAAACCAAACTCAACGCAAATGAAAATTGCTTCCGCTTCCGCGGTGGCAAGAATACGGCACTCGGATCGCTATTGTTGCTGATTGCATTGTGAACAAGCTGCCGCTGCATCAGTTCGCCGGGACTTAGCTAACCGAAGTTGGCTGAAGAGAGGATACTGCGGCAGTCGAACCTTTTAAAAGTAATTGGAGTGACAGTTATGTCGATTAATTTACTTCGCCTTTTGGCTCAACAACTATACTACACCGTGGGTGCAAAAAGATTTGTAACTTGGGACAAACTTTCTTCCAAGCAAGATTTTTATTTTATGTAAGTAATTTCTTAATGAATATAATTCAAAAATTTAATGTGCACTACAAATATTGACAGAGGATGTTGAGCCTAAATCCCAAAAAATGATAAATTGATTAGCTTTCAAACTAGGTATTTTCGCTATATATTAGAAAACAATAATATCCTGTAGTTATGGATTGCTTAAAATCACTTGAATATGATTAGCTCTCAAAACTTTATTTTTAATTGAAAGAAAATAAATAATACCTATTTAATTCTATTAAGAAAACAAAATATATATTTTCCAGTTAATCAAATTGCTTAAGTCTCCCGCCATTGTTACTAAAATTTCAGACTAATTAAAATGACTGAACCCACATTATGTGGTGTATCTATGGGCGTGCGCCATCATGCTAGCCGAGCTTATTGATCGCAAACCAGTCGATGCATAATGCGGCGCTGTGAAAAATGGCCAACCATTTGTTTGCCGATTCATATATCTTAGAGGCCGAGGTCCGGCTGCCATTTATTGGCCGGGAAAACATTGGAATTTATGCATGGAGCTTGTAAGGGCTCTCCATGCCACTGGCGCCCTGAGTGGAAAGTGCGGCTGGAGCATTGAAAATGCATTTCAAAGTGCACAGCAGTCGAGTGCCCAGGCGCATGCAAATTGAGCAGTGCGGTTGCAGCTCTCGAGATTGCACATCAATATTGCTACTCCTGACACATCCGGAAGGGGAGGAAGGGGCCTATGTCCGGCTCTGATTAACATTTGAAGTGAGCGATCCCTCCTCCAGATGGGCCATAGAAAAATCCTAAATTGCCACTGGAGATATTCGATCGGAAATAGTCGATATGAAATTTGAGTATTTTTCCAATCTTTTTCTTAATTCGCTGCAACCAGGGGCCCTTGAAGTCGAGCAGCTGGCATTGCTCATACGCAGCGTGCACTCAGTCCGGTTATAAAAACTTTTACAACCACCCACTTACAAGCAATTGGCGAAGGCGAACGGCTCCCATCTGCTCGGCAACCATCAATTGATTTCCTACTTTAATGCACAGAAGCTCCGACTTCCACTTCCTCAGCTTTGTTCCTCCGCCGCTGTCGAGGATATAAAATTGGCTCCAACTCCTTGCCTTTTTTATTACTTTTTCGTATGCCAGTGTGCAACAGTTGCGGTTCGATGTGTAAATTTAATCAGTCAGCTTACTCAACTTTGGTGCAGTGCAGCAGCAGCAGCAGCAGGACCCTCGGATCCTTTCTGGGCCTCTGTCTCAGGCAGCTCCTTCGCCATCGTCTGCCCTTTATTGGTTTACTTAGGTTGAGTGCGGAAAAATGTCAAAATTAAATTAAATTTCAGCCAGGTTAAGTAGCGTGGCTTTTATGTAGCTGATGTGATGATCAGTGAGGCTAAATGAAAAAGTTTCCAAGTTTAATTTAATCTAAAAATTATTGGTTGCACTTGTCCATTGATAATAAACATATGAACATAAATATATAAACAAAATAATGTATAATATATACGTTTCTTTCAGTTGAACAGCTTAACTTAAGAAATTCCAAAATGTAAATAATCGCCCTCATGTCAATTGAATCAGTGTAAATATTCTATTGAATAGTCCTTTGCTTCTCAGGCCCATCAATCATTATTTTGTCCAACTATTAAACGCTTCGTCTTTCTGTCATGACAAATCGTTTAAACGCAATGACAGGCAATGTCTTCAGTTCGAGCAATGTCAAGGCTTGCATTTGTCAGAACTAATTGCTTTTCAAAGCATTTGCCAGAGTTCCAAAGCAAAAACCATTAGGCTTTAGCCTCTGCCAGCGGAAAAGAAAGAGCTGGTCTGAATCTGAATACGTTCCACATAGAAAGTGCAAATGAACAATTTGAATTGTCCACGGGGGCTCAACATAAAAAAGGGGGAAAAGGAGCTTCGGGGCATCGTGATTTCTGAAACGCTTCGACACGTGTGACAAGCCTGCTGAGAAATGTCAGGACACGAATTTTATTATGGCAGAACTGTTGCTGTGATGCAGAGGAAATAAAGGGGGTATTATAAGCAAATTGATAAGAAATGTATATCTCTTCTAGGTAAAAAAGCACCGAAACATTTTACCAATTTAAGTCGTATATATTGGTAATAAAACTAAGCTGTAAACTGTGTTAAATATATATTTTTTGGCTTGAATGAAAGTTGTTTCTCCCTGTGCATTAGGACTTCAGGTCATAGGAAAACTAAAATCAAAATCGAAAAGATTTTTTTGCGGTTTGTGCCAGATGCAAAACTATGCGCACCAAAACGAACAGAAAAATAATTGCCGGATAGATTGTAACAGCCTCTGGATGTATTCGGGGCTAAAGGCATCGAGGGTTAACGGACGAAAGAAGCTGCGTCTATAGCACTACCAATTAAAGCGTCTCAAGTGGGAAAAGTTTAAGCCGACTTGAACGGAAGTTATTCCAAGATTGATTGCCGCTCGATTTCCATCAAACTTTACCAACCAGAGAAATAGCACATTTTCCCAAAACCAAGATAGGCGAATTTAATTTCGGGAAGAACCCAAAACGTTGAAGGAACGAGACGTCAACTACCTCACTGTTTGTTTGCCAAATGGTCGACGATATATTCTCCCTGGCAGAGCGGCCAAAAGCGGTCCCTTGGGTGTTATTACAAACTTTTCGAAATTCATAAATTTCTGCGGTGCAGATAAAATAATTTAAATGCCGCACGCATTTGCACGGCCACTCCTTAAGCTTTTGGCTAATTTGAGGGATTTTGGTAAAGTTTGCTGTTTGTGGCAACTTTGGTCATTGGCCATAATCGTTGCGGCATAAATCCATACGGCAACTGGTAAGTGAAAGGCATAAATATCCGATATGAGGTAAATATATCAAACAATGCCGTGCCCTCCTGCCTTTCCATCCCCATCCATTTTTTACGCTCCAGAGAGAATTACCCGCTGTGCCGGCTTCTCAGATTTATGATGAGACAAAGTTGCGCGCGTGTGTGACTCCATTAAATCCCTTAATAGGATAATGTGGCTTACGGAAATAGGCGAAGGAAAAAAGTAGATATTGTCAAATTTATTTGACACCCGCTGACAGACTGAAATGCAAATTTAAACCGGCCAGGATACTTTAAAGCGAGAGGCCGCTGTGTACTTTTTCTTTCTTTTTGTCGTATGTGATAAATGAAGTGTAGTTCTGCACACAGAGGAGTTAAAGCAGTGTTGCCGGGCATGCATATATACCAAAAGTCAAATTTTTCTATATCCATTTTAGTTTATAATTTAAAGACATAGTAACATATATTTTCATTTTTAGGATTATTTTCAAGGAAAAGTCATTTACCTAGAAATAATGAATTCCAGAAATCAAATTTTTATAAAATTTAAAAGTTTTAGTATTGTGACCTTGCAAAATTACCTGGCAAAATAGTCATAGTTGGCGTAAAAGTAGCCAAGTTGACAACCCACACCCATTCCCAATCGCACACGGAGTAGGACGGCGCTGTGGCAACCCTAAACACGTGCTGGCTGCAAATATTGAGGACTACATGTAGTCGGGGCTCCATCGTACAACAATACGGATGAGCGAACTTAAGCACGCAGCTTTGTGTATTGAACATGTCATCGGCAAAATTTGTGTCAAAAACCCGACCGCAAATACCGGTCCAGGATGGTCGGGGGAGGGGGAGGGGGCTCTGTTGGAGGAGGGGGAGAGCGAACTGTTCAGGTGCCTCCGTTGCATCCATTGTTGTGTGCGGAGGCCAATGCCGTTTTCACAATATTTTCAGTTATGCTGCTGCCCTTCCATCGCACCCCATCAGCCCCCTTTTTTGCCACATGGCCTGCCACTTTGGCCCCCTCTCACCGCGCGCCCCTCATACGGACTTGGGTTTGGACTTGGCCTGCTGCTGCTATATGCTATATGCTATACATCAATTTAACAAGCAAGCATGCACCTGGGAAATTAGCCGGCAATAGTGGTATTTTTCGGACAACGCCAACAGCAGAGCTTATGACACGTGCATACGGAACGAATTGGCCCGCTGAAAAGGAACCTCTAGCATTTTCTTTGCATCCCGTGCATTCAAACCTCTTAGCAAGATATTTTTGGTTTGAAATATTCGCTTATGCTCCATTTACACTGTCGATTGAAGGACTTTGGGGTGCTGTTGCTTTTGGTAGTTCCAAATTGATGTGGATTATTGCCTTTAAGTGTCAAGTCTCCTTATTTTGATTATACTGTGCACCTTGAAAAATGTAACCGCAATTTGGATTTCATAGTTATAGTAAACCATAGTAAATTTAACTATTATTGTTTGATGGAATCGCTTTCTTTGCTCCTCCGATTCCGTAGACAATTGCTTTAAAAATTGATCCAAATGAAAATGTAGGAAGTGAATTTGTAGCGTCATCGATACATTAATGCCTTTGAAGTAACCCAGTACCGTTTACTATGGTTTACTACGTTTTACTACTGTTTACTACGGCTTACTATGGTTTACTACTGTTTACTACGGTCTACTAAGGTTTACTATGGTTTACTACGGTTTACTACGGTTTACTATATTTAAATTTACTATGGTTTACTAAGGCTTACTACGGTTTACTACGGTTTACCACAGCCATATTTAAATTTACTATGGTTTACTACGGTTTACTAACGGTTACTACGGTTTACTACGGCTTACTATGGTTCACTACGATTTACTATGGCTCACTACGGTTTACTATGGCCATAGTATTATTATACCGTATCACAAAAAATAAACCAAAAAGACAAACATACTTTTTGATCTCAATTTTAAAATGGCCTAGAATTCATTTAAATTGCATAACTTGCTGTGCTTTTCCAAAAAATCGTCAAAAAATTAAGTTATCAGGTTTGAAGGCGAGAGTGAGAATTTTATTACACACTCATCGCTGTATGACACTCAATATATGGACAATTTGTGGCGTTGATTGGGACAAAAATTTAAATTTTGTCTGGTGGAAAATTAAGATAAAGGACACTCGAGCAAAAAGTGAAAGGAAATATGGTATTTAAAAAGCATGCGACAATAAATAAGTAGTCAACGAAAAGAAATATAACTAACTGCCTGTATAATTAGTTCTTCCGCTTCCATAAATTAAGTCCAGCATTGACATTCAACGCAGAAATTATTAGTTTTAAGCCCACCGTCGATGCAAATGTCAAAGCAATCAGGGTGCGCCATCGTGAAACCCCGCAGGCAGTGCACCTGAATTCGACTGGCGTCAACAACAACAGCTACCTGTCCCCGGATTGTGTGTACCGACTCCGTATGTATATATGGATATGCCCCCATATACAAAGATTTCTTCACCCACGATTAGTTGGCGCACACACTGTTTCCGCGCCATTTGCTGTCACTTCGCCAGTTTGCACATCGTCAGACGGCGACGACATCGCTGCCAAGTCCGCTCATGCAGCACAGGTCCTGTATATTTCTCCAGTTTTTTCCTTCTATTTTTGTAGATTTCAGTGGAGGGTGCGACATGTCCTTCCTCTTGCTAATGGTAACTGGAAATGGCAGCCACTCGCGCCAAGGCTGGGCGCCAATTCTGTTTGCTTTTACTTTTCATAAGACAACAATTTCGGGCTCGCTGCAATTTTCCGAGCTATTGGCCCTGATCAGGCTGATGAGTGGCACTGGCCCACCGCCCGACTTCTGGCCTAAAACTTTGTGGCTGCCCGAGCGCACGTTTCAATGGCAGATGTCGGCCATGCATCAAGGTGCCTCGGTTCGGGCAAAGTTGCCACCTGAAAGTTGTTGGCCCTGCTCCTCATTCTTAAATGCGACACAGTAAAATATTTCAACTGTTG